>BLSH010296287.1:24037-34916 GCA_018402905.1 Glandirana rugosa
CCTAACCACTCGTGCCGACCCACCCACTCGTGCCGACCCACCCACTCGTACCTACCTACCCACTCGTGCCGACCCACCCACTCGTACCTACCTACCGACCCACTCGTCCCAGCCGTGCTCACCCACCCAGCCGTGCTCACCAATCCATGCTCACCCATCCATCCACGCTCACCCATCCATCCATCCATGCTCACCCACCCAGCCGTGCTCACCCAGCCATCCATCCGTGCTCTCCCACCCAGCCGTGCTCACCCATCCATCCATCCATCCATGCTCACCCACCCAGCTGTGCACACCCATCCGTGTTCACCCACCCAGTCGTGCGCACTCACCCATGCATCCATCCATGCTCACCCATCCATGCTCACCCATCCATCCATCCATGCTCACCCACCCAGCCGTGCTCACCCAGCCATCCATCCATGCTCACCCACCCAGCCGTGCTCACCCAGCCATCCATCCATGCTCACCCAGCCATCCATCCATGCTCACGCATCCATGCTCACCCATCCATCCATCTATGCTCACCCAGCCATCCATCCATGCTCACCCACCCATCCGTGCTCACCCACCCATCAGTGGCTCATCCATCCCCATCCATGGCTCATTTGTGCCTCATTTATGCTCATCCATACCACATCAGTTCCCATCCGTGACACATCCATGCCACTACAGTGCCCATCCGTGCCACTACAGTGCTCATCCATGCCACTACACTGCCCATCCGTGCCACTACAGTGCCCACCCGTGCCACTACAGTGCCACTCTGCTGCTCATCCATGCCACTACCCTGCCCATCTGTGCCACTGCAGTGCCTATCCATGCCACCACAGTGCCTCACAATAGTGTAAAAGATGGTCAAATTAGATTCTAAATGTATGCCCCTAGAACACCTGATGGTGCTCCCTGCATGTTGGGCCTCTGTATGTGGTCAGGCTGTGTAAAAGTGTCACACATGTGGTATCGCCATACTCGGGAGGAGGAACAGAATATATTTTGGGGTGTCATTTTTGCTATGTACATGCTGTGTGTTAGAAATATTGTATAAATGGACAACTTTGTGTAAAAAAAAATGTGTCTTCATTTTCTTTCCACATTTTCCAAAAACTTGTGGAAAAAATGACATGTTTAAAAGACTCATTATGCCTCCTGGAATATACGTTGGGGTGTTTGCTTTCCAAAATGGGGTCATGTTTTAGGCGTTTCCATTGTCCTGGTGCTCCAGGACCTTCAAAAGTGCAAGAGGTAGTCAAGAAATTATGTGTGTAATTTATGCTCCTAGAACGCCTGATGGCGCTCCCTACATGTTGGGCCTCTGTATGTGGCCAGGCTGTGTAAAAGACTCATACATGTGGTATTGCCATACTCAGGAGGAGTAGTAGAATCTATTTTGGGGTGTAATTTGTGGTATGCATATGCTGGGTGTGACAAATAACCCGTTAACATATAACAATTTCTGGGGAAAAAAAAAATTTCATTTTGCAAAGAATTGTGGGAAAAAATTACAACTTCAAAAAATTCCCCATAACCCTTACTAAATGCCTTGGGATGTCTACTTTCCAAGAAGGGGTAATTTGGGGGGTATTTGTACTTTCCTGGCTTGTTAGGGTCTCAGGAAATGAGATAGGCCATCAGTACATCAGGTGTGATCAATATTCAGTGATTGGCACCATAGCTTGTAGATTCTATAACTTTCACAAAGACCAAATAATATACACTAATTTGTTTTTTTTTTACCAAAGATATGTAGCAGTATAAATTTTGGCCAAAATGTATGAAGAAAAATTACTAATTTGCAAAATTTTATAACAGAAACTAAGAAAAATTCATATGTTTACAAAATTTTCTGTCTTTTTTTAATTATAGCAAAAAAAAATAAAAAACCCAGCGATGATTAAATACCACCAAAAGAAAGCTCTATTTGTGTGAAAAAAAGGACGCAAATTTCATATGGGTACAGTATTGCATGACTGAGTAATTGTCATTCAAAGTGTGAGCGCGCTGAAAGCTGAAAATTGGTCTGGTTGTTAAGGGGGTTTAAGTGCCCAGTGGTCAAGTGGCTAAATACCCTCCAGGCTCCTCCCATAAGTTCAGGCCACCATACTGGCCTTCTTATTTATGGTTGTGGCCCTCTGACCGAAGATAGATGTGGATCACATAAACACACGACAAGACTTACAACATAAATAAACCTGAGGTGTGCCCTGGACATCTGGTCGGTATGCCAAGCGAAGGGGCAAAAATATTCAATTTTAGGGAAGTAGTTCTTTATTGGTACTGTGATCATTGAGCAAGTTTAGTGAAGGTTTACGCCATCTCCAGCTGAGGATTTGGAATGCATCTAGCAAAGCAGCCGGACTTCCTTGATCACTAGGTGTGGTCCGGCCGGGGTTGAGGCCTAAGTTGACCCATAGGATCTTAACGTGCCTGATAAATTGGCTGACACTCAGAGGGCTGGTTGGAAAAGGCAATGACGGGCTAGAGTCAGATTTATTGGGCAGGTGAGACAGTAGCCGGTTGAGTACCACCACTGGGCACCCGGCGTTGTTAGTCTGAAAGAGGTTGTCGACCCCCGGGTCCAGATTGTTGAGTTCTGGAGACCACGAGATGAAGGACATAATAGTCTTGAATGCTAGTAAGGTGGCGTCTGCATAGTATCTGGCTGCTAGTGCCACTAAAGGTGAATTCCCTAGGCCACAGAAAACTGTAGAAGGCCAGGTAGATGGCCGCTTGGACGACTAGAATGGGCAGAACCCCGAACGGGAACATGCCAGGAGTCTAGACCTGTCCTTAAAGATAGCATATGTGATGGATAAGCGTTTGCCATTGGCTACGGGCTGATGTTTCTGGATGCCACGTAGGAGGGATCTCATTGTGTGGGCTGTGAACACAGTTGGCTTTCCGGGGTCCTGTAAGGACAGGAAATGCTGGAGGCCAGCTGGGTATAGCTTGGTAGTGTTATGAAAAAGAGCCAGTTGTGTGTGGCTATACGATACAAAGGATAGGACATTCCTTGTGTCACCTGTCGTTGCTCCGGAACGTGAGCTGCTGCACTACTGGGATAGAGTTAACAAAAGGGGGATGACTGACTAAAACCAGGGACCTGAAGGATTTCTGGTGGCCATGGTCCTGCGTACCAGTGATGGCCAAAAATTGCAGCGACATCTGTGGAGGCTGCGGTATCCGTGACTACCTGAGGTGATAAAGCTGATGCGAACAGAATAAACCTAGATATGCTGTTCCAGTTTGCAAGGATTTTGTCCCACATTGTCAAATTCGTTATTGCTGCTGGGTCCAGCCTGAGAACTTGATCAGGTTTTGTACCTAAGAGAGGAATACTAAGAGGCGTGAAATGAAGGACTGTCCCTGAGGGATAATCCTTACGGCAAAGTTAAGCAAATGATAGGGATTTTGGCTGTCTCTTAGTACGCCCTGCTAAAGGGAAAAGGCGTGAATGACCATCTTTATTTGGGACAATTGGTCGGGAGGTAGGGCTCTGCTATGGGCACGTAGATTGCTAAATACCACTCCTAGTACATATTTAAGGTTACTGCGGGATGCAGATTGATACGCCCCCCCCACCGACGGGATAGGCTGTCCCAACTTGTCCACCTGGTGTGGTTATGCGGGGGCCAGCAAGTTCTGACTGGTACCGAAGGTGGAGGGAAAGTTGGAGGACTGGCAAATAGCACAAAACAGGGAACGTAGTGGTGGCAGAAAAGCTCTGTGTCAATGACACTCCAGTTTGAAGAGTAGCCTGGAGAGCTCAGGCTTCCTGGCTTTAGTGGGGTAGGGAGCGCACCTGCACTGCAGCTCTGCTGTGAGCTTGGGGATAGTCCATCCCCTGAGGGACTCCTTGCTGCCGCTCTGAGCCCACAGAGGGTGACAGAGGGTGGGGTATGAAGTCCGCACTGCTGGCCTGCGACATGGCTGCGACTATAAGACAAAACAAGGGGAAGCATGTGTCAAGAGGAGTCATAGCAACATGATAGTGCAGAATAATGTGACAGAGAGACCAGTGGACTACACCTGACTGACGCTCTAGCAGGGAGGTTCTGGTAAGGATCAAAACCTGGTCAACCGGAAACCAGTAGTAGGGGTGACACGAGTGAAAAATGTATATCTCTTTTATTTTCCCAAACGGACTGTCCCACCCCTGTTAAGCGGATAGCTCTGATGAAGAAGCAATCCCTATGCTGGGTTTTGTTTTTTTGTTTTTTTATTAGGCAAAAGTCCAACCTGATGCAGGATGGGACCTGAACTAAACTGACCTGGAGAAATGACAGAGAAAACGATGAGTGCCTCGTGTGTGAATTCCACTAAAGAGGAGTGGCCGATTAAGTGCAACTAAAATGGTGTGTGGCTGATTGTGTGCCACTGAGAATGTGCTTGTAAGGAGTTATGTTTGTACCTGCTCACAGCGCTTGCAAGGGATTGATGTAATATGTGCTTGCAGCAATTACAAGTATGTGTGCTTGCAGCGATTGCAAGTGTATGTGCAAATACTACCTGCTGGGAAGGTCATTCAGGCTAGTCACGGACCATGCCCCCCTTAAGTGGATGTGTAACAACCGGGAGAAAAATAGCCGGGTGACTAAGTGGTTCCTGGCCTTACAGCCGTTTAAGTTCTCAGTGGAACACTGGGCCGGAAGGCTTCAAAATAATGTTAATGGTCTTTCTCTGGCCCACCGCATGGTCGGGACAGTTACTCCACCCCAGGGGCGTGAGTAGAGGGGGGAATGTGACGTTATGCAAGGCGCCATAATGGACAGGTGATACTTGTCGCCTCGCAGGTGACTTGGAGGCGACTAGAGAGAGTCCGACCCCGATTTTTCCAGCCACCGTGGCAGAGCTGGTACCAGCCTGGACTGTCTGCTCCACCCAAAGCCCTCTCCACCATTTAATGAGCAGGAAGAGAACAGAGGAGAGCTTGATTCTGGATCTTAGTGGAGGAAAGCTGAGAGAGCTCTTTGTGCTATTTTGGACTCAAAAACAAGGTTTGCATTGTGCTCATCTTTTGTGGGTTTTGGGGCCAGCCCCACACCGTATAGTGAGGAATCATGATTGTTAGTTTTGCACCAGACGGCAAGGTTTTGTTTTCTTTATTTACTTTTTTGAACCTGCAAACCATTTACAATAAAACCTGGCAAGCCGTCTGATTTTAAAGAAGTTGGCCTGCCTGCTGAGTATTTTCTTCTGAAAAACGATCCCCACAAGCTAATCTCCCACAACATACATACTGTATATTGATCAGCTTTAATTTTTTTATTTATGCAAAACCTTTATTCCATAAGTAACTGTTGCTGTAACTGCTTATGAAGTGTTAGCTGGAGTTTGGCTTCAATGTGCTAGTGTTTTTAAATCTGTTAGTCCATCTAACACTCTCCTTACCCAGACAGACAATGCTGCTGTTCAAAGGTGCCCCTCCCCTGTGCTCATTCATTCAGAGTAGGGACACTATAATACAGGGGATGTGTTACCGGCCAGATCACAAGGTTAAAACAAAGGGGAAAAAGTCTAAAAAAGAAAAGGAATGCATAAACCATGTCTAATGATCGGTAAGCTGCAATATATTACATTTTTGGTTTTCGGTTTAATACCGCTTTCATAAGTTGCCAGATTAACAAATTTGGAAAGCCAGGGAATTTTGAATGTATTTTTTCAAGAGATGAAACCATTCACATCATATTTACCCTTTCCAAATAACAATAAGGACAAAAACAGGGACAGAACAGATGATGGTGTAACATAACTCCTGGTAGGAGCTGGTATAATCTCTGTAATCTCTGTAAGACTATTATGTTTAATGTGTCATAAAAATAAAAAGTAAAACATTATTTGCATCCATTCACTGTTAAATCCCACCAACCAAAACCTATAAAATCACCTTACACACAAGCATGCTTCCTGTAACTATGAAAAGCAGGAAGGGAAATTGCATGTTAGGATATAGCAAACCTGCAATTGTCCTTCTATAAGCATGGGAGGTGACCAAAACTATATACAGAGTGCAAGGTTCTGGGATGAGCCACATACAGAATGCAGGGTTCTCAGGGGAGCTATGTACAGAGTGCAGGGTTCTGGGATGAGATACTTGCAGGGTTTGGAAGAACACTAAGAACAGAGTACAGGGTTCAGAAGAGCACTAGTTACAGAGCTCAGGGTTCCGGAATGCATTATGGACAGAGTGCAGGGTTTTGGAGTGCATTACATATAGATGCAAGGTTTTGGAATATGTTATGCACAGGGGGCAAGGTTCTGGAGTGCATTACGTACAAATTGCATGATTCAGGAGAGCGCTAATTACAGTGTGCATGGTTCTGGAGTCCGTTATGCCCAGGGTGCAGAGTTCTGGAGTGATTTACACACAAAGTGCAGGGTTTAGGAAAGCCCTGCATACGGAGTGCAGGGTTCTGGGGTGCGCTACATACAGAATGCAGGGTTCTTGGATGAGCTATGTACAGAATGCAGGGTTCTGGGATGAGCTGCACGCAGAGTGCAGGGTTCTGTGATGAGGCTATATGGAGAGTTCAGGGTTCTTGGGTGAGCTGTGTACAGAGTGCAGGGTTCTGGGATGAGCTGCGTACAGAGTTCAGGGTTCTGGGATGAGCTGCGTACAGAGGGCAGGGTTCTTGGATGAGTTGCATGCAGAGTGCTGGGTTCTAGGATGAGCTACATACAGAGTGCAGAGTTCTGGGATGAGCTGCATACAGAGTGCAGGGTTCTGGGATGAGCTGCGTACAGAGTGCAGGGTTCTGGGGTGCGCTATGTACAGAGTGCATGGTTCTGGGGTGCGCTACATACAGAGTGCATGGTTCTGGGGTGCCCTACGTATAGAGTGCATGGTTCTGAGGTGCGCTACAAACAGAGTGCATGGTTCTGGGGTGCACCATGCACAGGGTACAGCTTTCAAGAGAGCGCTAGGCATGATGGGATTTGACATCATAAGGGGGTGGGGCATACGGATGACATCAGTGGGTGGCCCTGCCCCATGCCAATATAAGTGAATGCAGAGCACGCATACAGCATAAGTCCGGGAGATTGCGTTGCATCAACATGGGA
Source organism: Glandirana rugosa (assembly GCA_018402905.1). Classification (NCBI taxonomy): domain Eukaryota; kingdom Metazoa; phylum Chordata; class Amphibia; order Anura; family Ranidae; genus Glandirana; species Glandirana rugosa. Next base: position 31,100 of record BLSH010296287.1, read on the forward strand.
AGGACAGAGGGAGAAGACAGCGGAAAAGACAGCGGCAAAAGAGCAGAAGATAGAAGACCAAGCAGAAGATAGAAGGCCCCGCAAAAAAGCAGAAGAAAAAAGACGCCGGAGAGGGGGGAAGACAAATATTTTAAAAAGCTGTGTAGTGCTTTTTTTACACTTTTTTTTTCAGGTGAATGGATAAGGGTACGATGTACCCCATACTCATTCACATAGGGTGGGGGGCCGCGATCTGGGGGCCCCCTTGTTAAAGAGCGCTTCCAGATTCTGATAAGCCCAACGCCCGCAGACCCCAACAACCAATGGCTAGGGTTGTCGGGAAGAGGTCCTTGTCCTCATCAACATGGGGACAAGGTGCTTTGGGGTGTGGGGGGATTTTGGGGGGGACCCCACACCGGTTTTTTGGCGTTTGGGTTCCCCTTAAAACCCATACCAGACTGAAGGGCCTGGTGTGCTCTCGGAGGGGAACCCCATGGCATTTATTTTTTAAATTTGGCGTGGAGTTCCCCTTCAAGATCAGGCTACAGGCAAAGTCAACCGGCATGAAGTCGCGCTGTAAATGGCCTGAAGTCTCGCTGTAGGCACTTTCAAATCGCCTAGCAAAGTCGCCCCTGAAGTCAGATCGCCTATATATGAACTGAGCCTCAAGAAGTACTAACAAGGAAGAGCTGGAAGACCATTTTTTTTCAGGAGCTGGGAGCCGGCAATACATTACAGCAGCGATTTTAAATGACAATTTTTCCTTTACAAATGTCATTTTGCGGTGGCACTGTTCTAAACATCACAGATGTGGGCCCTTTTACAGGCAAACTAAGGGGACCCCCCAGGCACAATATTTAAAGGAATATTTCATTTTTATTGTTTCACTTTAAGCATTATTAAAATGACTGCTCCTGAAAAAATGGTCAATTTTAAAAACTTTTTTTGCATTGATACATGTCCCCTAGGGCAGGACCCAGGTCCCCATACACTTTTTATGGCAATAACTTGCATATAAGCCTTTAAAGTGAGCACTTTTGATTTTTCATGTTCGGGTCTCATAGACTTTAACGGTGTTCAAATGTTTGGATACATTTTTTGTCTGTTTGCATGTTCTGGTGCGAACCGAACAGGGGGGTGTTCGGCCCATCCCTATTCACACCCATGCGATCCGATTCATGTCCGAACTGTCAGTCCATAGTGGGATATGCGAGCTGAAATGGGGGTGTGAACTGCCTATGTGAACTGGCACTAAAGTCTAAGCTGTACTATATTACATTCTTGGTTCTGGGGTTAGATACTTTTTAGGCTAAGGGCCCTTTCACGCTGGTATGTTTTTTCCTGCATTTTTTTCCTTGTAAGAAAAAACGCAAAAAAAATGTTTCCCTTTAAATCCTATGGGATTTCATACCACTGGATTACAGGTGCAGTGCATTTTGAAAAGTCCTGCATGCTGCATCTTTGGTGCGGTTTTGAAAACTGCACCAAAAACGCGGCTTCCCATTGAAATTAATGGAAAAAAATTGCAGCAATTTTGTGTTTTTCAGTCACATGTCCATTTTTCACAGGTGCAAGCAACCTAAAAATGCATCAGAAACGCACAGTAAACACATCTGAAACACTGCAAAATCACGGTAAAAACGCATATGTGATTTTACTATAAAGCAGTGTGAAAGTACCCTAAAAGTGATTTCTCCGTAAGGAAGAAGAGGTCCATCACCTAAGAATACTAGTAAAAAGGCTCACTGAATGCATACCTCCCTGCCGTGACCATCCAGGATTTGATGTAAGTCCCAGCAAATCAAGGTCCCGGAGCGGAGCAGAACAAAGCTCCGACACGTGGCTCCAGGGACTTGCCCAGTAGGAGAGCACTAGCACAGCCATAAGTTACATCTGCCCACGGCTTGTGGAGTACCGCACAGCAAACACATTACAATGGTGGAATGCCCCCTGTACTGGAGTCCCGATGATCGGTGTGTGCTGTGAGCAGTGACTCCCTAGTCTCCATGTGGCAGTGTGTGATCCACACAGAGGAGGCCAGTGCCAGAGTGTTAAGCTTACGAAAAGTAGGTAAAGCTAAATAACCAAGGATACATAATGGATCTGGAAATACTGACAAATAGTATTATACATATTTGAAAATGTCACTTTCCAAAATTTGAAATGAGCTAAACTGAGAAGTAGTGCAGCGTGGAGTAATGTGCCATCAGCTTATCTGAACTGACCAGTGGTTTGCTAAATGGCTGAGCTGCAGTGAAGTTTACTAAAATCTTAGTAATATTATATGCAGTGTAGCAATGTAATATGCTCCTAACCAGGGGTGGATTTTTTTTAAATTACAGTGAGTGGGCAGGCTAAACATATTTATTTATGGGATTCATATTCAACTGTAGGTCATAGCAGAATGGCACAAATCTAAAATAAAATATGGCAACAACAAATGAAATGACCCCTGTTCAAAAGTATGCATACCTTTAGTTTTTAATACCATGTATTGCCCCCTTTAGCATCAATGACAGCATGCGGTCTTTTGTAATAGTTGTCTGAGGCTCCAAATTCCTGCAGGTGGTATAGCTGCCCATTCGTCTTGGCAAAATGCCTCCAGGTCATTCAAAATCTTTGGTCGTCTTGCATAAATGGCACATTTGAGATCTCCCCAGAGAGCCTTGATGATATATAGGTCAGGAGACTGTGATGGCCACTCCAGAACCTTCACCTTTTTCTGCTGTAACCACTAGAGGGTCAACTTGGACTTGTGCTTAGGGTCATTGTCTTGCTGGAAAGTCCAAGAATGTCCTATGCACAGCTTTTGTACATAGGAATGCAAATTGTCTGCCAGTATTTTCAGATAACATGCTGCCTTCATCTTCCCATCAATTTTCACAAGATTCCCTGTGCTTTTAGACCTCAAGCATCCCCAAAACATCAGCGAGCTACCACCATGCTTCACAGAGGAGATAGTATTCTTGTCACTATAGGGCTTTTTGAGGCCTTTCAAAACATAGCGCTTATGGTTGGGACCATAGAGCTCTATTTTGGTCTCGTCACTTCAGATTAACCACTTGCTGACCGTGTAACGTAGTTACACGGCCGCAAATGGCACTCATTGTTCTGGGAAGGCGTATAAAAACGCCCCCCTGGGGCGCGCACCTGGGAGCATCCGTGACCGCCGGGTCTATGAGACCCGGCGCATCACGGATCACGGTAAATGGCCGCTTGGAGCGGCTGTTTACCACGTGATCGCTCCATCAAATGACGGAGCATCACATGTAAACAAGCCGGCGGAAGTGCCGGCTTGTCTCTCCCCTCTCCGCACCGAACGGTGCAGTGTGACAGGAGACGGGGGAGAGAGGAGATGCAGCGGTGCTGTGGGCAGGATCTGAAGTGTCCACAGCACCGCTATGTGACAGGCAGGGACCCCCACCCAGCTTCACCCATGCCCACGCCCTCATCCATGCCCACCCATCTGTGTCCACCCATCCGTCACCCATGAATCCATGCCCACCCATCACCCATGCTCACCCATCCGTCACCCATGAATCCATGCCCACCCATCCATGCCCACCCATCATCCATCCGTTACCCATGCATCCATGCTCACCCATCCGTCACTCATGCATCCATGCTCACCCATCCGTCACCCATAAATCCGTGCCCACCCATCCGTCACTCATGCATCTGTGCTCACCCATCCGTCACCCATGCATCCGTGCCCACCCATCCGTCATCCATACATCTGTGTTCACCCATCCGTCACCCATGCGTCCGTGCTCACTCATCCGTCACCCATGCATCCGTGCTCACCCATGCGTCCGTGCTCACCCATCCATGCTCACCC
>BLSH010296287.1:40378-54539 GCA_018402905.1 Glandirana rugosa
GACCGCCTAGTCTAGCCTACTCGTGCCTGTCTGCCAGGTACGAGTAGGCTAGGAGGTATCTCCTATTACCTCGAGACTGTCCAGTCAGAGACGTGAATCACGTCTCTGACATGACAGTAGGCAGCCTAGTCGCCCTTAGTTGCCTACCTAGGGGTGACTCGTTGCCTCGGGCAGTTTTGCCCGAGGCACACACACTATCTCGGGATTAAGTGTTTTATATTTACCTATGATTATAAATCTTCATTATCTTTGTCCTCATCAACTAGGTCCTTTATATCAGTCTCTGCACTAAGTGCAGAGACTGACCTGTCAGAGCTCCATTATCCTCTATGGAGGATCGGATGAGCATGGACCGTCTGTCCGTGCTCATCCGATCTGATCCGCCAGGTAGATGGAAAATAGGGCTTCCATCCGTCTGTTTCTGGCGGATCGGGGCGGATCAGGTGTCAGCGGACATGTCACCGCTGACATCCGCCGCTCCATAGAGCACAATGGAGCGTCCGTTTGGGTCCGCCTGAAAATCTGACAGGCGGACCCAAATGGACCGTATGTGTGAAAGAGCCCTTAGAGAAATTAAAATAATATGGGATTTTTAAGGTGCCAATACAACAATTTATCCATATTTCTTTATAAATTCCTCATACAATTTTATTCATAATTCACTTTAAAAACTGAATAAAAATGATAAAAAAAACAACATAGTCTCTTTAGTCATAGCAATTACAATAGTATTTTCCATTGTAGTTGCTATGACAAAAGAGACTGTGTTGTGATGATTTTATTCTGTTTTTTTTTTCAAATATGAATTTTATTAACACCCGAGATGGGCAACCAGAGATACAATACAAACAAGGGACATTTGTTTCAGAAGCATACAGTGACATGCATCCATCTACATATATTTTAATTACAGTGGTTATCCCTTTTAATCCTAATCTGTCATTAGATCATACTAATACATCTCAACATTAGTATACATGACATCTTTAATCCGGTCACTCGATCCGGGGTTTCTATTTTGCATAAGAACCACATGAAGTAATGAGAGCAAGAAAAAGAAAGCAAAGAGGGGAAGAGAAGAGTTTTTGCAGCATAACATGCTAGAAAATAGCATTGAAGGAAAGTAGAGGGAAAGATGGGGCCTCAAGAGAATAAGGGTAGGACGGGGAAGGTCGGGTGAGGTGGTGGGGTGGGGGGAGGTCTCGCAGGGCAGATGCCATGGGCAACCTGAGGGACGCATTCATAGATGTTTCCAAATGTCCCTGTGCTTAAGGGGGCACGTCCGTGAGCAGGGTTTTCCCTTCATCTGACAACACAAATGTGTTCCAGAACCCCCATGTTTTATTGTATCGTTCCTGTTTGTTTTGAGCCGTAAGGATTAGGTCTTCCATTTTATTTATTTGTTCTACCTTTCGGAACCAACAGGTAATTGATGGCGCGTTTGGTTTCTTCCAATTGAGGGCGATGCCCGCTTTGGCTGCGTTTAGTAGATGTCGTAGGATAGATTTACTGTATATTTTAGGGGATATCGAAGAGACATGCAGTAAGAAGAAAATTGGGTCTTTGGGGATCTGGTGTTCTGTCATTTTCTGAGTAATGGCATGGATCCTCGCCCAGTAAGACTGGAGTCGGGGGCAGGTCCAAAATATGTGGAGTAGTGTGCCTCTTTCCTCTCGACATCTCCAGCATCTATCTGAGGTGTCAGGATAGCATGCTTGTAGTCTAGTGGGAGTGTAATACCATCTAGTGAGAATTTTAAAGTTTGCTTCCTGGATCTTCGTAGAGAGGGATGATTTTAGTGTGAATCTGATTATATTTTGTATTTGCGCTGTCGTGAAAGTGCAATCCAGGTCCCTCTCCCATTTGGCCAGGCATGAGAGATGTGGTTGTTCCAACGGGGTGTTTAGCAGAGCATAAGATTTAGATAGGACCTGAGGCAAATCATTAGTGCCTATATAGTATTCCTCAAAGGTCGACAGAGGTCGATTAAATTTATCCGGGGACGGTAAAGAGTGCAAGAAATGATGTAGGCGTAAGGCAGGCCAAAATGTCAGCTGGAATGGGCCTTCTGTTGCCATTAAGGACTTGAGTGATACCCATTGGCCCCCTGACACGAAGTCTATTGCCTTGTCTCTGCCAGTTTCCCTTAGGTGACTATATTCCCGAGGGTCCAACCCCATTGTAAAGTGCAGATTCCCCAGGATGGGGTATAGGGGGGAATCAGAAGTCGTAAAGGAAGCCCGCCCTAATTCCTTAGAACCAATACGCAGGGTGGTGCCTATAGTGGGGTGTTTTTGTACATCCGCGGGTAGCTCCTCGAAGTACCATAGGGCATTCTGCAGTGGTATATGAGTTTGTTTTTGTTCTAATTGTACCCATAATTTTCTGTCTCTGTGGCGTTTCCAGTCGATCACTCTGCCTATGTGGGCTGCTAAGTAGTAATGTTTGAGGTTCGGTACTGCGAGTCCCCCGTGCGTCTTTGGTAGGGTCAGTTGGGCTTGAGAAATACGTGGTTTCTTGGCCGCCCAGATGAATCGAAAAAACAAAGATTGCATCTGTTTAAGGTAAGTTGGCGGGATTTTAATTGGGAGGACTTGGAAAAGGAACAGGAACTTTGGTAAAATCACCATTTTCAGAAGATTACATCTCCCGAACCATGAATGGAGTCCCTTCTGCCACTGCTCCAGCATTATGCGGGTCTTGGTTGCTAACGGAGGGAAGTTAAGTTCAAACGTTCGGGATGGGACTGCAGGGATGAGAGTACCCAGGTATTTCAGTGCTGTGGTGGACCATTTGAAGCGGAAGTTGTGTTGCAGGGTATGCAGTAAGTCAGTTGGTAAGGCGATCCCCATCGCCTCCGATTTGTCAAAGTTGATTTTTAGATTTGCCAATTGACCGTATGTATTGAATTCTCGCATGAGATTCGGAAGGGATGTGATGGGGTTCGTCAGTGTGAACAAAAGGTCGTCCGCGTAAGCCGAGATTTTATATTGACTGTCTCCTATTTTAAGGCCCTGTATATCGGGATTACCCCTGATTCTGCACAGGAATGGTTCCAACGAGAGGGCAAAGAGAAGGGGGGACAACGGACATCCTTGGCGCGTTCCGTTGTTTATGGGGAATGGTTCTGATAAGATTCCGTTGGCTTTGACCTGAGCCGTCGGGCTTGAGTAGATGCCCCTTATCCACCCCAACATCGTCTCCCCTATCCCGATGTGGCGGAGCACCGAGAGCATGAACCTCCAATTCACTCGGTCAAACGCTTTCTCAGCGTCTGTGCTGAGAAAGACGCAGGGTGTTTTGGTCTTCGAAGCTATGTGTATCAGGTTCAGAACTTTGGTCGTGTTGTCTCTTGCCTCTCTCGTTGGGATAAATCCCACTTGGTCTAAGTGTATCAAGGATTGAAGGTGTTGTGCCAGTCTGAGTGCTATTATTTTCGTAAAGAGTTTTAGGTCAATATTTAAGAGTGAGATGGGTCTGTAACTTCCACATCTCGTGGGGTCCTTACCGTCTTTGGGGATTACCGTAATGTGGGCCTTCAACGATTCTTGGCGAAGGGGATTATCATCTCTGATTGTATTAAACATTTTGATCATGTAGGGGCCTAAAATGGGTAAGAGGGTCTGATAATACGGTAAAGTGAACCCGTCAGGTCCTGGGGCTTTCCCCTTTTTGGTAGTTGCTACTGCTCCCTGTAGTTCTTCCAGAGTGAGTGGTCGTTCTAAGTCTGTCCGGGCGTCTTCCGGTAATGAGGGCAGAAGGGAGTTTGTGACGTAGTCGTCGATGTCTGTCTGGGAAGGGTCACAGTACGGTAGGTTATATAATTTGGAGTAAAAATCTCCGAATGTTTGTGAAATCTGTTTTGGTAGAATATTCTTAGACCCACTTGAGTCAATGATGCAGGGGATATAGGACGAGGCTTTGCGTTCTCGAACGAGGTTGGCCAGAGTTTTTCCGCATTTGTCCCCCCATTCGTATCCTATTTTTTGGCAGGTCTGTAAAGCTGCTTTGGCTTTATAATGCAGTAAATCTGAAATTTGTTTGCGAAGCAGCATGATCTCTGTATCTAATGTAGGGGTCGTAGCGTGTTTGTGTTTTGCTTCCAATTGGAGTAGTTTACCTAGTAACGTAGCTAGTTGCTTGTTCCGATCTTTTTTAACCCGGGACCCCTGTTTAATGAGCACCCCTCTTATAACCGCCTTGTGGGCTTCCCATAGGAGTCTGGGGTCACAGTCGTCGTGGTCGTTGGTATGAAAGTAATGGCGCAGTTCCGTTTGTACCTCCTGGAGCACTTCAGGTGTCTGCAGAAGGCTGTCATTTAGCCGCCAAAAGCGGGTTCTAGAATGGGAGGCGTCTGTGAGAGCGTATGTCATGGTAATCGCTGCGTGGTCAGACCACGTGATCTGGTCTATGGATGTATCTTGGACCGCATGTAACTGGCCGTGAGGGATCAGAAAATAATCTATTCTGGAATACATTTTGTGGGGTGGGGAATAGAATGTATAATCTCGTTCTCCCGCATGTTGTAACCTCCACACGTCTACTAATTGAGACCTGTGTAGAGCTCTTGCAACGTTTTTCTGAATCCTTGGGGCCACTGAGGATTTGCCAGTGGACGTATCCACCGAGGGGATCAAGGGGACATTAAAGTCACCTCCCAGAAGTAGTTATTTTATTCTGTTTTTAAAAAGAATTCTGAAACATATTTTTTGATGATTTTATAAAGAAATATGGATATAATGTTGTTCTGGCACCTTAAAAATCCCATATTATTTCAATATCTCAAATATTTTTGGGATGTGGTACATTATCTAAATTTGTCTTCAACCCTTATCATATAGCTTTGTTATATTTTATGCATTAAGGAATTAATCAAGCTTTTTTTAAAAACAGTCTACTGAGCTTGCCAGAACCAGTTCTTGCAGGAGTCTATTATACATTTTCACAGCTCTTGTGCGAAGAAGCCTTTCCATATGTGAAGGATAAATCTCTTTTTCTCCAAATGTACAGAGTACTCCCTTGTCCCCTGTAATGACCCGAAAGTGAGTAACTCAACACCAAGTTCACTGTATGGACCACTTACGGTATCTCACAAAAGTGAGTACACCCCTCACATTTTTGTAAATATTTTATTATATCTTTTCATGTGACAACACTGAAGAAATGACACTTTGCTACAATGTAAAGTAGTGAGTGTACAGCTTGTATAACAACGTAAATTTGCTGCCCCCTCAAAATAAAACACACAGCCATTAATGTCTAAACTGCTGGCAACAAATGTGAGTACATCCCTAGGTGAAAATTTCCAAATTTGGGCCCAAAGTGTCAATATTTTCTGTGACCACCATTATTTTCCAGCCCTGCCTTAACCCTCGTGGGCATGAAGTTCACCAGAGCTTCACAGGCTGTCATTGGAGTCCTCTTCCACTCCTCCATGACGACATCACAGAGCTGGTGGATGTTAGAGACCTTGCGCTCCTCCACCTTCCGTTTGAGGATGCCCCACATAGGGTTTAAGTCTGGATACATTCTTGGCCAGTCCATCACCTTTACCCTCAGCTTCTTTAGCAAGGCTGTGGTCGTCTTGGGGTCGTTATGTTGGAATACTGCCCTGCAGCCCAGTCTCCGAAGGGAGGGGATCATGTTCTGCTTCAGTATGTCACAGTACATGTTGGTATTCATGGTTCCCTCAATAAACTGTATCTCCCCAGTACTGGCAGCACTCATGCAGCCCCAGACCTTGACACTCCCACCATCATGCTTGACTGTAGTCAAGGCACGCTTGTCTTTGTACTCCTCATCTGGTTGCCGTGACACACGCTTGACACCATCTGAACCAAATAAGTTTATCTTGGTCTCCACAGGACATGGTTCCAGTGATCCATGTCCTTAGTCTGCTTGTCTTCAGCAAACTGTTTGTGGGCTTTCTTGTGGATCATTTTTAGAAGAGGCTTCCTTCTGGGTCGACAGCCATGCAGACCAATTTGATGCATTGTGCAGCGTATGGTCTGAGCACTGACAGGCTGACCCCCCACCCCTTCAACCTCTGCTGGCAATGCTGGCAGCACTCATACGTCTATTTCCCAAAGACAACCTCTGGATATAACGCTGACCATGCGCACTCAACTTTGGTCGACCATGGCGAGGCCTGTTCTGAGTGGAACCTGTGCTGTTAAACCGTTGTATGGTCTTGGACACCGTGCTGCAGCTCAGTTTCAGGGTCTTGGCAATCTTCTTATAGCCTAGGCCATCTTTATGTAGAGCAACAATTCTTGTTTTCAGATCCTCAGAGGGTTCTTTACCATGGGTGCCATGTTGAAATTCCAGTGACCAGTATGAGAGAGTGAGAGTGATAACACCAAATTTAACACACCTGCTCCCAATTCATACCTGAGACCTTGTAATACTAACAAGTCACATGACACTGGGGAGGGAAAATTGCTAATTTTGCCCAATTTGGACATTTTCAATTAGGGGTGTGTCATTTATTCACAGTGTTGTCACATGAAAAGATATAATAAAATATTCACAAAAATGTGAGGGGTATACTCACTTTTGTGAGATGCTCTGTGTATTTATACATGCTGATCATGGGTGTGCACAGCCGATTGAATTAGGGTGTGCACCCTAAAGCTCAAACACACATGTATTTATGTGTGTCTACATATACAGTATATCAGTGGTTCTCAACCCTGTCCTCAAGTACCCCCAATGTTTAATGAATTTCTCTTAGATAAAATTGCTCTCTAAAGTACCAAGCCATTGACTCTGATTTAAAGCACCTGTGCAAGATAAAGGAAAACCTGCAAACATGGCCTGTTGGGGGAACCACTGCAGTATATGACCCGGCACACTGATCTCCCTGCCAGCACAGTGAAAAAGAAAAGCATAAAAACACTTCTCTTATGGCAGAGCCGGCAAGAGGGAGATCTTTCCCATCTTCCTGTCGGCACTAGTAGTGATAATACTAATGCACATGGGGTGATTAGGGTGTGCCCAGGCACATACGGCACACTCTGTGCGCACGCCTATGATGCTGATCAAATCCCCCTTCATTGTGTCTTCTCAAGAAAGAACACAATCAGTTCAGCTCATGGGCTGGGTTTAGACACCTGAGCGGGGACAAAAGGAACTGCACTCGCTAATGCCTGAACTTCAGGCTGGGAGCTGTGACAGGCAATAATAAAGCAGGTCTCCTAGACTTAGAAGCGAGATGCAATAACACCATTAACGCCTTGCTCTCTGCATTGACTCCATTGCACTTTTGGACATTTGTACACTTCAGACACTCTTTTATGCATAGAGGACACTGCTCCTAGGTGTGCAGCATATTGAGGCTGGTACCTCTGAGCCTTTACCAGGCTCCACCAATCCAGCAGTTCATGCCACCTCTCCCAGTGACACATCCCATGATTGCTATGAGTTACAGGAAACTCTTTCTCTCTCTCTACAACCTCCATGCTTGCTATCTTCTCCAGGGGCCCCTCTAAACACTCTCTTCTATGACTTCAGGCTGGGTGCCAAGGCACTCTGTGCTGTGGGTCCAGTGTCAGAGAGTGTGGAGGGGGGGCAGAGGACACTTCAGTGGGGGGAGGTGATGTGAAGGGGGCAGAGGACACTGCTAATGGGGGGGCAGAGGACACTACTGTATGGGGGGGCAGAGGAAACTACTATGGGGTCAGAGGAAACTACTGGGGAAGGAGGGTGGCAGAGTACATTACTGTGGGGGGGGGGGGGTAGATGTGAAGGGGGACAGAGGACATTACTAAAGGTGTGAGCGGGGCACATGACACTACTGTGGGGGTGATGTGAAGTGATATTAACGGGGGCAGAGGATACTATTGTTGGGGGGAGTGATGTGAAGTGTGAAGAGGAGTACACTACTGTGACACACTATGTGGTTGATTTACTAAAACTTGAGTGTGCCAAATCTGTGCAGCTCTGCATTGAACTGAATCAGCTTCCAGTGTTTTTTTTTTTTGTCAAAGCTTAAAGTGGATGTAAACCCTAAAAAAAAACATTTTAATTAATAATTTTGCCTAGTAGAGCATGTCATGTGATCTGTGTCCAGTCTTGTCACAAAGAGTTAATCCAGCTGTGAGCCATATCCTTATCTTTTTTCAGTAAGAAAAAAAACAACTGAGAAATAGGAAACATTTCTTCCCCTGTGCTGTGTGAGTGACAGGTAATTTCCTTATCTCATGCAGATGAGCAGACGAAGCTTCACACTCCCCCCTTCTTTCTTCTCCAGCTCTCCCAGGATTGGCTGCTCCACACCTCAGCATGTTTGGGCATGCTGAAGTCATGTGGTGTCTTTCTGAGTTTTGACTAGATGTTTCTCAAAACTCTGTAATAGCAAAGTAGGAGAGTGTAAAGGTGGTGGGGAGTCTTGTGACATCACAACTCCACCCACCGAGCTCCAGCAAAGAGACCTACCCACTGATTCCAGAGTTTTGTGGGGCTGCTACTGCTGAAGGGGGGTGACCTTTGCAAGGTAGGGATACATGCAGGCGGCTTACATGTATATATATATTAATACTGTGCCATTAGTTTATACTGGGTGAGTGGTGGGTTTACACCACTTCAATCCACTTTAATTCAACAAGCTGAAGTTAGAATCTGTTTGGACCCAATTTTTGCACTCTCCAGTTTTAGTAAGTCAACCCCTATGCATTCTTTATGCTGTCTTTTTTATTGGGTGATTGATAGTTTTGTATTTTTTTTTTTTTTGCTTTTTTTAAAATAGCACAGCTGTGCAGGGCTCGGCCTACACAGCCACATGATAAGATAGTAATGATAAGAAAACCAATACAACAAAGCACCCAGAGGTAGGGGCTCAGTCAAATCAAATCAATCAGCTAGCTGCTAAGCTAGCCGCTAAGGTTGACTGCAGTTAAAATGGTGTTCCTTCCGAAATTTTACTTTTAAGATAAAAATACCACTTTAACCACCTCAGTACTGGGCACGAAAACCCCCTTCCTGTCCAGGCCATTTTTCAGCTTTCAGCGCTATCACATTTTGAATGACAATTACTCAGTCATGCAACACTGTACCCATATGAAATTTACGTCCTTTTTTCACACAAATAGAGCTTTCTTTTGGTGGTATTTATTCACTAGTGGGTTTTTTATTTTTTTGTGCTATAAATAAAACATTTTGAACATTTTGTGAAAAAATGCATTTTCTTTGTTTCTGTCATACAATTTTGCAAATTAGAAATTTTTCTTCATAAATGTTGGCCAAAATGTATACTGCTACATATCTTTGGTAAAAAAATAACCCAAATAAGTGTATATTATTTGGTCCTTGTGTAAGTTATAGAGTCTACAAACTATGGTGCCAATCATTGAAAATTGATCACACCTGATCACACCTGATATGCTGATGGCCTTTCTCATTTCTTGAGACCCTAACAAGCCAGGAAAGTACAAATACCCCCCTAAATGACCCCTTTTTGAAAATTAGACAGTCCAAGATATTTAGTAAGAGGCATGGTAAATTTTTTGAAGTTGTAATTGTTTCCCACAATTCTTTGCAAAATGAAGATTTTTTTTTCTTTTTTTTTCACAAATTGTCATATATTAACAGGTTATTTCTCACACCCAGCATATGCATACCACAAATTACACCTCCAAACACATTCTGCTACTCCTCCTGAGTATGGCAATATCACATGTCTGAGACTTTTTCACAGCCTGGCCACATACAGAGGCCCAACATGCAGGGAACACAGGTATTCTAGGGACATAAATTACACATCTAATGTCATGAAGACCTATCACATTTTTGAAGACCCTGGAGCACCAGGACAATGGAATTGCCCACAAAATGACCCCATTTTGGAAAGCAATTACCCCAATGTATAATCTATGAGGCATAATGAGTCTTTTGTACATGTCTTTTTTTTTCCAGTAGTTTTTGGAAAATGTGGGAAAAAAATTAAAACGCTTTTTTTACACAAAGTTGTCCATTTATATGATATTTCCAACACATAGCATGTACGTAGCAAAAATGACACCCCAAAATAAATTCTACTACTCCCCCTGAGTATGGCGATACCACATGTGTGATACTTTTACATAACCTGGCCACATACAGAGGCCCAACATTGAACTAGCACCTTCAGGCTTTCTACGAGCATAAATTACACATCTAATTTCTCAACCACCTATTACACTTTTGAAGGTCCTGGAGTACCAGGACAATGTAATTGCCCACAAAAAGAACCCCTTTTGGAAAGCAAACATCCCAACATATAATCTATGAGGCATAATGAGTCTTTTGAACATGTCATTTTTTTCCCAGTAGTTTTTGGAAAATATGGGAAAAAAATTAAACCACTTTTATTTTTACATAAAGTTGTCCATTTATTTGATATTTCCAACACATAGCATGTACATAGCAAAAATGACACCCCAAAATACATTCTACTACTCCTCCTGAGTATGGCAATACCAAATGTGTGAGACTTTTACAGGTGATGTTTACTGATAGGTCACTGAAGGGTGACTGATGGAGGTCACTGATGGGTGACGGGTGACTGGCGGTGGTCATTGATGGCTGACGGTGTCTGGCGGTGGTCACTGATGAGTGACGGGTGTCTGGTGGTGGTCACTGATGGGTGATGGGTGACTGTTGTGGTCACTGATGGGTGATGGGTGACTGGCAGTGGTCACTGATGGGTGACTAGCGGTGCTCACTCATAGGTGACGGGTGACTGGCAGTGGTCACTGATGGGGGACGGGTGACTGGCGGTGGTCACTGATGGCTGACGGTGTCTGGCAGTGGTCACTGATGGGTGACGGGTGTCTGGTGGTGGTCACTGATGGGTGATTGTTGGTGGTCACTGATGGGTGATGGGTGACTGGCAGTGGTCACTGATGGGTGACAGGTGACTGGCGGTAGTCAATGATGGGTGATGGGTGTCTGGCGGTGGCCACTGATAGCTGCCGGGTGTCTGGCGGTGGTCAATGATGGGTGACCGGTGTCTGGTGGTGGTCACTGATGGGTGACGGGGTGTCTGGCGGTGGTCACTGATGCATGACGGGTGACTGGCGGTGGTCACTGATGGGTGACAGGTGACTGGCGGTGGTCACTGATGGGTGATGAGTGACTGGTGGTGGTCACTGATGGGTGATGACAGTGGTCACTGATGGGTGACTGGTGTCTGGTGGTGGTCACTGATGGGTGACTGGTCACTGATGAGTGACGGGTGACAGGCCACGGGTGACTGGCAGTGGTCACCGATGGGTGACAGGTGACAGGCCAAGGTCAGTGACGGGTGACAGGCCACGGTCAGTGATGGGTGACAGGCCACGGTCACTGATGTGTGATGGTTGACACGCCACGGTCACTGATTGGTGACAGGTGACACGCCACGGTCACTGATGTGTGACGGGTAACACGCCATGCTCACTGATGGGTGACGGGTGACACGCCATGGTCACTGATGGGTGACAGGCCATGGTCAGTGATGGGTGATAGGCCATGGTTAGTGATGGGTGACGGGTGACATGCCATGGTCACTGATGGGTGACACGCCACGGTCACTGATGGGTGATACGCCACATTCACTGATGGGTGACGGATGACAGCCCAGGGTCAGTGATGGGTGATGGGTGACACGCCACGTCACTGATGGGTGACGGATGACATGCCATGTCACTGACAGGTGCACTTTATGATGACAGGTACACTTAATGGGGGCAGATGGGGTGACTGTTGGGTGACAGGTGCATTGGGGGGCAGGAGTGAAGTGACAGGTGTGTGTTGGTGTTTTACAGATTAGTAACTCACTGATCCTAGCTCTTCTCTCCTCACACTAGCAACGGTGTGAGGAGAGAAGAGCTGGTAACAGTGAGTTACCGCTCTGTTTACATTACATGTGATCGGCTGTGAGTAGATAACAGCCGATCACAAGGTAACAGCCACCAGCCGGCGGCTGATACCAGTGTCGGAGACAGGCACACGCCGCCACCGTCTGGGAACACACCGCCACCGACGCGCACGAGCAGCATGCTCCTGAACGCGCGCATGCGCCGTGCGAATGGAGGCAGTACCATTTGTGATCACATGGTAGCTTTTTTTTTCTTTCCTTCCTTTAGACTACTAATTAAGGGGAGTGGTTAATTGGTCACAGGTGATTCAATTCCTATAAAGCTCTCTGTTGAACTCATTTCAGAGTTTGCCTGAGCTGCTGGTTAAAAGCTAAGGAGTGGGAATCTTTGAGTGAAACAGTTTTGATTTTGACTGCTGGTGTTTGTTGTGTTTGGCGTTTTTTTCTTTGCAGCTTTTTAACACTTTTTCTGTCACTTTTTAAATAGCTTTTTTTTCTTTCCTTCCTTTAGACTACTAATTAAAGGGAGTGGTTAATTGGTCACAGGTGATTCAATTCCTATAAAGCTCTCTGTTGAACTCATTTCAGAGCTTGCTCATCTTTAGCTTGCTACATATTTGCTTGCTGAACCTCTGAGCAAGTGGAACTTGACTAAGTGGTGAGTTAAAAAACAGAGTTTAAAACAGGAGGTTATAATAGGAGTCTTCAAACCTGTAAGTAACATCTGACATTTCCTGTTATTAGTGTTGTTGTATCTGGGAAAATGTGTGCTAGCAAGATTGAAGGTTTTGTACAGTGCACAGTGTGCCGCATGTATGCAACTATGGAGCAACAGCTCCAGGACGGATACCGCTGCGACAGATGTGAGCAGGTTGCCCTTCTGGAAGCTCGCATTAGAGATCTGGAGGAGCAAATTGCAACACTGGACAGAGCTTTCAACCTTGAAAGGGGTCCTCTGCTCACTGAGCAGGTGGCTAGTAGGGTTAAGGGGGAGGGTGGAGGGCTATGTCAGGATTATAAGGTAGGTAGATGGGTTAATACAGTTAGAGGGAGTGGTAGGGGCTCACAGAAAAGGAAGGCCAGCCCTGGGTTTGAGCACCCTAACAGATTTGCCAATTTGAGTGAAGATGTGGGGGTGGCAAACTCAGAGGTGGCAGCCCTAGATGTCACTGCTCCCCCTAACAGCCGGGAGAGCAGCCCATCTAGTAGGGGTGGTAGGGGTAGTGCAGGTAGGCCTAGACAGTTGGTGGTAATTGGGGATTCTATAATTAGGACTGATAGAATAATTTTTCGCCAGGATCGCCTCAACCAAATGTTTTGCTGTCTCCCTGGTGCCAGCGTTCGGCATGTGGTGGACCAGGTTGATAAATTACTGGGAGGGGCAGGGCATGACCCAGCTGTCTTGGTCCACATTGGAACCAATGACAGAATAGATGGAAGGTGGAGGCTCCTTAAGAACCAATTTAAAGAATTAGGTTGCAAGTTGAAGGGAAGGGCCCCCAAGGCAATATTCTCTGAAATATTGCCTGTGCCCTGTGCAACACAGGAAAGGCAGGGGGAGATTAGAGCCCTGAATGCATGGCTAAAGACCTGGTGTAAGGAGGAGGGCTTTGGGTTTTTAGAGCACTGGGCTGACTTTTCATTGGGGTGCAACCTATATGCTAAAGATGGTCTGCACCTAAATGGAAGGGGGTCTGTTGTGCTAGGGGAGAGGTTTATGGGAAGACTGGAGGAGTATTTAAACTAGGATTGAGGGGGGAGGTTGCATTAGATTATAATGGGATAGACAGGTCAGACAGGGGTCAGCCCTTATTGGTGGGTGGAAATGGGAAAGATGGGGGGAGGGCAAAGAAAGATGATATGAAGGTTCTCATGTTACAATCAACCATTGGAAATGGTACTGTTTGTGCTAAAATTAAAAATATGCAAGATACATGTGCAAAATGTGACAGTGAATTAAAGTGTTTGTTCACCAATGCCAGGAGTCTGCCAAGCAAAATAGGTGAGTTGGAAGCTCTGGTGCATGAGGAGAACTATGATTTGATTGGTATGGCTGAATCTTGGCTTTATTCTTCACATGACTGGGCTATTAATATTCCTGGCTATGCTCTCTTTCGGAAAGACAGGGTAAAACGGAGGGGTGGTGGTGTCTGTCTCTATGTGAGAAGTGATCTCAAAGCGAGTGTGAATGAGGACCTAGTTGATGGAGAGTGTGATGAGTCTGAAGCATTATGGGTAGATCTGTATATGGGTGTGCACACTACAAAGGTTATCATTGGAGTTTGTTATAGACCTCCCAGTGTTAAAGAGGAGGTGGAGACTCTG
>BLSH010296287.1:86773-97505 GCA_018402905.1 Glandirana rugosa
ATGACAGATAGTGTTACGCCCCTATCCTCCTCTCTTTTTCCCTAGCCACAAAAGTGTATCGTCTGTACGGTCCGTATGGTCCCTAAGGACCGTATGGACGAAGTGGCGACATTGAACACTAGGGGTAGAGGTGTAACATTATCTGTCGCGTCTCACGTGACAAGCCGATCCCTTTTTCTCTCCTCCTATCCCCGCATTGTGATAGACAGTACAGTGCGCACTGTTCCAATGAGGGGATAGGAGGAGAGAAAGCGAGCGGTCTTTTCACATAGCAGGCATGCCAGGCATACCAGGAATTCCTGGCATAGTTGAGATCTCCGCTCTGTTGATGAGAGGGCAGGCGGGGGCTGTGCTGGCAGGGAGGAGGAGGAGGGAGCAGAGGAGGAGAGGAAACCACCTCTATGGGCGGCACAGACCAGGGGCTGTGAGACCCCCTCTGCCCACTACAGTGAGCAGGGCGGAAATACAAGTCTCTGCTCGCTGTTAGAAAAACTACAAATGGGCATGTCAGCTAGCAATACAGGATGGAGAGGCTCCAGCGGTCGTGCAAACAGGAAATCACAGGGGAATAACGGTTTTTCAGCAAGTTCAGCAGGCTATTGCAGAGAAACTACGGAGCTCAGCAGAAGATGGATGGCATAGTTGGTGAAGGTAGGAGATCAGCAACAAGGACATGGAAAAAATATTTTTCCCGGAGTTCTACTTTAAAGAGCTGAAACTGTAACTTGAACATAAATCTAATCTCAGTAAAGATTATAAGGCTTCGTGCACACAGGACGTTAAATAAACATCCTGAAATGTCAGTAGCTTATCAGTGATTTTTTTCAGCTTTTATTAGCATTATATTATTGGCGTTTCTGCATGCTTTTCACATTTTTAACCACTTAAGGACCGGAAGGATTTCCCACCTTAGGACCAGAGCACTTTTTGCAATTCGGCACTGTGTCGCTTTAACTGAGAAATGCGCGCTCGTGGGACAGTGCAACCAAACAAAATTTGCGTAATTTTTTTCCCACAAATAGAGCTTTCTTTTGGTGGTATTTGATCATCTCTGTGTCATTTCTGATCACCGCTATAAACAAAAAAAGAGCAACAATTTTGCAAAAAAAACCCCCCAATATTTCTTACGTTTTGCTAAAATACATATCCAAAAAAATATATATAAAAAAATAATTTATTCATCGGTTTTGGCCGATTTATATTCTTCCTCATATTTTTGGTAAAAAAAAAAATCGCAATCGCCGTTTATTGATTAGTTTTCGCAAAAGCTGCCGCATTTACAAACCATGAGAATCCATTTCTTGGGTTTTTACAATTTTTTTTTTTTTTACTAGTAATGGCAGCAATCTGCGATTTTTATCGGGACTGCGATATTGGGGCGGACCTGTTGGACATTTTTGACACTTTTTTGGGACCAATGACATTGATACAGCGATCAGAAATTTAAATATCCACTGATTACTGTATAAATGTCACTGGCAGGGAAAGGGTCAAACCTGCAGGAAATAAAGAACGGGTGCTGTATTATTCTGTGTCCATGTGTTGACTTTGGTCTGCATTGCTCTTGCAGAGCTGTGTGTGTGTGTGGGTCTTGGGGTGAGGAACAGAAGGTGCTGTCACAGGTTAGTATAGGAGTAATATATAGGGAATAATTCTAAATGATAGAAAGATATTATTAACTTGTTGTATAGTTAGGTTGTGTAACCTTTCGGTGGTGTCAGAAGATTGGGTAGGTAGAGGCCACCTTTTTGGTTGCCCTCCTATAGTGGACTCATACTGGGTTAATAGTTAGAAGAGAACCGGATGGCAGCTGCTTCAGTGCATATGTCCTCTACAGCTGCTCAGGAGAACTGCACAGAAATCTGCTTAAAACGCATATTGTCCGTAATTTTAGCAGTGTTTTTAGTATTTCGTATTTTTGTGGGGTTGGACGTGGTCATTTGGGGTCCATGCGATAAGCTGCTTTCCTGCATATTGTTGCACTGGATTGCCCACCCTTCTCGGACAAGAGCATCAAGCGATATTGTAGCGCTGAGAGAAGCACTGGAGCTTGGAGCCCATGCAAGCAATGGATCTTGGAGCCCATGCAGAAACCATGAAACTTGGAGCTTGTGTGTGACCACAAAGCTTGGAGCTTGAGGGGATATTAAGAAGCCTAGGCAGGTAGGGATATGTCAAGGAGAGACATAAGTAAGATAGGGAACTCTCTTACACATACCCAGACTATTGAGTGATAAGTGTTTAATATTTGTATGTTTGTGAATAACCTTAAAGTGATAAGGGTTTATTTTATTCATGCAACTTAGGCCCCTTTCACACGGGCGGCCGTTCTGCCATTGTTAAAAGCATGTTTTGTTATTTTGAAGCTACAAGACTCCAGGCACAACGATTACTTGCAGTTGTACATTGCGTTTAGCTGTATTTAGCTGCAGTGGAACATTCTTAACATTTCTGATGTGCTTCCTGTTGATTTTCTTTGCTTGTTGCCGCTGCTATCCGCAGGTGACACAAAACACTGCTTTTACCTGCAGTTATGTGCAGATAGCTGCACTACATCGTTCCTGGATGTATTCAAATCCATTTTTTCGAATCGCACATAATCGTCTGTAACGAAACCGTTGCTAAATGCAGGGTGTGAATAGGGCCATAGGAAAGCATTGTTAGAGTATAGCTGCGGTAGATAACTTCATCTATCCACAGCTAAAAGCTGAATTCTATCCGTCCGTGTGAAAAGGGCCTAGTATATGTTAAGTAGCTTTATTGATACGTTTCTAGGGACTGTTAGGGTGCACTGCATTCCTCTGCAAAGGTTTGCCTGCTTGTGATCTTGCAAATGTCAGTAGACAGCTTGACAGTAGTTGCACTCTCATAAATACTGCCTGCTCGCATAATCTGTTTTTTTTTTCTTTCTAAGATGAAGGATTCCTTAGATAAATAGGGGGTCTCACGTTTATATATAGCCTCATTTATGGTGTTAAGAAAATATATATTTATATAGAAATTACGGAAGGAAAGGGTTTTTGCCATGAAAGCTAAAATTACAGAAATAACTAAAATGAGAAGGCAAAAAGATAAAGTGCTGAAGAGAATAAAAAAGAAAGTTGCTGAAAATAAGAACAGAAATTAGAGATGAGGAAAGTCTTTTTAAGACTTAGATAGTTGAGAGGTCTATATCACTCTCTTTTGAGCAGGAGAGAGTTAATTCTCTCTCCCCTGATTGGGAAGAGTCACAGGAGAATGGGGAAAATGTAGTTAATAAAAGAGATTCAGGAAAGTTCAGAATTTGCTCAATTGTTGAAAGATACAATGGGTTTGAAGGAAAAGCGGAAGTATATAGTACAAAATAAAATAAGTACCCTTTTGAATACAATAGGGGATTCCCTTTCCCGTTAAAAAAAAAATATATATGTATTTTGATATACCTTCTATGAGGAGGTGAGCTGCCACCTAGATAAAGGAAGGCCTGTAGATGTGATGTATCTGGATTTTGCAAAAGCATTTGATACAGTTTCCCATAAACATCTACTGTACAAACTAAGGTCCCTCAACCTGGATTGAGTACCTGGATTGAAAACTGGTTACAGGGGCGATCCCAGAGGGTGGTGATAAATGGGGAGAACTCAGAATGGTCTAGTGTAGAAAGTGGTGTTCCCCAGGGTTCTGTCCTAGGACTAATCCTTTTTAATTTATTCATAAACGATTTGGAGGAGAGGGTGAACAGCTCAATCTCAATATTTGCAGATGACACCAAGCTAAGCAGAGCAATATATTCTTGACAGGCTGTGGAAACTTTGCAAGAGGATCTGAATAAATTAATGGGGTGGGCGGACAAGTGGTAAATGAGATTTAACGTTGAAAAATGTAAGATAATGCATTTGGGTACCAAGAATATAAAAGCAAACTACTCACTAGGGGGTAAGCCTCTGGGGGAATCTAGGATGGAAAAAGACCTAGGTGTCTTTGTGGAGAACGGGCTCAGCAGTAGCATGCAAATGCCAAGCTGCGGCAAACAAAGCTAGCAAAGTGTTGGCATGCATCAAGAAAGGGATCAACTCCAGGGATAAATCAATAATTCTCCCATTATACAAGTCTCTGGTGAGGCCGCACCTGGAATATGCCATCCAGTTC
Organism: Glandirana rugosa; assembly: GCA_018402905.1. Lineage (NCBI taxonomy): Eukaryota > Metazoa > Chordata > Amphibia > Anura > Ranidae > Glandirana > Glandirana rugosa. Next base: position 90,902 of record BLSH010296287.1, read on the forward strand.
TGGGCACCAGTCCTCAGGAAGGATGTCCTGGTATTGGAAAGGGTACAGAGAAGGGCAACAAAGCTAATTAAGGGGTTGGAGAACCTCAGTTATGAGGAAAGATTATAAGCACTGAACTTATTCTCTCTGGAGAAGAGACACTTGAGAGGGGATATGATTTCAATGTATAAATACTGTACTGGTGACCCCACAATAGGTACAACAGTATACCACGCAAGGGAGAACACAAAGACACGCGGCAATTGATTTAAAATAGAGGAAAGGCAGTTTAACCTTAAAAAGCATAGAGGTTTCTTTACGGTAAGAGTAGTGAGGATGTGTAATTCTCTTCCACAAGCAGTAGTCTCTGCTGGGAGTATAGATCATTTCAAGAAACTATTAGATGAACACCTAAAGGACCACAACATTAAGGGATATAAAATGTAATACTGACATTAAAAACACCCACATAGGTTGGACTGGTGTCTTTTTCCAACCTTGCTGACTATGTAACTATGATATATTAGAAAAAAAAAAAGTCCACATTTACAAATGTACCCCGTGCCAGTACATCCATAAGTCCAGAGTTGATGAGTATTTCTATAAATTAATGCAAATGCTAGTTAGGGAATACTGAGTGTTTCTCTTCAGTTAATGATGCCAAAGGCTGTTTTTGAAGAGCTTCTAGGAACTAGAGCCCCTTTACAATTCTCTGTCTATCCGGGGGGATCTGAAGGGAGTACAGGAGTACATATGGGGATACAGGAATCTGTGTAGACAGTTGTAACTGAATAGGTACCGTTACCTTGTTACATGACTGGGCTAACCTTTACTTAAGTGTACTGATAATAGGGAGAGAAATTATAAGGATTCAATGTGTTCATAAATTTGTAGTATGCTTTTATCACATGTTATGTTTTGCTTGATAAGACTTTGCGGATTCCATTAACTATTGGTAAGTTTAATTTGTATGCTTTGTGAGAAACATGACGTCACTACTAAATTACATGTATTTAATAATACCACCATTCCTCTACTGAGGAACCTGATCAGATGGATTTAAATCTTAAGAATGTTGCAATTGCAAATTATTAGGAAAATTAAGTTTAGAATAATGTTTTAATCACCTCCTATCCGCGCTATAGCCGGATGACGGCTACAGCGAGGCTCTAAAATGCCGGGAGGACGTCTATTGACGTCCTCCCATTCGGCTCGTGCTGGGCGCACTCCCGCGGGCGCGAGCGGCGCGTGCATGTGCCGCCGCACGCTGCAGGAGCGTGCCCGCGGGTCGGGCGGACCCGATGTCCACCGGAGACCCGCAATCTCCTTACAGAGAGGAGGAACGGGGTACCGCCAAAGTAAACACGGCGGTTCCCCGTTCTGTGAGGGGGGGCATGCTAGATCTACTGTCACTGGGATCAGTTAGATCTGTCATGCCCCTGTCAACCCCGCCCCCCCACAGTTAGAACACACCCAGGGAACATAGTTAACCCCTTCACTGCCCCCTGCAGGTTAACCCCTTCACTGCCAATGACATTTATACAGTAATCAGTGGATATTTACATTTCTGATCACTGTATAAATGTCATTGGTCCCAAAAAAGTGTCAAAAACGTCCGACATGTCCGCCCCGATATCGCGGTACCGATAAAAATCGCAGATCGCCGCCATTACCAGTAAAAAAAAAAATAATAATAAAAACGCCATAAATCAATGTCCATAGTTTGTAGGTGCTATAACTTTTGCGCAACCCAATCAATAAACGCCGATTGCGATTTTTTTAACCAAAAATATGTACAAGAATATATATCGGCCAAAACTGATGAATACATTCGTTTTTTTAATTTTTGGATATTTATTATAGCAAAAAGTAAAAAATATTGTTTTTTTTCCAAAATTGTTGCTCTTTTTTTGTTTATAGCGGCGATCAGAAATGACGCAGAGGCGATCAAATAACACCAAAAGAAAGCTCTATTTGTGGGAAAAAAAGGACGCCAATTTTGTTTGGGTACAACGTCGCACGACCGCGCAATTGTCATTCAAAGAGCGACGTCGCTCAAAACTGAAAATTGGTCCGGGCAGGAGGGGGGTTTAAGTGCCCAGTAAGGAAGTGGTTAATGTAGGTGTAGAGTTACACCTTAAAATAATGTTTTATTTTTTGATATTGTGAAGCTAGCTTAACTGTTTGTATACTGCTTATGTAATTACTTAAAGTTATAACTGCTTATATGTACACATGCAAATGGTAAATTGTTAAGTAGAGGTATTAATGGGACCCTAAGGATCTCAGATGAGAAGCTTGAGACAATCCGGGAATTTCTGATATTCAGCCGGCTAAAGTAAGCCTTTGCTTACATTTGAGTTATCAGACTTTCGTGATTGGTAAAGCATTCTCAGGACAAAGATGCTTATTTTATTCTCCTTATTGTAACTGTATTGAATGGGGTTTATATGTTATGTTGTCACTGTCTACTGTCCATCCGAGTATTATAGATACAGAAAAAAAAAGAAAGAATGGTGCTGTTTACAAGTTGTATGAAGCACACATCTGTTGTAATAGTAGTGTAGAGACAAGAGGATATAGGTACATGTCAAGTATGAACCAGAGCTGCGGTTCAGCCTATACTGGGCCTATAGGGGTTAGAGTGGACAGGGACCCACTTAGGGTAACTGAGTTACCAAGGTCCACAGGGACTAGAAAATGATGCATATTAAATAATTAGAGATAGAGCTATGTGAGCAGGATGGTTCAAGGGTGACAGGAAAAATATTAGACATAAAGTGTAGCGTTAAGTGGTTTATTTGATTTTCGGTTCAAGCACTACTGTTAATAAGTCTGGGGCCTCAAGCACACGGGCATATTAAAAAAGAATATATCAACCAAAGAGAGGAAACCCCCTCAGGACTTTAAACGGGAAGACCAACTCCTCAAGAAAAAGAGTACATGTATATACAAAAATATCTTAATCTTTATTTAATACAAAGCAAAATTGGGTAAAAAACATGACATACAGCAAGACAACAAATAATGCTTATAAGCATACAAATGGAAAACAATAACAAATTAAAAAAGGACCACTGATCTGCCAGGGAGAAGGCAGAAAAAGACCCAACGCGTTTTGATGTTATTAGTGGAAATCTTCCTCAGGGGTGAGTGGTCATTGTGTTTAAAAACAGTACATTAAGTCAGAACGAATACTCTGGAACCTTCTCAATGGAAGAAATAGTAGAGGATAAACCCTATAGCTCTTAATCAAGCCATAGGGATGTGCCGTGAGTCAGCAGGCAGGCTAGTAGATAACCACAGCAAATTAAAAAAAATGGCTGGCAGAGTATCGGAAAGCAATGGAAGGAGGGCAGGGAAAACTGGGCCAGTGAACCAGTATAACACAGTTCCAGTTTATTCAAAAAGTTAGAAGCAGGAGCAGATCCAGGTAGGCAGACACAGATAGGTTGAAAAAATGAGCCATCAGAAATATAGCGAAAACTAAATCCTATGGCTAGTAGCAGACCACAGATACCCCAAAAGGGAGCCAAAACGAAAGGCTGGGGGCTTGCTACAGGACGGTAACGTATATACTTACCAACCATTAGACACTTTGCTACGCTGCATTGGCGTGGGGTGTGCTGCCCAGCCTATATTCCTGATGGCATCTCACAAAAGTGAGTACACCCCTCACATTTATGTAAACATTTTATTATATCTATTCATATGACAACACTGAAGAAATGACACGTTGCTACAATGTAAATTAGTGAGTGTTCAGCTTGTATAACAGTGTATATTCGCTGTCCCCTCAAAATAACTCAACACACACAACTCAGCCATTATTGTCTAAACCACTGGCAACAAAAGTGAGTACACTCCTAAGTGAAAATGTCCAAACTGAGTCCAAAGTGTCAATATTTTGTATGGCCACCATTATTTTCCTATACTGCTTTAATCCTCTTGGGCAGAGTTCACCAGAGCTTCACAGGTTGCCACTGGAGTCCTCTTCCACTCCCCCATGACGACATGACGGAGCTGGTGGATGTTAGAGACCTTGCGCTCCTCCACCTTCTGTTTGACGATGCCCCACAGATGCTCAATAGGGTTTAGGTCTGGAGACATGCTTGGCCAGTCCATCACCTTTACCCTCATTTTCTTTAGCAATGCAGTGGTCATCTTGGAGGTGTGTTGGGAGGTGTGTTTGGGGTCATTATCGTGTTGGAATACTGCCCTGTGGCCCAGTTTCCAAAGGGAGGGGATCATGCTCTGCTTCAGTATGTCACAGTACATGTTGGCATTCATGGTTCCCTCAATGAACTGTATTTTCCCAGTGGCGGCAGCACTCATGCAGCTCCAGACCATGACATGCCCACCACCATGCTTGACTGTAGGCAAGACCCACTTGTCTTTGTACTCCTCATCTGGTTGCCGCCACACACGCTTGACACCATCTGAACCAAATAAATTTATCTTGATCTCATCAGACCACAGGACATGGCTCCATTAATCCATGTCCTTAGTCTGCTTGTCTTCAGCAAGCTGTTTGTGGGCTTTCTTGTGCATCATCTTTAGAAGTGGCTTCCTTCTGGGACGACAGCCATGCAGACCAATTGATGCAGTGTGTGGCGTATGGTCTGAGCACTGACAGGCTGACCCCCCACACCTTCAACCTCTGCAGTAATGCTGGTAGCACTCATACATCTATTTCCAAAAGACAACCTCTGGATATGACCCTGAGCACGTGCACTCAACTTCTTTGGTCGACCATGTCGAGGCCTATTCTGAGTGGAACCTGTCCTGTTAAACCGCGGTATGGTCTTGACCACCATGCTGCAGCTCAGTTTCAGGGTCCTGGCAATCTTCTTATAGCCTAAACCATCTTTATGTAGAGCAAAAAAAATTTTTTCAGATCCTCAGATAGTTCTTTGCCATGAGGTGCCATGTTGAACTTCCAGTGAATAGTATGAGAGAGGGACACCTGCTCCCCATTCACACCTGAGACCTTGTAACACTAATGAGTCACATGACACCAGGGAGGGAAAATGGCTAATTGGGCCCAGTTTGGACATTTTTACTAGGGGTGTAATCACTTTTGTTGCCAGCAGTTTAGACATTAATGGCTTGAGTTATTTTGAGGGGACAGCAAATTTACACTGTTATACAAGCTGTACACTCACTACTTTACATTGTAGCAAAGTGTAGTTTCTTCAGTGTTGTCGCATGAAAAGATATAATAAAATATTTACAAAAATGTGAGGGGTGTACTCACTTTTGTGAGACAATGTATACTTTATCAAGATGTGTAGTAATTACTAACAGGGGTTATTAAGAGTGACCAACATGTGTATAGACAATTCTATGAAAGTGGGTTTGTCTTTAATAATGACAAGCAATGGGTGGACATTTTCTTTATTGGTTTCTATTGGTGTAATGTTGTAAAAATCGCTTTGTCATATCTTGATAATATATTGTATTTAAGATACTGAATCAGGAAATAAAAAACGGGTGATGTATTATTCTGTGTCCGTGTGTTGACTTTGGTCTGCATTGCTTCTGCAGAGCTGTGTGTGTGTGTGGGTCTTGGGGTGAGGAAGAGAAGGTGCTGGCACAGGTTAGTATAGGAGTAATATATAGGGAATAATTCTAAATGATAGAAAGATATTATTAACTTGTTGTATAGTTAGGTTGTGTAACCTTTCAGGCGTTAACTGCGTTCCCTGTGTGTGTTCTAACTGTATGGGGGCTGGGCTGCCAGGGGCACCAGAGATCTAACGGATCCCGAGTACAGGGATCAGTAGATCTCTGACATGCCGCCTGTCACAGGCCGTCGCGGGTTGCTGGCGTACATCGAGTACACCCGGCCTGCGGCCCCGCTCAGGGAGTGTGCGGCGGGCACAAACGAACGCCCCTTAGCCGTCATGTACGCAAGTGGCGACTATAAGCGGCGATTTGCAGGACAGAGACACTTTGTTGCCGTTTATAGTCACTACGCTGTCGGCAAGTGGTTAATAAAATTTGCCAATTTATCCCCTTATCAATCTTTTGTTTACCATAATCAGCCTTACTTAACTTAGTGCCTTTTCCCTTTCTCTCTTCAACTAATATTTTCCTGATTTTTTTTTTAGTTTATTTCTATTTTATTAAACATTAGCATTTCAACTTTTTTTGTTTATTTTTTTGGTTTCACATGTAAAAAGCACAAAACAGGGATCAGTAGATCTCTGACATGCCGCCTGTCAGAACGGGGAACTGCCGTGTTTACATCGGCGGTTGTGGCTCTGTCACAGGGCATCACGAGTCGCCCTGTGGCCCCGAGCGCTCGCCCCATAGCCGCCGTGCACACGAGTGGCGACTATAAGCGACGCTTATAGTCGCTACGTGGTCGGCAAGTGGTTAAAGGGCCAGCATTTTTTTGGGTTTTTTTCCTCAATTGATCTACACCGTCCAAAAACGTTGGGGACCGGTGTTTGGCGCCTGCCAAAAACAGTTGATAACAGCCATTGTGTGCTTAACTGGTTCCCCACCGCGCGCCGTCTTTTCACGGCGGCAGTCGGGGAGCCCTGCGGGAATCGCCGTAAATAAGCGGCGATCTGCATTTAGCCACCAGGGGGCGCGCGCGCACCCGCCGCACTCCTAG
>BLSH010296287.1:97515-110965 GCA_018402905.1 Glandirana rugosa
CACGCTGCAACATGGGTTTGTTTTAAACGCAGGAAAAAAAGGGTGTTTATCTCAAAAGAAAACCACCATAAACTAGCGGAGACGTAGTAAAGAATAGCGGCGATATTTGTTTTCTTCTCTCTGGTAAAACGTTTTTTTTTTGATTAAAGAATGAAAAACGATTTTAAGTTTAGGTTTTTTTTTTTATATTTTTTTGTAAAAAAAAGTGTCAAAAACCGGCTAAATATATTAAGGAGTATAAACGCTATTTTTTTTAACGTTAGCCGCAAATAACTAACCAAACGCGTTTTCACCGGCGCAAATGCCTACCACTCTTAAGTAAAGACCCCAAAAATAAAAAAAAAATAAAAAATGATCATTACCGCCGTTAGACGCTAAAAATCGCCATTACGCTATAACCCCGTCTGTACAGCCTTGTAAAAAATGTGAAAAAACCCTGATTACTGTAAATAAGTCGCTAGTCTTTAAATTTACAGGTGACTAATGACATATTTACAGTAACCGTCACTTCCCCAATTGGACCCCCCCTCTCGATCCCCAATTGACACAAGGGACCCACACAAGAATGACACCCCCCCAACTTTTTATCGCAAATATGAGGAATTATATAAATCGGCCAAAAACTGTGAAAAAAAATGTTTTTTTATATTTTTTTTTTTGGATTTGAATTTTAGCAAAAAGTAAGAAATTAGTTTTTTTTTTGCAAAATGGTCTCTCTTCTTTTGTTTATAGCGGCGATAAGAAATGATGCAGAGGCGATCAAATACCACCAAAAGAAAACTCTATTTGTGGGAAAAAAAGGACGCAAATTTTGTTTGGGTACAACGTCGCACGACCGCGCAGTTGTCAGTTAAAGCAACGCAGCGCCGAATCGCAAAAAGTGCTCTGGTCCTAAAGTGGGAAATCCTTCCGGGGCTGAAGTGGTTAAACACATAGGATAACATGATGGAGAGTTTATTGACTGTAGAAAAAAATGTCTGCAGCTAAAAACAGCTGCTGTAAAACTGTTAAAAAAATGTCCTGTGTGCATGAGGCCTAACTGTTAACCCTTCGGCCTCAGTCTTTAAAGAGAACTTTTTCGCTGTCTGCCAAATTTTGCACTTCAAACACATTGTGAGGGCAGAATAAGGACAGTAAACACACATTCCCCCTGCAATGTTAAAACCAGTCCACGTGCCCTGTAGCTCTTTGATGTACTAAAAGGGTAGGGGGATTTGCCAAAACTGGTGCACACAGAATCTGGTGCAACTGTGCATAGTAACCAAATAGCTTCTAGGTTTTATTGTCAAAGCTTAACTGAACAAGCTGAAATTAGAAGCTGAGTTGTAATGAATCTCCCTCTAAGTGTCCAGAGGGGGTGTTGACAAGGAGGGGGGAGGACTTATATGCCAGCTACCGGGGCAATTCAATGGCTGCCTCTCCTTGGTGAACTGGTTATAAAGGTCCCTCAAACCCCCAGCCAGTTCACTGGTGCAGGTGGTTATGGATGTAAAATATAAACAAGTACATTGCAAAAATATCTAATTTTGTTAATATTGACCTTGTGAGTTCCAATGCTTCCTGAAGGTGTCCTGTAGCAGGTCTTTCCAGCAGCAGGATCCCAGAAGTGGTAAAATAGCTCTCACCTCCTCACTGCTCAAACTTCAGGCACTGAGAGGCTTCATACCACTAGCACCGTTTACAGTGCTTGGATAACTCTGTGGAAGGCTTGGATAACTCTGTGGAAGGAGCTCCCTGTGACATTAATACCCATATTTGGACTAATACCAAATGGAGGCATTGATGTCACAGAGATTTCTTCCTGGAGTTACCTGGGTATTTAAAACTGTTCAAGTGGCAGAAACTCGATCACTGCTTAAACTGTAACTTGAGCAGTCAGGAGGGGGCTTTGTCCTCTCCTCTTTGATTCTGATTGCTCTCTCCTCTGTGTGGAGTAGACCCAATGTAGGGCACCTTCATACTTCTCTTAAGCCTGCAAGTAAATAAAAGCAAAATGTGGTGGTACATTACAGTAATTATATGTTGCATTCTTACCTGCTCACAACAGGTGAATTGGCTGGGGTTCTTTTAGACTCCCAAAATCATTTCACCAGAGGAGGGAGAGACCACAATCTTACTCCCAAAATAGGGGACACAAAATCCCACCTTGCTAACACTCTCTCCTAGGCACCAGGGAAGCCGAAGGGCCGCTGGACACTGGTGCATTGGGAGTAGAAAACCACTGTATTTGTTAGTGCTATGATTTGGCAGCTCAACCAGATCAATTTTAGTTAAAACGGCTCACAAGAATGTGCAGGTAACATTTACTCTTTAAGTCTGTACAATAAACATATTTTTCCTTTTGAAGAACAGATGCTGCAGAATGTTATCAAATATAGGATTCGCTGGGCTAATGTTGGGATATTCAAAAATCTGGCCTGATAAAGACAGTGGTGATTAAAGAGGAACTGCAGTCTGCTCACATAATTTATAATAAAATCATTCTTGCCATTCTGAAGCTTCCCTCCAACCACTTTGCATATTATTTTATATAAACTGTGATTCTGTACTTGCCAAATATGCTGCAGAAATCTCCTCCACTAAGTCTCGCTGCAGCCATTTTAACTGTGGGCAGCTGAAGCTGCTGCCTGTTCACTTCCTGGATTTACACAGACACACTCCTCCAGCTCTGCAGCATTCATTGGCCCCCTCCCTTCTTGACAAACTCTCACAAGAGTGAGAGAGAGAGCTGTGCAAGTGGGCTGTATAAGGTATTTACTGGCAGAAAAAAAATGTTTTACTATCCAAAGTTAAAACAAGGGCAGAAGATTTAAAAGATGGAAAGTTGAAAAAATGACTGAAGGTCTGCTTTAACAAACTAATTTTAGGTGAATATCATGCAAATTGCCCATAAAGTGTTTGATAAATAATACAATTGTATTCATAAATGCAAACGAAATACAGATAAACAGCAATACCAAGTATGCCATGCACAAGTCCCTTCAGGTCTGGTATGGATTTTAAGGGGAACCCCGTGCCAATTTTTTTTTAAAAATGGTGTGGCCCCCCCCCCCAAAATCCAAACCAGACCCTTATCTGAGCACGTGGGGATGCCACATGCCCTCAACATGGGGAGGATGCTTTGAGGTCATCCCCAAAGCACCTTGTCCCCATGTTGATGGGGAGAAAGGCCTCTTCCCCACAACCCTTGCCGTGGTTGTGGGGGTCTGCGGGCGAGGGGCTTATCAGAATCTGGAAGCCCCCTTTATTAAGAGGGCCCCCAGATCCCGACCCCCCCCATGTGAATAGGCATTGGGGTACATTGTACCCCCTTACCCATTCACCAAAAATTAGTAAAGAGGTACAAAAAACAAGAGGCAGTTTTTGACAAGTCCTTTATTGTGCAAAAATAGGATTTTTTGACTTACCGTAAAATCCTTTTCTCTGAGTTCATTGACAGATGCAGCCTCTTATTCTTGACATGTGGGTTTATGCACCTTTTACTAGGAGTAGACTAGGCAGAACGAAGTTCAGAAAAAGCAAAGTTGGCCCCTCCCAGGGTATAACCACTCCACCCTGCAAAGCACATCAGTTCGTAACAAGCAATACAAACTCAAACAGAGGGGTGGGTGCTGCGTCTGTCAATGAACTCAGAGAAAAGGGTTTTACGGTAAGTCAAAAAATTCTATTTTCTCTTACGTTCATTGACAGACGCAGCCTCTTATTCTTGACATGTGGGGACGTCCCAAAGCAGTGTCAAACCAAAGAGGGGTGGGTAAACAATAACAACTGTACCCAACAGAATTTCACGGGAGGCGCCAGCCGCGTCTACACCACCGCCTGCAAAACTTTGCAGCCAAAAGCAGCATCCGCAGATGCTGACACATCAACTTTGTAAAACTTAGAAAACGTGTGCACAGAGGCCCAAGTAGCTGCCTTGCACACCTGAGACACCGACGCTTGATGTCGGAAAGCCCAAGAAGTACTAATCGCCCTGGTGGAATGAGCCGTGACCAGAAAGGGGGGTTCTTGCCCCCGAACAGCATACGCATGGGTCACAGTCTGTCTGATCCAACGGGATACAGTAGCCGACGAGGTCGCCAAACCTTTGCGCAGACCATCCGGCAGCACAAAAAGTGCATCCAACCTCCAAAATGGAGCCGTTGCTGACAAATACACCCGCAGGGCCCTCACCACGTCCAAGGAATGCAAGGCAATCTCATTAGGATGTGACGGGCGCGGGCACAACGAAGAGAGGACAATGTCCTCATTAATGTGAAAAGAAGAAACCACCTTCGGTAGAAAAGAAGGGGAAGGGCGCAGCACCGCCTTATCCTTATGTAGGACCAAGTAGGGAGACCTACATGACAAAGCCGCCAATTCAGACACCCGCCTAGCGGATGTAATGGCCACCAAAAAGACCACCTTTTGCGACAACAGTTGCAAAGAAATATCCCTGATCTTTTCATATGGCGGTTTCTGCAGTACCGAAAGTACTAAGTTCAGATCCCATGGTGCCAAAGGCGACCGCACCTGAGGAGCCACATGACGTACACCCTGTACAAATGTACGAATCAAAGAATGCGTCGCTTACGGATGCTGAAACAGAATCGCCAGAGCAGAAATCTGTCCTTTGAGTGTACTCAATGCCAACTTGTGATCCAGGCCTTGCTGAAGAAAGGCCAGCACCCGAGTTACCGAAAAAGAACGGGGGTTCCAACCCACCACCTCGCACAAGGCAATATATGCCTTTCATGTGTGATGATAAATCGTGCGCGAAGTGGACTTGCGTGCCTTAAGCATGGTGGGGATCACTGACTCAGAGACACCCCTATCCCTCAGTACCTGGGACTCAATAGCCAGGTCGTCAAAGCCAGCGAGCGTAAAGCAGGGTGCAGGATGGGTTCCTGTGACAGCAGATCTTCGCAAAGCGGGAGCCGCCAGGGAACATCTGTTACCATCCGCACCACGTCAGCGCACCAAGGGCGCCGAGGCCAATCCGGAGCCACCAGGATTGTCGGGATTCCCTCCACTTCTATCCTGTGCAGCAGCCACGGTAGAAGTTTGAGAGGGGGAAAGGCATACAGAAGCCAGTACCGAGACCAAGGGGCCACAAGGGCGTTTGTGGCATCTGCCAACGGATCCCTTGTCCTGCACACAAAGGTCTGCACCTTGCGATTGAACTGGGATGCTAAAAGGTCCACATCTGGCGTGCCCCACCTCTGGCAAATCTGGCGGAACACTTCTGGGTGCAGGGACCATTCTCCCTGATCCAGAGTCTGACGACTGAGGAAGTCCGCCTGCCAATTTTCTACGCCCGGGATGTAAATGGTGGAGATTGCTGGCACGTGAAGTTCTGCCACCTCAAGATGTGGGCCGCTTCTGCAGCTGCTGCCGAGCTCCTTGTTCCGCCCTGATGGTTCACGTACGCCACTGCCGTGGCGTTGTCCGACTGAACCCGCAGCCTCTCCGACCGGTGGGAGAGGCAGAGCCTGATCGCCTGTAGTTCCAACACATTGATCGGAAGGTGAGACTCTTGCGTCGACCATCGGCCCTGGACAGACAACCGCCCCAGGACCCCTTCCCAGCCCAATAGGCTGGCGTCCGTCGTGACTATCGACCATTCCAGGGGAAGAAACGACTTCCTCAAGGTCAGTGCTGGGGCCCGAAGCCACCACGTCAACGACCCCCTGGTCTAATGATCCAACCTGATCAGCTGATCCAGAGACAAGGGAGACTTGTCCCACTGCAGCAGAATCGCCCGCTGCAGGAGCCAGGTGTGACTCTGGGCGTATGGAATTGCCTTGAAGGCTGCGACCATGAGCCCCAACACCCGCATGCAAAAACGTAAGGAGGACCACCGTCGTGACAACAGAGTTCGCACCGCTGCTTGCAGCGTCAGCAACTTGGCCAGAGGCAGGAATACCTTCACCTGCTCTGTATCCAATATCAGGCCCAGATACTCTAGGTGACAGGACGGAGTCAGTGTCGACTTCTGTAGGTTGATCAACCAGCAGAAGTCCCGTAGGGAGGTCAGGGTGATAGCAACATTGTCCTCCAGAGCCGGAGTCGACTCCGCTCGCAGGAGTAGATCGTCTAAGTATGCTACCACAGCAATGCCTCTCTGTCTCAGCAGAGCCAGCACCGGAGACAGCAGCTTGGTGAAGACCCGTGGAGCAGAGGCCAGACCGAAGGGAAGAGCCACAAATTGGTAGTGGAGATCCCCCACCGCAAAGCGCAGGAAGCGCTGATGCCGGACACAAATGGGAACATGAAGATAAGCGTCCCTGATGTCCAGGGATGCCAGAAAATCCCCCTGGTGTAGGGCGGCCATGGCCGAATGGACTGACCCCATCCTTCTTTGGCACCACAAAGAGGTTTGAGTAGAACCCGCGGAACCGTTCCGCAGGAGGCACCGGCACAATCACCCCCTGTTCGGACAGAGTCTGAACAGCCCCTAGGAGAGCTTGCCAACGCCCCGGAGGGGGTCTCAGATTTGAGGGGAAGAACCTGTCCGGGGGCAGAGTACGGAACTCTATCTTGTACACGGAGGACACTGCCTCTCACATCCACAGGTCCTAGATGCGGGCGGTCCACCTGTCCGCGAACCCCAGAAGCCGGCCCCCCACCCGAGAGTCGGGCGGGGGCAACCCATCATGCGGAGGAGGGCTTCTCCTCCGTATTTTCGGACTTGTGCTGCCAGGGCCGCTTGCCGGTCCCTGTGGCAGCCTTGCCGGGCCGGGAGCCCTTACCCGCTGAACTGGGCACACGAAAAAACGCTTCTGGCTGGAGAACAAAGGACCCTGTTTTCGGCGGTGTTCTCGCTGCTTGGGTTCCGGAAGAAAGGTACTCTTCCCCCCCCTGTGAAATCCTTAATGATTTCATCCAGGGGTGCCCCAAAAAGCCGACCGCCCTGGAAAGGCAGGTCTGTGAGGCCCTTCTTAGATGCATTGTCAGCCGACCAGCACCGCAGCCACAGCAACCGTCTAATAATGACCGCAAAAATGGACATCTTTGATAGCATAGGGACTAAGTCCAGGGCTGCGTCACAAAGGTATCTAAGACACTGCACCAGCTGGTCCGCCAGCTGCACCGACTCTGGGGAGACCCCAAAGTCCCCCAGATCTTTGTGCAACACCGTTGCCCACTCCGTGAGCGACTGCGCCACCATGGCCGACGCCAGGGCCAGCCTCATGGCTGCCCCCGTCACCAAGAACAACACCTTGGACACCGCTTCCGCGGGGGAAGCCCATTTCTGTATTAGGCTGTCCTCAAAGGGATAGCGCACAGAGAAACGTTTAGGCAGGGTGAAGGAATTCTGCGGATGCTGCCATTCCTTATAGACAAACTGGTCAAAATACTGGACATAAGGGAACACCTTAGGAGCTCGGACTGGCTTACGGGACCAAAAGGCGTAAACCATCCCTTGGGGCTCCCCAGCCTGGTCCAGCCGCAGCGAATCATGGACGGCCGTGACCAGGGAGCTCACCAATGCCCTTTTGCGTGCTACTGAGGCCCCCTGGTCTTCCTCACCATCCGAGGGCTCCAGCTCCCTGTCCGATAGTTCCACAGGGGTCCCTGTGACCACAGAGCCCCCTTCCGGCTCTGATTCCTCCCCTGAAGATGGAGGGGGGGTGGACGCTTCCTTGCCACCTCCCTACCATGGATCGGTTCCACCCGGGCGAAAAATTCTTCCAGAATGGAAGTCAATTTGTCTAGTGGGACCACAGGTCCCAGCACAACCTGAGCTTCAGCTGACCCCTCCAGAGAAGAAACTGCCGGTTCAGCTGCCATTGCGCCACCCACGGGACACCTATGAGGCCTGCAGGCCATATGCCCCCACAATACACCCTCACAAATAGCCCTAACAGAGCGACCGGGAATACCCAGGAGGACCCACACTGCCGCCACCAACACCCCAGGGAGAAGCCAGCTATACTTGCTGCACTGCGTCTCTGCCCTCCTGCTGCTGCTTAGTAAGAGGCTGCTGCTGTCCCATGCACTGCAGATCAGAAAGAGAGAAACTGCGCCAAACACACGTTTTTTCTATACAGGAGACCAACCAAAAATGGCCGCCGAGTGGCCAAACCAGCCGCAAAATGGCGGATGGTCGCTCGACTACAGCAAAATGGCGGCCAACTCCAGGAAAATGGCGGCAATCGCCGCATGGACAGGCAGCAGGTAGCGGAGTGTGCGGATGGTGGGGGGTAGGAGAGGGGACACCCAGGCCACCTATATCCCACACCAAGGATGGAAACCACTAACCTCCCCCCCTCTGCACCCCAGGGAGGGGGGCAACTCACCCTTCCTGACGGGCGTAGCGGGTAGCCACCCGTTGCAGACCTGCCTCCCCCCAGGTGGGGAGGGATGCTGCCAGCCATGCGACTCTTGGACACGAGCTGCAGCCCGGTCACTCGGTACGCAGGTGGGACGTTTAACCCACCGGCCCCCCACACGGAACGGGGCACGATGCGGCGGACCCCGAATACAGCTAAGGGAGGCTCGCATCCGTCGGCCGAGCTGGGGAGATTTCCAGGATTTTGGATATCCAGCGTATCCCCCAGCCGGCTACTTGATTGCAATCTTCATCAGATAGCTTGAGCAAAAAAGAAAAAATTGGGGAACCGCAGATCCCAACAGGGAACCAGGTCTAACTCCTTGCACTAGGCAGAGAAAACTGATGTGCTTTGCAGGGTGGAGGGGTTATACACTGAGTGAGGACAGCCCCCTGGGGGGGGGCAGCTTTGCTTTTTCTGAACTTCTTTCTGCCTTGTCTACTCCTAGTAAAAGGTGCCTAAACCCACATGTCAAGAATAAGAGGCTGCGTCTGTCAATGAATGTAAGAGAAATAGCTCTTCTTCTTTCTTCCTCCATCTTCTCTTGCCCTGGTCCTTCTTCTGCTTCTTCTTTTGGGCTTCTTGCTTCCTTTCTTCATCTTCAATCTTCATATTCTTCCTTCTTCTTTCACCGCGCCCGCTGCCACAGCCGTGCCATCCATAAGCGTCTCCCAGAATGGGCGGTCTGCAGTCTGACATTTATTTTATAGGTAAGGGCGGGTCCACCCAGTGATGTAAATGAGTGACCCCGCCCCCTTCTGACGGCATTCGTTGTCAGAGGGGGCGGGTCACCCATTTACGTCACCGGGTGGCCCTGCCCATTCTTATAAAAGAAATGTCAAACTGAAGACCGCTCATTCTGGGAGTGCCTCTGGATGGGCACAGCTGTGGCAGCGGGCACGGGGGCGGTAAAAAAAGAAGGAAAAAGATGAAGATTGAAGACGGAGAGGAGGAGGAAGAAGACTGAAAGAAGAAGCAGAAGACCAGAAGAAGGACCGTGGCAGGAGAAGATGGAGGAAGAAAGAAGAGCTATTTTACACAATAAAGGACTTGTCAAAAACTGCCTCTTGTTTTTTGTACCACTTTACTATGTTTTTGGTGAATGGGTAGGGGTACAATGTACCACAATACCTATTTACATGGGGGGTGTCGGGATCTGGGAGCCCATTATTAAAGGGGGGCTTCCAGATTCCGATAAGCCCCCCACCTGCAGACCATCACAACCACCGGCAAGGGTTGTGGGGAATAGGCCCTTCTCCCCATCAACATGGGGACAAGGTGCTTTGGGGATGACCTCAAATGCTCGCTCGTCCGCACCCCCTCCTGCCATTCCAGGGCTGCATGCTCGGATAAGGGTCTGGTTTGTATTTTGGGGGGGCCCTACTTCATTTTTTTTTTAAAGTTGGTGCAGGGTTCCCCTTAAAATCCATACCAGACCTGAAGTGCCTGGCTTGAATTTTGGGGGGGCCCATGTCATTTTTTTCTTAAATGTTGGCGCCTGGTTCCCCTTAAAATCCATACCAGACCTGAAGGGCCTGGTTTGGATTTTTGGGGGACCCCCACTTCATTTTTTTTTTAAATTGGCACGGAGTTCCCCTTAATATCCATACCAAACCTCAAGGGCATTAGGAATATACACTAGGAAAGTATATATATATATTCTTGCACTGTCTACACTAACTGACTGTATACACATCGCCCTATCTATCTATCTCGTATATATTTCACTCTAGACTAATTGGCTGTACACAGATCGCCCTATCTATCTATCTATATAGTATATACAGTCAGATCCATAAATATTGGGACATCGACACACTTCTAATCTTTTTGGCTCTATACACCACCACAATGGATTTGAAATGAAACAATCAAGATGTGCTTTAACTGTAGACTTTCAGCTTTAATTTGAGGGTATTTACATCCAAATCAGGTGAACGGTGTAGGAATTACAACAGTTTGTGTATGTGCCTCCCACTTTTTAAGGGACCAAAAGTAATGGGACAATTGGCTGCTCAGCTGTTCCATGGCCAGGTGTGTGTTATTCCCTCATTATCCCATTTACAAGGAGCAGATAAAAGGTCCAGAGTTCATTTCAAGTGTGCTATTTGCATTTGGAATCTGTTGCTGTCAACTCTCAATATGAGATCCAAAGAGCTGTCACTATCAGTGAAGCAAGCCAACATTAGGCTGAAAAAACAAAACAAACCCATCAGAGAGATAGCAAAAACATTAGGTGTGGCCAAATCAACTGTTTGGAACATCCTTAAAAAGAAAGAATGCACCGGTGAGCTCAGCAATACCAAAAGACCACGGAAAACAACTGTGGTGGATGACCGAAGAATTCTTTCCCTGGTGAAGAAAACACCCTTCACAACAGTTGGCCAGATCAAGAACACTCCCCCGGAGGTAGGTGTATGTGTGTCAAAGTCAAAAATCAAGAGAAGACTTCACCAGAGTGAATACAGAGGGTTCACCACAAGTGATGTACTGCTCATGATCCAAAGCATACCACCTCATCAGTGAAGCATGGTGGTGGTAGTATCATGGCGTGGGCATGTATGGCTGCCAATGGAACTGGTTCTCTTGTATTTATTGATGATGTGACTGCTGAAAAAAGCAGCAGGATGAATTCTGAAGTGTTTCGGGCAATATTATCTGCTTATATTCAGCCAAATGCTTCAGAATCCATTGGACGGCGCTTCACAGTGCAGATGGACAATGACCCGAAGCATACTGCGAAAGCAACCAAAGAGTTTTTTAAGGGAAAGAAGTGGAATGTTATGCAATGGCCAAGTCAATCACCTGACCTGAATCTGATTGAGCATGCATTTGGCTTGCTGAAGACAAAACTGAAGGGAAAATGCCCCAAGAACAAGCAGGAACTGAAGACAGTTGCAGTAGAGGCCTGGCAGAGCATCACCAGGGATGAAACCCAGCGTCTGGTGATGTCTATGCGTTCCAGACTTCAGGCTGTAATTGACTGTAAAGGATTTGCAACCAAGTATTAAAAAGTGAAAGTTTGATTTATGATTGTTAATCTGTCCCATTACTTTTGGTCCCTTAAAAAGTGGGAGGCACATATACAAACTGTTGTAATTCCTGCACCGTTCACCTGATTTGGATGTAAATACCCTCAAATTAAAGCCTGCCTTTAGCCAATCATATCTCTCACAGCAGAGTGCTCTGTGATTGGCCAAAGCATGCGGGCCATGCGCATGCCTTGGCCAATCAGTGGGCGGCATTTCCCCCGCCATTGGAATGCATTATGGGGCGCTCAACGCCCCATAATGTTCTAATTTTGATGAACGGGCGAACACCCGATATGTTCAAGTCGAACTTAAGTTCGACTCGAACAGCGGGCCCATCCCTACTTATAAGCTGCCATAAGTGAGTATTAAAACCAAAACCAAAAAATGTAATATATTGCAGCTTACCAATGATTAGATGTGTTTTCTTTTTTATTTTTTTTCCTCTGCCTTCATCTGGTAAATCTCCTGTATAACGCCTCGTACACACGATGAGAATATCGAACAAATGATTGTTCGCTTTTTTTTTTTCTTTCGTTAGTCTTGAATTGAAAATGAAGCTGTTACTACAGTTATGAAAATTCTTGTACATTCTTGTACATCAGAATACAACTTTGGAAGTGATGTAATGCATTGTATTGTATTGTATTGTATTGTAATATATTCTTTCGCTTCCAAGCATGCGTGGCTCTCAGTCTTCCGATTTTCTTTTTGGACAAATACTGTACCGATTAAACGAAAATCGTTCATTTTGGTATTGTACGAGAAAAAAATTAGTGTTTGTCCTTTTGGATAATTTTGCATGAACTGTAGTGATCGGCTCTCGAAAGCTGTGTACTAACGATCAGATTATCGTATGATCGCTTCAAAAGTGGTATTTTTCATCCGATTTTCTGATTTGGCTTTAGAGTGTCTCCATTCTGGGTGGAATAATTACAGAGACACCTTTGGACGCAACATTGCCAGTCTGGAGGGAGGGTAATGTTAGATACAATAATAAGTTGAAACCAAACTCCAGTTAACACTTTAAAAGCAGTTACAGTAACAGTTTTCTCCTTTTGGAATAAAGGTTTTACACAAATAAATGAATACAGTAAATAAAAGGTGATCATTATTCCTGTCAGTGGTAAATGGTTTACTTTAGCCCTCTACTTGCTACATCTGCAGGAGAACATGTTTGGTTGAAAAACAACAGACTTACTGGCTAGATTACCAGGTGAAAATAAAATAAAGCCTAAAAAAATCCAAATGCAGCTGTCAAATCTAAGAGATGGTAAGTTGCAATATAATAAATGTCTGCTTTTGGGTTTAAACCACTTTAACCACTTGCCGACCGTGTAACGTAGTTACACGGCCGCAAGTGGCACTCATTGTTCTGGGAGGGCGTATTAAAAACGTCCTCCCAGAATCACGCTCCCGCGCACCCCCTGGGGCGCGCACCTGGGAGCATTCGTGACCGCCGGGTCTATGAGATCACGGATCACGGTAAATGGCCACTTGGAGCGGCCGTTTACCACGTGATCGCTCCGTCAAATGACGGAGCATCACATGCAAACAAACCGGCGGAAGTGCCGGCTTGTCTCTCCCCTCTCCGCACCGATCGGTGCAGTGTGACAGGAGAGGGGGGAGAGAGGAGATGCAGCGGTGCTGTGGGCAGGATCAGAAGTGCCCACAGCACCGCTGTGTGCCAGGCAGGGACCCCATCCAGCCTTTACCCATGCCCACACCCTCATCCATGCACCACCCATCTGTGTTATCAGTCACCCATAAATCCATGCCCACCCATCACCCATGCTCACCCATCCGTCACCCATGAATCCATGCCCACCCATCCGTGCCCACCCATGACCCATCCGTCACCCATGCATCCATTCTCACCCATCCGTCACCCATGCATCCATGCTCACCCATCCGTCACCCATACATCCGTGCTCACCCATCCGTCACCCATGCATCCGTGCTCACCCATCCGTCTCCCATGCATCCGTGCCCACCCATCTGTCACCCATGCGCCCATGCTCACTCATCCGTCACCCATGCATCCGTGCTCACCCATCCGTCACCCATGCGTCCGTGCTCACCCATCCATGCTCACCCATCTGTCAC
>BLSH010296287.1:112849-124144 GCA_018402905.1 Glandirana rugosa
AAATTAGTGGTAACCCCACAAAAAAAAACTCGTTATTTACCTTTTTATGGCTTTTAAAACATTTTTTTACGTAAAAAGAAATAAAGACAATATTGTAAAACGTTTAATCGTTGAAAAGAAGTATGTAAAACCGGTTTTAAATATGACGATATATAGAAACCATTTTTATTGGGTTTAATCACCTATAATAAGCCAGAAACACTTTCAATATCTCAGATGTTCGATACCACGGTTAGTGACTTATAACTAGTGTGGACTACGTGACTGCCGGACAGAGTAAAGAACTCCGAGATTGTTCTGTCTGCCAAAATGTATGAAGAAAAGTTGCTAATTTGCAAAATGTTATAACAGAAATAAAGAAAAATGCATTTTTTTACAAAATTTTCGGTATTTTTCCATTTATTGCTCAAAAAAAAACACCCCAATGGTGATTAAATACCACCAAAAGAAAGCCCTGTTTGTGGGAAAAAAAGGACGAAAATTTCATATGGGTACAGTGTAGTATGACTAAGTAATTGTCATTCAAAATGTGAGAGTACTGAAAGCTGAAAATTGGTCTCGTTAGGAAGGGGGTTTAAGTGGCCAGTGGTCAAGTGGTTAATACCTAATAATAGGGAAACAAGTATAATAGAAAACATTAAGTTTGGTAATAAATCGGTAGTTACAGTAGCAACTACCAGCTACAATTTTGCATTCATATTCCATATGATCATTAACCACTTCACCCCCCGGAAGGATTTCCCAGGTTAGGACCAGAGCACTTTTTGCGATTCGTCACTTTAACTGACAATTGTGCGATCGTGCAGCGTTGTGCCCAAACAAAATTTGCGTCATTTTTTTCCCACAAATAGAGCTTTCTTTTGGTGGTATTTGATCACCACTGCGTTATTTCTGATCGCCGCAATAAACAAAGAAAGAGCGACAATTGTGCAAAAAAAACAATATTTCTTACTTTTTGCTAAGATTCAAATCCAAAAAAAAATATAAAAAACATTTTTTTATCAGTTTTGGCCCATTATATTCTTCCTCATATTTTTGGTAAAAAAAATTGCAATCGGCGTTCATTGATTGATTTGCGCAAAAGTTGCCGCGTTTACGGATGATGAGAATTAATTTCTGGGGTTTTTATTTATTTTATTTTTTTTTTTACTAGTAATGGCGGCGATCTGCTATTTTTAGCGGTACTGTGATAGTGCAGCAGACATGTCGGACATTTTTGACACTTTTTTGGGACCAATGACATTTATTCAGCGATCATAAATTGAAATGTCCACTGATTACTCTATAAATGTCATTGGCAGTGAAGGGGTTTTCCTGCAGGAGGAGATCTAGGGGTTAACTGTGTTCCCTGGGCGTGTTATAACTGTGAGGGGGCTGGGCTACCATAGGCATGAGAGATCTAACTGATCCCAGTGACAGGGATCAGTAGATCTCTTATGTCCCCATGGTTCTTTCACTCTGGCCGCTAATTGCGGTTCGCCGGCGGACATCGGGTCTGCCCGAGCTGCGGGCACACTCCTCTGGAGTGTGTCGGGCATGAGATCGTGCCGGCGGCGGTGCGCGCTCGCCCCCTAGCTGCGTCTGCCGCCTATTTACGGCGATTCGCGGGACGCGTCCACACTGCCGCCGTAAATATACAGCGCGCAGTGTGGAACTGGTTAAGGGTGATTTAAAGGCTGATTAAGCCTAGGTGCACACTTAAATGCGGGTTTGAACTCGGGCAAGTTCAGCTGAACTCGTCTGAGTTCAAACCAGCATTTCAGTCCGACTTTGGGGGCGATTTCAGAGACATCTGTTCGGGTTCCTGCACAGATGTCTACTGAAATCACCGCCAAAGTCGTCAAAAGCAGTACAGGAACTACTTTTGGGAATTGGCGCGGCACCGCAAAGTCGGCGTCGCGCTGATTCGGATGGTGCCGTTGCCGGCAATAGGCAGCGATTTGGCATGCGATTTCACATGATGTGAACGGGGGCTGAAAGTCAGAAACTGACTTTAGGTCTACCTGCCATAAAATGGCTGCCAAGATTTAAAGCAAAAAGCAGCACACAACTACTTACATGTGACCACAAGAATAGCAGCCTTTCTCCAGGACTTATGGGTCCTATGGTTCTCTTCTATTTTCTACATAACACCGTAGCAAGGATCATAATTAGGAGAGGGGCAAACACAGATGTAAAGTCAGTTTGTGATTTAAAGTCTGCTATAAAGTGGCAGTAAACTCTCTTTTTTATTTTAATCTACAGATAAGCTTATAATAAAGCTTATAGGTAAAATTAATATCTCCTAAACATGAACCGTTTAGGACATATTCAGTGTTGCTCCAGCTCGTGCTCGTCCTTCAGAGCTGTGTGCCGTGGCCGAGACTCATGCACATGTGAAGCAGTGACTTCATCACAGCTGAGCCATTCAAGCAGCTGCAGCCCGTGAACCCGGAAAGAAGACTGGGTGAAGATGGAAGCCCTGTCAGAGATTAAACAAATCCTCCTACATAAGTTGTACCTGTTTATCTGCAGTCTTCTCTTCTATACAACCGTTCAAAGTGCAGAACTTATAACATTTGTCTGATCGTTCAGAAAAATGGGGGCAGAGAGCTGAAGTTACACTCTACAGAGCTCAGTGAGGAGAGCTCTGAGAGCTGATTGGAGGAAAGGGACACACACCCTTCACACAACAACCAGGAACAGAGCTAAGGCTGTCAATCAGCTAGAGATCCCACCTCTTTCACCTTTTGTTCTCTTGGCGTCAGGAACACTCGTCAGACGTGATTCATGCTGATAGCAGAGGAACAAGGCAGCAGATAGAAATGACAATTCGTGCCTTTAACTGACACACTATAGACGGATATGCTTTGTTCATATTTCATGTCTGAGGTTTACAACCACTTAAAGTGGTAGTAAACCCCCAAAGCTGTTTTTACCTACAGGTAAGCCTATAATAAGGCTTACCTGTAGGTAAAAAGAATATCTCCTAAACCTGCATTGTTTAGCAGATATTCGTCCTGCATGCAGCCGCTGACATTAGCGGCGCATGCGCTCTGATGATCCGGCCGAGGCGTCCGGCAACTCAGAGCTGGCTGCCGGAACGAAGAGCTCCCGCGCAGTGACGTCATGCGGCTCCGGCCACTCACAGCGCTGGAGCCCCGTACCCGGAAGAAAGAAGAGGACAAACATGTCAGCGTCCTTAGCGATGACCGACTTGGGCATCGGGGGCCTCGTTCTAAGGTTAGTATTTCATAATATGTTAGTATGTGATGCATACTAACATATTAAGCTATTGTCTTGCAGGATTTTTTTTTATTTTTTTTTTTGGGAACGGGTTTACTACCACTTTAAAGCTGTCATTACATATCTAAGTAGTCAGTAACCTGGAACAAGCATGCAGGATGGTAGATTTGACTTATCTAAATTTTCTGGTTGCATGCATTTTTAAGGTCAGCAACCTATTACATAAAGTAATGCCAGGATCAGGAGGATAATCTAAACAAGTATGCTTAACTACTTAATGTGATACTAAAGTCTTATTTTTTTTTCTTTAAAAATAACAAACATGTTATACTTACCTGCTCTGTGTGATGGTTTTGCACAGAGTAGCACCAATCCCCCTCTTCTCTGTTCCTTCTTCAGTGCTCCTGGCCCCTACCTCCTGTTGAGTGGCCCCACAGCAAGCAGCTTACTATGGGGGCACCCCAGCCAAGCCACAGCTCTGTGTGTCCATTCAGACACAGAGTTACTGTTCGGTCCTCTCTCTCCTGATTGGCTGACTGACTTTGATTGACAGCAGCGGGAGCCAATGGCGCCGCTGCTGTGTCTCAGCCAATCAGGGTCCCAGGCGGTTGAGACACTCATGGACATCACTGGATAGAGATGGAGCTCAGGTAAATATTAAGGGGGCTGAGGGTGATTGCTACACAAGGAAGACTTTTTTTATCTCAATATATAGAATGCAATAAGATAAAAAACCTTATGCCTTTACAACCTCTTTAACCACTTCCTACCCAGATCGATCTCTGTCTGATCAGCTGCATGGAGAGCCAAAGTACAGACTTGGGGTCTAACAGACTCCAAATCTCTCCATAAAGAGGACCTGTCATGGCCCATGCTGTCACAAGGAATGTTGTTCATTCCTTGTGGTAGCAATAAAGTTAGTACAAAAAAATAAGTGTAAAGCAACTGGTAACCTGTAAAGGTGTTTAAAGCATCACCTATAGAGAATTTTAAGCACCATAGTTTGCCGCCATTCCACGGGCAGATGCAATTTTAAAGCGTGACATGTTAGGTATCTATTTACTCAGCGTAACATCATCTTTCACAATATACAAAAAAAAATTGGGCTAACTTTTATGTTTTGTTTTTCTTCAATTCATGAAAGTGTTTTTTTTAAAAAAAAAATTGCATTCAAAAAAATGCTACGCACATACCGTGTGACATTTTATTCTATAGGGTCTCTATTAAAAAAAAATATACAATCTTTGGGGGTTCTAAGTAATGTTATAGCAAAACAAAAAAAGTAGATTTTTACATGTAGAAGTGAAGTGTCAGAAATGGCCCAAATACAACGTGATTAAAAGTCCCTGCCATATCAAAATAGCCCAAAAATTGCATCTGTAGCTAACAAAGCAGATCCGTCAGGGTACAGGATTGGTAAAGCCATCTAGCACTAAGCACAAGAGGTATAATTTAAATGTATTTTATTCTATGGAGCAGTCTTTAAATGCACTCTAGAAGCACTTTGTGATTACAATTCTTCTGTTCCAGTGATGTTAAATCTTAATTTATTAGGATTTTCAGCATGCTCTGGTAGTCCTCTTTAAGCAGGGCAAAGTTGATCCAGCTGTGCCCTGACTACCTCTACAGTACCAGATTACTGCAATAGTGATCTATTGCTAGTCCAAAACAGTGAGCAGTATATGTAATAGTAATATGTTGTTGCCTAGGTACATTGGGAGAGGTTCTATTGACTTTATATAAACATACATTCAAAATGTTAATCCCCAGGTCTCAAAAAATATATTGGATGTTTTGGATGACATCTAAACTAATTGCAAACATTTGCACAATGTCGTTCTGAATTATTGCTAGTAAGAATTTGTAAAGTGACCACTTTTGTACTAATTCCTGCCCATACATGCCTGCATCATCTTATTTTAAAGTGTTTGTTACCCCAACATTTCATATTCCTGATATGTGCCTGCTGTACCATGTACTTGTATGAGGAAGTATCCTGTTCTCTTTGTATTGCTTTCTTTGTGTGAAATTCCTGATGTTCCTGCTAGTCCTCTTGCTTTCCTATTAAAAACTGACTACACTAAGCAGGAGAGCACACTTAGCAGGAGAGCACATTGTGGTCAGTTCTCTAGCTATGCTCGGAACTCAGTATGCTCTTCTCCAATGAACAGGCTTGTTCCGGCACGCCCCCGCTGCATAGCCATTCATTGAGAAGATCAGTGTGCTGCTTGTCCTCCCCCCAGCTCTTATGCAGCTGAAAACAGAGGGAATGTGATCACTTATAAAAAAAATGAAAAATTGTATTTATAATATTTTTTATATCTATACAATGTTTTGCACTTCATTTCCATTTTAAACTGAATGGGTTGTTTTACAAGGTCGTTTACAATAACTTTAACATTATACTAATGATTTATACAAATCTCAAATATACAAATAATAGAAAGGCAAAACAGTGCCCCTTAACTGAAAAATAAACTTTGGATTTGGGTTTACCATAAACGCTACCATATAAAATAAAAATCACACTTATAAGGCTGCATTCACACTTTAATTATTTGCCGGACAGCATGTACCTGAGAGAACCCCAGTGGGGGGTCCCAGTCATAATCTGCTGGAACCCTGATGGGGATCCTGACAATTAGCTGCAGGAGGCAGCCCCACTGAAAGCAATGGGAGGCTGCCAGTGCCTGCAGCTAATTGCAGCTACATGCATATAATGGTTATGCGCCAATTACCTGTAAGCCATCGGCCAATCACTTGCAGGCCATGCGAGTGGCTGCAATTGAAAATACAAAAAAGTTTAGCGCTAGGTATCAAATTTGTGACAAAATAAATATCATCAAAAATACATATGATTATAAAAAAGCAAATGAACAAAATAAGATCTAAATATCAAAAGTGTCCATAAAAATTCTCAATCACTGACTCCTCAATGAAGTGCTAGAAAAAGTGACCAATATTAATTCTTCTACAATAAATCACTGTACTCCACACACTCCATGCAATATAGTGCCGTTCAACATGCTCTTCAGTGGTCCCAATGTCTCCAGTGAGCCAGCAGCCTTCCATTGCTTTCATTGGGGCTGCCTCTTCCAGCTAATCATCAGGAACCCCATTGGGGTTTTTGCAGGTATACGTTGTTGGGCAGAAACGCAAGTGGGAATGTGGCCTAAGGCATCTTTGTATTGAGAACACTTTGATGTTTTTTGTTTTTTTTTATCTCATGCTGCATGCTGTTTCTAAGGCCTCATGCACATGGGTGTATAAATGTATGCTCCAAATTTACTGCCAGAAGTTGGGAGAAAAAATTGCCTCTAATGTCCCGTCTGTATTGGTCCGACACTCACGAGGTCCCTCAGCAGCATCTTCTCACCAACTTCAGCTATCTTGATTGGTCAGCATGGGATGATGATCATCTCGGCACACAGGCACAGGCACAGAAAGACTACAAGCAGGCAGGTCATTTTCTTGTAATGTAGAAGAGACGGTGCATGTCTCTTCAGCAACAAACAGCCTGTCTGCTTTAAAAAAAAGAAGGCTTTAGTTCCGCTTTAAGACCAATAAAATAAAAATGTATGTACCTAAACCTCCAATAAAATTAAAGAACTTTCAGCTCCAAAAAATAACATGTTTAAATATGTTAAGATGTATTACAAATACAAAAAATGTACTGTTGGGAAGGCTAGATCTCCAAAACCTAAATAAAAAAATTAAATCTGGAACCAAATTAATTGAGAACACTGGATGTGTGTAGTAAAACCAATCCTTCTGCCCCTTTGCCTCGTCCCCCTCCCACTTGCTGGCAATTCTCTGCTCTTATGGAGCCAGAAGTTGCTGTGTAAATACAGCAACTCTGCCAGCTGCTGCTGTCAAAAAAGAACAGTTTTACTCAGTGTTTATCAATATTTTTGAAAGGCAAAATAGAGAGATATAAAGTAACATTGCTACTTTTGTATCTACTTTGTTTCATTCAGCTACAGATCAAGAGATGAGCTTCTATCAGCAGTGTCAGTTAAAGTAACCTGATGAGTAAAAAAAAAACAAAAAAAATGAGAAAGGTGTTTTTTTTAAAAACTTCAGCCCCGGAAGGATTTCCCACATTAGGACCAGAGCACTTTTTGCAATTCGGCACTGCGTCGCTTTGGCTGGCAATTGCGCGGTCATGCGACTTTGTACCCAAACTAAATTTGTGTATTTTTTCCCCACAAATAGAGCTTTCTTTTGGTGGTATTTGATCACCTCTGCATCATTTCTTATCGCCGCTATAAACAAAATAAGAGCGACAAATTTGCAAAAAAAAAACAACTATATTTCTTACTTTTTGCTAAAATACATATCCAAAAAAAATAAATAAAAGAAAAATGTATTCAACTCATGTTTTTGGTTAAAAAAAAAATCTCAATCTGCGTTTATTGATTGATTTACGCAAAAGTTGCTGTGTTTACAAACCATGAAAATTAATTTCTGGCATTTTTACATTTTTTTTTGGCTACTAGTAATGGCAACGATCTGTGATTTTTATCGGGACTGTTATATTGGGGCGGACATGTCGGACATTTTTGACACTTTTTTGGGATCAATGACATTTATACAGCGATCAGAAATTTAAATATCCACTGATTACTGTATAAATGTCATTGGCAGGGAAGGGGTTAACCTGCAGGGGGAGCTCTAGGGGTTAACTTTGTTCCCTGTGTGTGTTCTAACTGTATGGGGGCTGGGTTGCCAGGAGCACCAGAGATCTAACTGATCCAGAGTACAGGGATCAGAAGATCTCTGACCTGCCGTCTGTCAGAACGGGGAACCGCTGTGATTACATTGGCAGTTCCCCATACTGACTCTGTCACAGACCATCGTGGGTCGCTGGCGGACATCAAGTCCACCTGACCCGCGGTCCTGCTCAGGGAGCGTGCGGCGGGCACGAGCGCTCACCCCCTAGCCGTCGGGTACACGAGTGACGACTATAAGCGCCGATTTGCGGGACAGAGCCACGCTGTCACCGCTTATAGTCACTACGCGGTTGGCAAGTGGTTAATAAAATTTGCCAATTTAACCCCCTTATCAGCCCTTTGTTTACCCTAATTAGCCTTACTTACTCCTTTTTCCCTTTCTCCCTTCAACTAATATTTTCCAGTTTTGTTAGTTTATTTCTATTTTATTAAACATTAGCAGTTAAACTTTTTTTTTGTTTATTTTTTTGGTCTCACATGTAAAAAGCACAAAACTGGAAAAAAATGTTATTTATTTGCAATGCTTTGTACCGGAATTATAGAATAAAAAGATACTTTTCATTTAAAGTATGTGGAATGTATGTTCTATATTTCCGCGTTTAGGATAAAACTCAATGGAAGTAAGACTGCTGCCTTCCCAAAATACCTTACCAAGTAGGGTATTAGAGATAACAATTGGATAAAGGGAGGTGGTGCTGTCTTCCAATCGTGGTTCCAATGACACCATGTGTGATGGTCAAATACGTGTACCAATATGTGCAAAAAACATATATGCTAAAATTATTGACCGTGCTAATCCCAATACTAGTATGTCAGGGAGAATAAATATAATATTTCCACCTTATCTAGAAAACCACGTGTGCAGTATGCAAATAACGTGCAATATGCAGGGAGAATACATATAATATTTCCACCTTATCTAGAAAACCATGTGTGCAATATGCAAATAAAGTGCAGTTGGGTGTGTCAGAATCTTTGACCTTAGTGCATCAGGTAAAAATGTTCACATGAGCTGTTATATCCTACACTTTGTGTATTTGAAAAATCCTATCTATATCACATCAATATAGATATGCTGATGCAAAAGATCTTGTTGACCTTAATATATAAATAAATAAGTAAATAATTTACAAAGTCATGGGTGAAGCTACATGTGCAAATTCAGTGACAAAAGTTCACTTTGTGCTTTTAGTCCATTTAAAAGGAACAAAAGGTGACTTTAGTGCTTCTAGCTTCACAAAAGGGTCCTTCTTCTATACTTGTGGAGGTGACCCTGTATACCCCTATCTGGTGACTGTATGCCCTATCTGGGACACTGTATACCCTATCTGGGACCTTGTATACCCCTATCTGGGGCTCTGTATACCCTATCTGGGACCCCGTATACCCTATCTGGT
The DNA here is from genome assembly GCA_018402905.1 of Glandirana rugosa. Lineage (NCBI taxonomy): Eukaryota > Metazoa > Chordata > Amphibia > Anura > Ranidae > Glandirana > Glandirana rugosa. The sequence goes on from BLSH010296287.1 coordinate 122,205, forward strand.
GACTGTATACCCCTATCTGGGACCCTGTATACCCCTATCTGGGACCCTGTATACCCTATCTGGGACCCCATATACCCCTATCTGGGGCTCTGTATACCCTATCTGGGACCCTGTATATCCCTATCTGGTGACTGTATACCCTATATCTGGGACCCGGTATACCCTATCTGGGGCTCTGTATACCCTATCTGGTGACTGTATACCCTATCTGGGACCCTGTATACCCATATCTGGGGCTCTGTATACCCTGTCTGGGACCCTGTATATTCCTATCTGGTGACTGTATACCCTATCTGGGACCCTGTATACCCTATCTGGGGCTCTGTATACCCTATCTGGGGCTCTGTATACCCTATCTGGTGACTGTATACCCTATCTGGGACCATGTATACCCTATCTGGGACCCTGTATACCCCTATCTGGGGCTCTGTATACCCTGTCTGGGACCCTGTATACCCCTATATGGGGCTCTGTATACCCTATCTGGCACCCTGTATACCCCTATCTGGGGCTCTGTATACCCTATCTGGGACCCTGTATACCCCTATCTGGGGCTCTGTATACCCTATCTGGGACCCTGTATACCCTGTCTGGGACCCCGTATACCCTATCTGGAACCCTGTATACCCCTATCGGGGGCTCTGTATACCCTATCTGGGACCCTATATACCCCTATCTGGTGACTGTATACCCTATCTGGGACCCTGTATACCCTATCTGGGACCCCGTATACCCTATCTGGAACCCTGTATACCCCTATCGGGGGCTCTGTATACCCTATCTGAGACCCTGTATATTCCTATCTGGTGACTGTATACCCTATCTTGGACCCTGTATACCCTATCTGGGGCTCTGTATACCCTATCTAGGGCTCTGTATACCCTATCTGCTGACTGTATACCCTATCTGGGACCATGTATACCCTATCTGGGACCCTGTATACCCCTATCTGGGGCTCTGTATACCCTATCTGGGACCCTGTATACCCCTATCTGGGGCTCTGTATACCCTATCTGGCACCCTGTATACCCCTATCTGGGGCTCTGTATACCCTATCTGGGGCCCTGTATACCCCTATCTGGGGCTCTGTATACCCTATCTGGGACCCTGTATACCCTATCTGGGACTCCGTATACCCTATCTGGAACCCTGTATACCCCTATCGGGGGCTCTGTATACCCTATCTGGGACCCTATATACCCCTATCTGGTGACTGTATACCCTATCTGGGACCCTGTATACCCTATCTGGGACCCCGTATATCCTATCTGGGACCCTGTATACCCCTATCGGGGGCTCTGTATAACCTATCTGGGACCCTATATACCCCTATCTGGTGACTGTATACCCTATCTGGGACCCTGTATACCTTATCTGGAGCTCTGTATACCCTATCTGGTGACTGTATACCCTATCTGGGACCCTGTATACCCTATCTGGGACCCTGTATACCCTATCTGGTGACTGTATACCTTATCTGGGACTCTGTATACTGCTATCTGGGGCTCTGTATACCCTATCTGGGACCCTGTATACCCCTATCTGGGGCTCTGTATACTGCTATATGGTGATTCTGTATACCCCTGTCTGGTGACTCTGTATACTGCTATATGGTTACTCTTTATACTACTATATGGTTACATATATAGTTATAGTTAGTCAGGTTGAAAAAAGACATCTAGTTCAACCAAAAAAAAAAAGAAATGTTATATATAACCATACAATCACATATACAATCCTTCACCCACAGTTGATCCAGAGGAAGGCAAAAAAACCCAGCAAAGCATGATCCAATTTGCTATAAGGGGAAAAAAATCCTTCCCGATCCCCTGAGAGGCAATTGGATACACCCTGGATCAACTTTACCTAAAAATGTTAGTACCCGGTTATATTATTTACATTAAGAAAAGAATCCAGGTCTTTTTTAAAGCAGTCAACCG
>BLSH010296287.1:125848-136157 GCA_018402905.1 Glandirana rugosa
TCCAATAAACCTCGCCAGATAAAAAAAATAAAAAAATCCAAAAGGTCCATCAACCTTCCTCTACTCTTCTCTCTCTTCTCATCTCCTTCCAACTACCTGGAAAACCTAAAAAAATAAAAAAAATAGACCGCTCCAAATAACCTGGCCCCTGAAGATAACCTTGGACTGTTTCCGAGGGTGCTGGCACAGTATGCACCTTGCATGTGGAAAAGAAAAGAAGACTCCGGATGGCCACACTCCTTTCAATGCTTTTATTTCAAAAATAGGTCCATGTGATGCAAAATAGGGGGAAAGCTGACGCGTTTCACGCCCCCTAAGGGCGTTTACTCATAGCTACCTAGCTATGAGTAAGTGCCCTTGGGGGGGCGCGAAACGCTTCAGTTTTTCCCCTATTTTGCATCGCATGGACCTATTTTTGAAATAAAGGCATTGAAAGGAGTGCCGCCATCTGGAGTCTTCTTTTCTTTTCTACCTGGAAAAGCTGTCTCTGCCACGGCCATTGTGGACTCAGGGGCATGTAGCTGCTTCACTGACCTGGATTTCGCAGCCAAACATGGAATCCCCCTCCAAGCCAAGCAACAGAGACTGTCGGTGTTCCTGGCCGATGGGTCCCGTGTCAAATCTGGACTGGTGACCCAGGAGACGCCTCCTCTGCTGGCCACCACCCTCTCTGACCACAGCGAGTTCCTCCGGCTAAACACAATCGCCTCGCCACTGTTCCCGGTCATCTTAGGCCTGCCCTGGCTCCAAGCCCATGACCTCCGCATTAACTGGACTTCCGGACTGCTCCAGTTCCAGTCCGCTTACTGCCAGGAATACTGCCTTCCTACACCTGTCTGCCTTCCCCAACTCTAATGTGTCTGGACTCTGACCAGGGGCCCTGTCAGAAGGTGCCCAAAGCATATCATGAATATTTGGATGTGTTTAGTAAGCAACGGGCAGACACGTTCCCTCCACATCCCTGCTATGACTGTCCGATTGAGCTCCTTCCTGGAGCAGAAATTCCTTTTGGATGGATCTTCCCGTTGTCCGAAAAGGAATTAGGGGCTCTGAAAGAGTACCTTGATGAAAACTTGCAGAAAGGATTCATCCGCCCTTCCACGTCCCCAGCCGGTGCGGGGATCTTCTTCGTGGAGAAGGATCGCTCGCTCCGACCCTGTATCGATTACCGGAACCAGAATAGGATTACGGTGAAGAACTGCTATCCCCTTCCCTTGGTGCCAAAACTGTTCCAGAGACTGCGTTCTGCCACCATCTTCACCAAACTGGACTTAAGAGGAGCTTATAACCTGATCCGCATCAGGGAAGGGGGATGAGTGGAAGACAGCGTTTCGCACCCGATTCAGCCATTACGAATATCTAATTATGCCGTTCGGGTTGTGCAACGCCCCGGCCACCTTCCAGTTCTTCATTAACGACATCCTTAGGGACTTCCTGGACATCTTTGTGATTGCTTATTTGGATGACTCAGCTTACCAAACAGGGGGTCCGGTTCTACTGGTCCCCGGAAGCTCAGACCGACTTTGAGACGCTCAAGGAACTTTTTACATCTGCCCCAGTTCTGTGTCATCCCCTACATCCTAGAAGTGGATGCCTCCGAGAACACTGCTGGGGCAGTCCTCTCCCAACGTTCAGGTCTCAAGAGTTCTGTCCATCCGGTGGCCTTCTTCTCGAGGAAGCTGGCCCCAGGGGAAAGGAATTATGATGTAGGTGATCGGGAGCTCCTGGCCATATAGGCCGCCCTAGAAGAATGGAGATACCTGCTTGAAGGTGCAGCCCACCCAATATTGATTTACACGGATCATAAGAACCTTGAGTATCTCAAATCGGCCAAACGCCTTAGACCCCGCCAGGCCCGATGGGCATTGTTTTTCTCGAGGTTCAATTTCCACATCACCTACAGACCAAGATCAAAAAACATTAAATCTGATGCGTTATCACGCATGTATGAGGATCCTAAGGAACCAGCGACACCCGATACCTGGAAATTTCCTGCTGTTCTACACAGATCCACTCCCTCAGTTAAAGCAGGCCTCCGTAGGAGTACCTAACTCCATCAAGAGCACCTTGCAGGCCAGAGACGGCCTTCTTTGGAAAGGGAATCAAATTTTTGTTCCCGGAAGAGATCCGGATCTCTGTAATGACCATCCCTTAGCGGGTCCGCAAAACCATAGAGTTGGTACAGCGCACTTTCTGGTGGCCTGACCTAGAAAAGGACTGCAAGGGATACATCAGGTCCTGCCCTATCTGCACCTGAAACAAGGTCCCCCAGAGTAAGGCATGGGGTTTGCTCTGACCTCTTTCGGTACCAGAGAGTCCATGGGCCAGAATTTCCATGGACTTTATAGTGGAAATACCCCCCTCCGAAGGTTGTATGGCCATCTCTGTGGTGGTGGACCGACTGACAAAAATGGCCCATTTTTTGCCCTTAAAGGGTACACTCTCTGCTTTGGAGACCGCCCGGGTGTTCATTAAGGAGATTGTCTGGCTCCATGGAGTGCCCATTGATATTGTGTCCGACCGGGGGGTGCAATTCACCTCGAAGTTTTGGAAAGCACTGTGTGGTATCCTTAACATCAGACATTTACTATCATCTGCTTACCATCCCCAGTCCAACAGACAAATGGAACGGACAAACCAAACCCTGGAACAGTACCTTTGCTGTTTCTCTTTATTTGTTCAGGATGACTGGGTGTTCCTCCTGCCGATGGCAGAATCTAGGCACCAAACAAAGCCATTTAAGCCCTGCTGATGTACCAGACGGGTGCTGTCTGATCTACATTCAACCACTCAACAAACTCCCTTCTTCGCAAACCTGGGCTTTCACCCTGCCTGGCTTAGTCCCTGAATCTTCTGTACCTGCCGCTCTAAACACTGTGGACTTTTTCAACCGCAATAACAAGTTGCTGCAGGACACTATGCGTAAAGCTCAGGAGGACAGTAAGAGAGCGTTTGATAAAAGGAGAAAAGGGGAGCTAAGTGTGCAAACAGCAGACTGGGTATGGCTAGCAACAACCAACCTGAAGCTGGCATGCCCACCAAGGATGCCGGGCCCTAAATATGTGGGACCATTCCCAGTAAAGAGGAAAATTAATGAGGTCTCTTATGAACTTTCACTACCCACAAGTCTAAGAGTCCACCCAGTGTTCCATGTTTCCTTATTAAAGCCAGTGATGCCGGACTACTTCCCCAATCGCCAGACAGGACCACCTGAACCTATAATGGTTAACGGGGAAGAAGAATTCGAGATAGAGGTTATATGTAATAGGTTTATAAATGTTTACCCTTTAGCTGTCCCAGCAGTGCCACTACTTCAGTTAATTTCTGGGTAGTTAAAATCCCCCATTATTATCACTGTCCCGGCCCTTGCAGCTCTTTCGATCTGTGCAAGGAGCAGAGTCTCCACCTCCTCTTTAACACTGCGGGGTCTATAACAAACTCCAATGATAACCTTTGTAGTGTGCACACCCATATGCAGATCTACCCATAATGCTTCAGACTCATCACACTCTCCATCAACTAGGTCCTCATTCACACTCACTTTGAGATCACTTCTCACATAGAGACAAACACCCCCACCCTTCCATTTTACCCTGTCTTTCCGAAAGAGAGCATAGCCAGGAATATTAATAGCCCAGTCATGTGAAGAATAATGAAGCCAAGATTCAGCTATAACAATCAAATCATAGTTCTCCTCATGCACCACTCCTGGCATTGGTGAACAAACACTTTAATTCACTGTCACATTTTGTACATGTATGTTGCATATTTTTAATTTTAGTACAAACAGTACCATTTCCAATGGTTAATTGTAACATGGGAACCTTCATATCATCTTCCTTAGCCCTCTCCCCATCTTTCCCCATTCCACCCACCAATGGGGGCTGACCCCTGTCTGACCTATCTACCCTATTATAATCTAATGCACCCTCCCCCTCAATCCTAGTTTAAATACTCCTCCAGTCTACCCATAAACCTCTCCCCTAGCACAACAGACCCCCTTGCATTTAGGTGCAAACCATATTTAGCATATAGGTTGCACCCCAATGAAAAGGCAGCCCAGTGCTCTAAAAACCCAAAGCCCTCCTCCTTACACCAGGCCTTTAGCCATGCATTCAGGGCTCTAATCTCCCCCTGCCTTTCCTGTGTTGCGCATGGCACAGGCAATATTTCAGAGAATATTGCCTTGAAGGGCCTTCCCTTCAACTTGCAACCTAATTCTTTAAATTGGTTCTTAAGGAGCCTCCACCTTCAATATATTCTGTCATTGGTTCCAACGTGGACCAAGACAGCTGGGTCATGCCCAGCCCCTCCCAGCTATTTATCAACCCGGTCCATCACATGTTGAGGCGATCCTGGCAAAAAATTATTCTATCAGTCCTTTTAATTATAGAATGCCCAATTACCACCAACTGTCTAAGCCTACCTGCACTACCCCTACTAGATGGGCTGCTCTCCCGGCTATTAGGGGGAACAGTGACATCTAGGGCTGCCACCTCTGAGTTTGCCACCCCCATATCTTCACTCAACTTGGCAAATCTGTTAGGGTGCTCAAACCCAGGGCTGGCCTTCCTTTTCTGTGAGCCCCTACCTCTCCCTCTAACTGTATTAACCCATCTAGCTACCTTATAATCCTGATTTACCCCTCCACCCTCACCATTAACCCTACTAGCCACCTGCTCAGTGAGCAGAGGACACCTTTCAAGGTTGTCAGTTCTGCCCAGTGTTGCAATTTGCTCCTCCAGATCTCTAATGCGAGCTTCCAGAAGGGCAACCTGCTCACATCTGTCGCAGCGGTATCTATCCTGGAGCTGTTGCTCCATAGTTGCATTCATACAGCACACTGTGCACTGTACAAAACCTTCAATCTTGCTAGGACACAATTTCCCAGATACAACACTAATAACATGGAATTTTAGATGTTACTTACAAATTTGAAGACTCCTGTTATAATCTCCTGTTTTAAACTGTTTTTTAACTCACCACTTAGTCAAGTTCCACTTGGTCAGAGGTTCAGCATGCAAAAAGGTGGCAAGCTCAAGGATGTTAGGTCTGCCAGGAACCCCAACCATCACTCCAGTTTCCTGACCAGTAGTCTTGTTATCCTGGTATCAGGTGGAGGATGGTGCGGTCCTGCAGCCAGAATTCTGGAACCTCTATGATAAGTGCAAACAATCCCAATCAAGGAACAACAATAAATAATAGACTCAAGGTTAATAGCAAATCCGGGCAGAGGTCCACGGGTTAAATCAGAGACAATGTCAGAGACAGGCAAGGTTCGGCAACAATTGGGCAAAAAGGTACAAGAGGGTAATCCAAAGGCATAGTCGGGAACAATCAATGTTAGTATCAAGCAACAAATAGGATAAATGGCTGGCAGTAACAAAAAAAACTATATTCAGGCAAGGACAGGAAGGGGAAGTGAGGTTTTATAGAGTACTAATTGAGGTTACTGCCTACAGCTGGCCACTTGGTGGAGCCAGGGTCACCATCAGAAAGCAGTGAATACCCAGGACCCCACAAGGATAGTAGATACTCCGTGGCTAAGGCCGTAAGGAACTGACCACAAGAACACAAGTCCCAGGGCAACCTGCTCACATCTCAAGCAGCGGTATCCACCCTGGAGCTGTTGCTCCATAGTTGCATTCATGCGGCACACTGTGCACTGTACAAAACCTTCAATCTTGCTAGCACACATTTTCCCAGCTACAACAACACTAATAACAGGGAATTTCAGATGTTACTTACAGGTTCTGAAGACTGCTGTTATAATCTCTTGTTTTAAACTCTGTTTTTTAACTCACCACTTAGTCAAGGTCCACTTGCTCAGAGGTCCAGCAAGCAAAGAGGTAGCAAGCTCAAGATGAGCAAGCTCTGAAATTAGTTCTACAGAGAGCTTTATAGAAATTGGATCACCTGTGACCAATTAACCACTCCCCTTAATTAGTAGTCTGAAGGAAGGAAAGAAAAAGCTATTTAAAAAGTGACAGGAAAAATGTTAAAAAGTTGCAAAGGAAAAGCCCCCAAAAAACAAAAAACTGAAAACACAGCAAACACCAGCAGTCAAAATCAAAACTGTTTCACCCAAAGATTTCCACTCTTTAGCTTTTAACCAGCAGTTCAGGCAAACTGACTCTGTATATTACTATATGGTGACTCTGTATACTGCTATATGGTGGCTCTGTATACTGCTATCTGGGGCTCTGTATACTGCTATCTGGGGCTCTGTATACTGCTATATGGTAACTCTGTATACTACTATCTGGGGCTCTGTATACTGCTATATGGTGACTCTGTATACTGCTATCTGGTGCTCTATATGTATATACTGCTATCTGGTGACTCTGTATACCCCTATCTGGTGACTCTGTATACTCCTATCTGGTGATGCTGTATACCACTATCTGGTGATGCTGTATACCCTATCTGGTGATGCTGGGCTGTATACTCCTGACAAAAGGGGTGGAAACTATAAGGGGTGGGGCATATGAGAAGTGGGAGGGGTCAAAAAGGAAGGACGGGGTCTGGCGCCCCCATCCTAAAATTTCACCAGTGGCCACTGGTGACAGATACTCTTTATGGAGACATCAGAGGTCTAAGTCTCCCCTGCCCTCCAAAGCAGCTAATCAAGCACAGATGACAGCTCTGAAACCTTATGTGATGAAATAATTTTTGCTACCGGCTTCATTCGTCACAGAGGAGATTGGGGAATGGATGTTCCTCCATCTCCTCTTTCTTAGTGTTCTGTATAAAATGATACCAGCTGCAGCCATATATGTACATACGGCGTTCAGCAAGTGGTTAAATGAATACTAGTCAAAATAGAAAAGTGCTTTTTTTTTTAGTTTTTTTTTCTCCTTTCCAAGCCCCCTAGTCAGTTGAGAATAGAGATTGTGATGTTACGTGATGACTTATAAAAAACAAAAAGATAATTGTATATTTTAATATATATATATATATTTTGTAAGGGGGTTCACTCGGCAGCGGGTGTGTGTGACCCCCTGAAAGGGTTCACTACACAAAATAGGCACAGCAAAACAGCAGTTGTAGGTGAAACACACAGTGCGTTTTATTTACACTATATACAATTGTAGAAAAACAGCAAAACAAAAACAAACATCAAAATAAATCCTTGCCAACTTGGCCACTGACTATACTGGTAGGTTTTCCTGTCTGCCAGCTAGGTACAGCCTACTGCTATACCTAGCACCTATCTCTCTGATGGAACACTCAGCCACACAGGCTTGCCCTTACCGCACAGGATGTGTGTTACACTCCCCAGTCTATGTTCACAGAAACTGGTTCCAGGGTGGAGCAACTCCCATAGGCCTGCTGGGAGCTTTTGTAAAGGCCTTCATGAGCCAGCTCAACTCAGCTGACTCATTACCTCTACCCCTGCAAAACTCCCAGAACTTCCCCCTAGTGGTAGAAATCCGTGTATAACTTAAACCTGGGACAAATGTACCTGCCATCCTGAACGCAACCAGGTGATTTTACCAGCCTGCTGTCACAATATATATATATATATATATATATACACACACGTTTTGCTTTTCATTTCTATTTTAAACTGAATGGGTTGCGTTACAAGGTAAGGTTTCACATATACTTTAACCATTCAGCCCTGGAAGGATTTCCCACTGTAGGACCAGAGCACTTTTTGCGATTCGGCACTGCGTCGCTTTTACCGACAATTGCGCGGTCGTGCGGCATTGTACCCAAACAAAATTTGGGTCCTTTTTTTCCCCACAAATAGAGCTTTCTTTTGGTGGTATTTGATCACCTCTGCGTCATTTCTGATCACCACTATAAACAAAAAAAGAGCGTCAATTTTGCAAAAAGAAAACAATATTTCTTACTTTTTGCTAAAATACAAATCCAAAAAAAAAAAAAATATAAAAAACCAAATTTATTCATGGCTGATTCATATTCTTCCTCATGTTTTTGGTTAAAAAAAAAAAGAAACGCAATCGGTGTTTATTGATTGGTTTGCACAAAAGTTGCCGCGTTTATAAACCATGACAATTAATTTCTGGCATTTTTACATTTTTTTTTTTACTAGTAATGGTGGCGATCTGCGATTTTTATTGGGACTGGGGATTGGGGCAGACATGTCGGACATTTTTGACACTTTTTTGGGACCAATGACATTTATGGAGCGATCAGAAATTTAAATGTCCACTGATTACTGTATAAATGTCATTGGCAGTGAAGGGGTTAACCTGGGGGGGGCGCTCTAGGGGTTAACTGTGTTCCCTGGGTGTGTACTAACTGTGAGGGGGCTGGGCTGTCAGGAGCATGAGAGATCTAACTGATCCCAGTGACAGGGATCAGTAGATCTCTGTCATGCTGCCCGTCAGCGCGGGGAACCGCCGTGTTTACATCAGCGGTTCGCCGTTTTTCAGCTGTGGCCAGCAATCGCAGCTGGCCGGCGGAGATCGGGTCCACCCGAGCCACGGGCACACTGCTGCAGAGTGCGGTGGGTGCAAGATCGCTCCTGCCCGCTAGCCGCGCATGCGTTTATAGACGGCGATTTGCGAAACAGCGCCACTCTGCAGCAGAAAATGTACGCGAGCCGGTTGGGAACCAGTTACAGAAGCTCCAAGTTTTTAAACTCTCTAAATTGGGTGCACGAGTATAATTATGTGTATTGCACTCACTTTCTCCCCTAGAGAATCTTCTAGTGTAAAGTTTGGGCTCCTTCATGCATATAATTTATGCAGAACTCTGAAGGCAGCCAGAATTAGTCGTAGACCCACAGAACTGTACAAAGAAGTCTATTGAGCATTTGCTACCAAATGGCTGTCTAGACATTGGTTTGCCTTCAGCAGAAGCATGCCACCTCCTAAACTTTAGACTTAAAGATCTCTGGATCATTGGAATGGAGGTAATTGGGATGCCACTTACTACATTATACCAGTAGCTCTTTAAAACCTAAGTTCTACCTTATATTGCTGTACTGGAACCATGTCTGTTATTTCGTTGATATCCGTTGATTCTCTGATATAGTTGTATTGTTGCCTATTGATGGATTTCATTGACTATGGTATGTCGTGTCATACTGTTATGTTCTACTGCATACCTTAAATGAAAAATTAAAAAAAAAAACTAAGTTCTTTGGAAAAGAATTCCAGTAACCTTTAACTTTGAGGGAAGTACGTATAATGCATTTTAAATGTATCTTTGTTGTAACCAACATTCTTATGGTCCCTGGATAGTACACAAATCCCCAAAGACCTCAATGGGGCCACTAATTTTATTTTACAAACCTAAGCAGACAGGCTTTTTATTGCAGTGTAAGCATACACTATAAGGTCTCTGTCATGAAAGAAGTATAGTGGCTGATATTTCTGCCTGCCTTTTGAAAATCCACCTGGGTATGTATTTTGGATATTTTTCCCGAGTATGTCTCAGTATGGGCTCATGCACATTTGACGTTTTTGATGCTGCTCCTAGGGGCGTCTAGCATTTATTTTTCTACCTCTAAATGCCCCTGCATGTTAGCCTATGTGTCCATACACACAGGCAAGGCCGGATTAACATAGGGGCTATTGGAGCTGCAGCTCCAGGCCCCTACCTCAAGATAGGCCCATGCCAGTGAGTCATTAATGCTGTTTAGCTCTGTGTGTGTACACCATTGTTATGTAAATCGTGGGCGGCGGGCAATATTGTTATGTACAGGGTGGGCCATTTATATGGATACACCTTAATAAAATGGGAATGGTTGGTGATATTAACTTCCTGTTTGTGGCACATTAGTATATGTGAGGGGGGAAACTTTTCAAGATGGGTGGTGACCATGGCGGCCATTTTGAAGTCGGCAATTTTGAATCCAACTTTTGTTTTTTCAATAGGAAGAGGGTCATGTGACACATCAAACTTATTGGGAATTTCACAAGAAAAACAATGGTGGTTTTAATGTAACTTTATTCTTTCATGAGTTATTTACAAGTTTCTGACCACTTATAAAATGTGTTCAATGTGCTGCCCATTGTTTTGGATTGTCAATGCAACCCTCTTCTCCCACTCTTCACACACTGATAGCAACACCGCAGGAGAAATGCTAGCACAGGCTTCCAGTATCCGTAGTTTCAGGTGCTGCACATCTCGTATCTTCACAGCATAGACAATTGCCTTCAGATGAACCCAAATAGATAAAAGTCTAAGGGGGTCAGATCGGGAGACCTTGGGGGCCATTCAACTGGCCCACGATGACCAATCCACTTTCCAGGAAACTTTTCATCTAGGAATGCTCGGACCTGACACCCATAATGTGGTGGTGCACCATCTTGCTGGAACTATGATGTCG
>BLSH010296287.1:136167-153820 GCA_018402905.1 Glandirana rugosa
GCTGTAGTATCAAGGTCGTTCTACCACGTGGTGGTGTAATACCCACAGTCCAGGCTCGTAAGGATCTACTTTTTCATCTAGGAATGCTCGGACCTGACACCCATAATGTGGTGGTGCACCATCTTGCTGGAACTATGATGTCGGTGATAGGAAATTGCTGGCCATCAAGTCGGCTTTTATTAAGGTGTATCCATATAAATGGCCCACCCTGTATATTAAGGGTGACGGGCAGGAGCTATTGTTATGTAAATCGTGAGCAGCAGGCGCTATTGTTATGCAAATAGCGGGCGGCTGGCAGGTGATACTGTTATGTAAATCACAAGCGGCAGCTGAGTTCCACAAAGTGAAGTGTAGCACATCAGAGAGGCTGACTCTTGTTCCTTCCCCACAGCTTTCACAAAATACTAATTTCCTCCTAACTCCCACCCTATAGTGACAGTCTCACTTGTGGGGCACTTATACTAGTCTTTTACTGGTGGAGGGAGATGAGGAAGGATCCACACACTCTGATTGGTCAAGGGTACCATCTGTCAATTACATTAGCTCCACCCCCTGTATCTCCGCAGTGCATGTGGGGGAGAATGGCCGGCACAAGCAAAGCAACGCCCAGTCTACTTCTCGTGCAATCAACAGATCTATCTGTTCTATGAGCATTCTACAGCATGAGCATTCTACAGTACATGATGGTGAGCCATAAATTCTGATTGTTACTTTCCCGCACTGCAAAGTAAATGATGTGTTTTGTGCAAACATCTTCTAGCTGAAAAGGTGACAACAGCAAGAATGATCACATATAAGAAAAAAAATCATGACATCTGAACATCTTCCAGCAAATTTTAAGTGCATTCCTCCCTTACTATATTAGCAAGCTTTGTATATACATATATATATATATACAGTATCTCACAAAAGTGAATACACCCCTCACACTTTTGTAAATATTTTATTATATCTTTCCGTGTGACAACAATGATGAAATAACACTTTGGTACAATGTAAAGTAGTGAGTGTGCAGCTTATATAAAAGTGTAAATGCGCTGTCCCTTCAAAATAACTCAACACACAGCTATTAACCACTTGACCACTGGGCACTTAAACCCCCTTCCTAACCAGACCAATTTTCAGCTTTCAGCGCTCTCACATTTTGAATGACAATTACTCAGTCATGCAACATTGTACCCATATGAAATTTTTGTCCTTTTCGTCACACAAATAGAGCTTTCTTTTGGTGGTATTTAATCACCGTTGAGTTTTTTATTTTTTGCGCTATAAATGAAAAAGACAGCAAATTTTGTAAAAAATTGCATTTTTCTTAAATTCTGTTATAAAATTTTGCAAATTGATAATTATTCTTCATACATTTTTGCCAAAATTTATACTGTTACATATCTTTGGTAAAAATAACCCAAATCAGTGTATATTATTTGGTCTTTGTGAAAGTTATAGAGTCTACAAGCTATGGTGGCAATCATTGAAAATTGATCACATCTGATCACACCTGATGTACTGACGGTCTATCTCACTTCAGTACAAATATCCCCCAAATTACCCTTTTTTGGAAAGTAGACATTCCAAGGTATTTAGTAAGAGGCATGGTTAGTTTTTTGAAGTTGTAATTTTTTTCCCACAATTCTTTGCAAAATTTAGATTTTTTTTTCTTTTCACAAAATGTTAACAGGTTATTTCTCTCACATGGCATGTGCATACCACAAATTACACACCAAAATACATTCTGCTATTCCTCATGAGTATGGCGATACCAAGTGTGTGAGACTTTTACACAGCCTGACCACATAGCCTGGCCCAACATTGAAGTAGCACCTTCAGGCGTTCTAGGAGCATAAATTACACATCTCACCTATTACAATTTTGAAGGCCCTGGAGCACCAAGACAATGGCAATGCCCACAAAATGACACCATTTTGGAAAGCTAACACCCCAACGTATAATCTATGATACATAATGAGTCTTTTGAACGGTTCATTTTTTTCCAGAAGTTTTTGGAAAATGTGGAAAAAAAATGAAAACACATTTTTTTACACAAAGTTGTCCATTTATAAGATATTTCCAACACATAGCATGTACGTAGCAAAAATGACACCCCAAAATGCATTCTGCTACTCCTTCTGAGTATGGCAATTCCAAAAGTGTGAGACTTTTACACAGCCTGGCCACATAGCCTGGCCCAAGATTGAAGTAGTACCTTCAGGCGTTCTAGGAGCATAAATTACACATCTCATGACTTAATCACCTATTACACTTTTGAAGGCCCTGGAGCACCAGGACAATGGAAACACCCACAAAATGACCCCATTTTGGAAAGCTAACACCCCAACATATAATCTATGAGGCATAATGAGTCTTTTGAATGGTTCATTTTTTTCCAGAAGTTTTTGGAAAATGTGCAAAAAAAATGAAAACACATTTTATTTACACAAAGTTGTCCATTTATAAGATATTTTCAACACATAGCATGTACATAGCAAAAATGACACCCCAAAATACATTTTGCTACTCCTCCTGAGTATTGCAATACCACTTTTACACAGCCTGGCCACATACATCCAAAGAGCACCATCAAGTGTTCTAGGGACATACATTATGCATCTAATTTCCTGACGAACTATCACATTTTTGAAAGCCCTTCATATTTCTAACATATAGCATGTACATACCAAGAATTACACCCCAAAATACATTCTGCTGAGCAAAGGGTAAACAAAAGATTACCTGCGGGTTTAGTAGTGCCATTGTCCACAGGAGTAGAGCCCTGATACAGGCAGCAGGCAGGGACGTGGTCAGCGACAGCGAACGGAATTGTCAAGGCAGCAGGCAGGAATATTGTCCATAGCCAGTACAGGCAGGGATACTGTCCATATACAGTCCAGGGTCGGTGCAGTTGGAGATATTACCAGCAGTGCCAAAATATTGATCCTGGTAGTAGGCAGGAACATGATCCATAGTATGGGTAGCAGGCCAGGAAAGCATGGGGACAGGGGTAGAGGCTTCTCACACCCAAATCTTTTTGAAGCTTCTGAGTCTCCAGACCCTAATCCGGAAATGAGAAAACGAAACATTTATTTTTTTCCTCCAGAAAAACAATTCTGGAGCCCCTCACATATGTGAGACCCCTGTGTGTGAATCCCATTACTCCAGCAGCAGAGTAAAAGATCAGTCCAAGAGGTAGGCAAAAAATGTGGTCAACCAGTCCAGGGTCAGTTCCAGAGCAGGCAGAGGTATGTTTACATTAGGCAGAAGCGTGGTCGTATAACAGGCCATGGTAAGTTCCCGAAGCAGGCAGAGGTATGTTTACGTTAGGCAGAAGAGTGGTCGTATAGCAGGCCAGGGTCAGTTCCGGAGCAGGCAGCGGTATGTACAGTGCAGTGGCATAAGGGGTGTGGCTGTAAATGACAATTGCGTTTACCATACTTCACTAATAATGTAGTGAAGTATGGTAACGGTGGAAACAGTCACCTATACAGAGGCCTGGTTGGGAAGGGCATTGGGGACAAAAATACATGGTGTCTCTTCTACCGCCTCTTTTGGAGCACACCCGGCATTTTTTCTGGCGTCTTTGGCCTGTTTCACGGACGGGGAGTTTTTCAGGAAAGTGACGTTCTTATAGTCTGCTCACTGAATCCGAGCGAATATTTTCTGGTGGGCCTTCAGGGTACACTAGGGTGGTGATGACTTCTTCATAGTTTTGTAGAAAGGATATGGGGTTCTCGGTCGATTTTCGGTAAATAATATAACTGTTATACATGGCCAAACTGAAAAGGTATATAGAAACTTTTTTGTACCAGCGGCAGGATTTTCTTGTGGGAAGGTAGGGTTTGATTATCTGGTCATTGAAGTCGACACCCCCATGAACAAATTATAATCATGGACACAAGCTGGCTTCCGAATTGTGTCTCCTCTCCTCCTGGAGATTTCCACATAGGTGTCATCGTTTATTGAAGTCAGCATGTGGACGTTCCTTCTGTCCACTTGATAGCCAATAGCTCCTGGTTCTGCAAAGACGCCGTCTCCCCTCTTTGTAGCCTTTCGTTAACGAGGCTTTGCGGGAAGCCCTTTCTGCTGGTTCTGACCGTACCACATGTTGGAGTCTGCCTCCGGTAAAGATTGCGGAAGAGGGGCAAACCTCAATAAACGTTATCCACATAAAGGTGGTAACCTTTTCCAAGTAGTGGATAAATGAGCTCCCAAAACAACCTTTCCACTGGCTCCAATATACTCAGGGCATTCACGGGGAAGCAGTTGGGTGTCCTTTCCTTCATAGACCAAGAATGAATAGATGTAGCCGGTGGCTCAGTCACAAAGGTTGTACAGTTTAACCCCATATCGGGCTGGGGATAAACTGGTTTATGGCCAGCCTGCCTGTGAATTTCACAAGGGACTCGTCAATAGAGATGCCTTGGTTGGGGGTATATAATTGGGCAAATTTTTCAGAAAAATAATTTAGAAGGGGGTGAATTTTAAATAATTTATCGAAAGTTGGGTCATTGCGGGGAGGACACTGTGCATTGTCATTATAGTGGAGGAACCGCATAATTATAAGGTATCTTGACCTTGGCATGAGGGATGAATAGATTGGCATGTGGTGAATGGGCTTGGTAGACCAATAGGAGTACAGTTCCTTTTTTTTGTGATTCCCATATTAAATGTTAGGCCTAGAAAAAGTCTAAATTCCTCCATTGTAAGTTCTCTCCATTCAAAGGGTTGGGCGTAACTAGAACCAGGGTTGTTTGCGATGAACTGCTCGGCATAAAGGTTGCACTGGGCCACGATGAATGACAGAAAGTCCTCTGTAAAAATTAAATTAAAAAAATCAATTAGGGCAAAATCTTCGGTGTTCACCTGGACACCTGGCTGGGCGGTGAAAGGGGGGAGGTTTGCTGCTCCGGAATTAGATGGAAGCAACAGGGGTTTCTGAAGGACATAGGGAAAGCTGGCATGGGTCCTCGACCTTTGGGGCTGAGATGACACCCCACTAGTGCTTGTCCTTTGTTGCAGTGGCACTGCACTAGAGGTGCATGGCACTGCGCTAGATGTGGATGGCACTGCATCAGAGGTGGATGGCACTGCGCTACTTGTAGTAGCCTGTTGCTCCTCGCCAGAATGCCTTCGTTTCATGGGCACCAGTTCTTCTTCCTCCGATTCTGAATCAGACCCACTGCTTACAAAGGGCTCATAATCTGAATCAGAATTGGATGCATACTCAGAGAGCTCCCCGCTGCTCTTTTCGCTCAGGCTCAGTATCTGGTATGCCACCTCAGCGGAATATTTTTTTTGCCATACTGGTGACTGGTGCGATGTGGATACACTGATGGGCGCTGATGACGGTGCACTGATGAGGTTGCACTGATGTGCACTAATGCACTGCAGCTGCATTGATTAGCTGGCACTGCTGAGGTGGCACTGATGGGCGCTGATGAGGATCCAATCATAGGGTGGCACTGATGAGCGCTCACTTATGGGCACTGATGTGCACTAATGGGCACTGTAGCGGCGCTGATGGGCAATTTAGTGGCAATGAAGGCACAGATGAGCACTGTAGTTGCACTGATGAGCCCTGTAGTGGCACTGATGAGCACTTTACTGGCAATGAAGGCACAGGTGGCACTGTTGTGGCACTGTAGTGACACGGATAACACAGAAGCACTGTAGTGGTACTGATGGGCACAGGTGGCACTGATGAACACAGGTGGCACTGATGAGCACAGGTGGCACTGGTGGGCACAGGTGGCACTGTAGTGGCACTGATGGGCACGCTGGTGGCACTAATGTAATACTGATGGCAAAGATGATTACTGTAGTTGCACTAATGTAGCACTGATGAGTACTGTAGTGGCACTGATGAGTACTTTAGCGGCAATGAAGGCCCAGGTGTGGCACTGTAGTGACACTGATAACACAGAAGCACTGTAGTGGTACTGATGGGCACAGGTGTCACTGATGAGCACAGGTGGCACTGGTGGGCACAGGTGGCTCTGTAGTGGCACTGATGGGCATGCTGGTGGCACTGATGTGATACTGATGGCAAAGATGATTACTGTAGTTGCACTAATGTAGCACTGATGAGTACTGTAGTGGCACTGATGAGCACTTTAGTGGCAATGAAGGCACAGGTGGCACTGGTGTGGCACGTGTGGCACTGCGGTGACACTGATGGCACAGATACGCACTGCAGTGGCACTGATTAGCACAGGTAGCACTGGTGAGCACAGGTGGCACTGATTGGCACAGGTGGCACTGGTGGGCACAGGTGGCACTGTATTGGCAATGATGAGCACTCTGGCGGCGCTGATGGCACAGATGTGTACTGTAGTTGCACTGATGAGCACTGTAGTGGCACAGATGATCACTGGTGTGTGGTACTGGTGTGGCACAGGTGAGCACTGTAGTGGCACTGATGGGCACAGCTGATGGGCACAGGTGGCACTCTGGTGGCACTGATGGTCACTCTGGTAGCACTGATGGGCACTCTGGCACTGATGAGCGCTGTAGTGGCACTGACGGCACTCTAGGGCACTTTAGTAGCACTTTAGTGGCACTGATGGCACTGTAGGGCATGGATGTGGCACTGTGGTGGCACTGGTGGCACATGTGGCACTAGCAACAGAACTTGGCTGGGCACTGCTAGGCACAGTATATTAGCAAAAAAACTTACAGTCTTGCACTGCAGGGCATTGATCTCTCTCCTCTCCTCACAAACTGGATCGGTGTGAGGAGAGGAGAGAGCTGACACACTCGATGACCCTGCAGTGTTAACATTGTGATCACGCCGTCATTGGACGGTGTGATCACGTGGTAAAGGGCTGCTGCCATTGGCCCTTTACAGCGATCCGTGACCCGCCGGGTCCCGTGAACCCGGCGAGCACGGAGACTCCCGTGTGCACGCCCCAGGAGGCGCGTGATTCTCTGAGGACGTTATAGTACACCCTCCCAAAAGAATGGATCCACCTTGGGGACGTGTAATCACATTACACGGTCGGCAAGTGGTTAATGTCTAAACCGCTGGCAACAAAAGTGAGTACACCCCTAAGTGAAAATGTCCAAATTGTGCCCAATTAGCCATTTTCCCTCCCCGGAGTCATGTGACTTGTTAGTGTTACAAGGTACCAGGTGTGTTAAATTTGGTTTTATCGCTCTCACTCTCTTTTAATGGTCACTGGAAGTTCAACATGGCACCTCATGGCAAAGAACTGGGCAGGCTCTATTGTTATGTAAATCGTGGGCAGCAGGCGCTATTGTTATGTAAATTGGGGGCAGTCGGCAGGCACTATTGTTATGTAAATCACAAGAGGCAGCTGAGTTCACAAAGTGTAGTGTGGCACAACAGAGAGGCTGACTCTTGTTCCTTCCCGCTGGCAACAAAAGTGAGTACACCCCGAAGAGAAAATGTCCAAATTGGGCGCCAATTAGCCATTTTCCCTCCTGGTGCCATGTGACTCATTAGTGTTACAAGGTCCCAGGTGTGAATTGGGTGCAGGTGTGTTAAATTTGGTTTTATCGCTTTCACTCTCTTATAATGGTCACCGGAAGTTCAACATGGCACCTCATGGCAAAGAACTCTCTGAGGATCTGAAAAAAAGAATTGTTGCTCTACATAAAGATGGCCTAAGCTATAAGAAGATTACCAAGACCCTGAAACTGAGCTGCAGAATGGTGGCCGTACAGACCATACTGCGGTTTAACAGGACAGGTTTCACTCAGAACAGGCCTCACCAAAGAAGTTGAGTGCACGTGCTCAGCATCATATCCAGAGGTTGTCTTTGGGAAATAAACGTATGAGTGTTGCCAGCATTGCTGCAGAGGTTGAAGGGGTGGGGGGTCAGCCTGTCAGTGCTCAGACCATACGCCGCACACTGCATCAAATTGGTCTGCATGGCTGTTGTCCCAGAAGGAAGCCTCTTATAAAGATGATGCACAAGAAAGCCAGCAAATAGTTTGCTGAAGACAAGCAGACTAAGGACATGGATTACTGGAACCATGTCCTGTGGTCTGATGAGGCCAAGATAAACGTATTTGGTTCTGATGGTGTCAAGCGTGTGTGGCAGCAACCAGGTGATGAGTACAAAGACAAGTGTGTCTTGCCTACAGTCAAGCATGGTGGTGGGAGTGTCATGGTCTGGGGCTGTATGAGTGCTGCCAGCACCGGGGAGCTACAGTTCATTGAGTGAACCATGAATGCAACATGTGCCTTGACATACTGAAGCAAAGCATGATCCCCTCCCTTTGGAGACTGGGTCGCAGGGCAGTATACCAACATGATAATGACCCCAAACATACCTCCAAGATGACCACTGCCTTGCTAAAGAAGCTGAGGGTAAAGGTGAAGGACTGGCCAAGCATGGCTCCAGACCTAAACCCTATTAAGCATCTTTGGGGCATCCTCAAATGAAAGGTGGAGGAGCACAAGGTCTCTAACATCCACCAGCTCCATGATGTCATCATGGAGGAGAGGAAGAGGACTCCAGTGACAACCTGTGAAGCTCTGGTGAACTCCATGCCCAAGGGGGTTAAGGCAGTGCTGGAAAATAATAGTGGCCACAGAAAATATTGCCACTTTGGTCCCAATTTGGACATTTTCAGTTAGGGGTGTACTCACTTTTGTTGCCAGCAGTTTAGACATTAATGGCTGTGTGTTGAGTTAATTTGAGGGGACAGCTGTACACTCATACTTTACATTGTAGCAAAGTGTAAAGTTGTCACATGAAAAGATATAATAAAATATTTACATAAATGTGAGGGGTGTACTCACTTTTGTGAGATACTATATATATATATATATATATACACACACACAGTTGTGCTCATAAGTTTACATACCCTGGCAGAATTTATGATTTCTTGGCTAGTTTTCAGAGAATATGAATGATAACACAAAAACTTTTCTTTCACTCATGGTTAGTGTTTGGCTGAAGCTATTTATTATCAATCAACTGTGTTTACTCTTTTTAAATCATAATAACAACAGGAACTACCCAAATGACCCTGATCAAAAGTTTACATACCCTGGTGATTTTGGCCTGATAACATGCACACAAGTTGACACAAAGGGGTTTGAATGGCTATTAAAGGTAGCCATCCTCACCTGTGATCTGTTTGCTTGTAATTAGTGTGTATGTATAAAAGGTCAATGAGTTTCTGGATTCCTGACAGACCCTTGCCTCTTCCATTCAGTGTTGCACTGGATTCTGAGTCGTGGGGAAAGCAAAATAATTGTCAAAGGTTCTGCGGGAAAAGGTATGAAAATGATGTAGGTATGGGATGTCCCGCTAACATCCCAACACCAATTGAAGAACATGGACTATCTCGGCACCCAGGGAATACATGTGATATATAAAAATGTAACAATTTATTTGATGTAACAATAATACATCAACATATAAGTAACAACACAGTGATATTAAAAACAGTGGATTTACAGCCCCTACTGAGGGTTAGAGAGTGCTATCAGTGGTCCTCTGGTTAGGCCAGAGGCCTAAATGGTAACAATCTCAGATTGTTTCTGATATCCTCGACTGGTTTCACGGAAATTCCGCTTCTTCAGGAGAGTTGACATCTAGAACATCTATAGAGTTTGGAGACTGTATATATAATACAAGGATACAATCAGGAAATATGAACAAATAATATCAATAATAAGTATACAAAGCTGGAATAGATAAGAGAGGTTGCTTACCCCAAGGAGGCCATATTCAAATCCAATGGCCACAGGGCATGCCCCAAGGGGCTATCCCCCCACGGCGGATATGGGGTACAAAAGGAGTGGAATAGCTAAATATTTAAAGATAAAAATATGTCATATGCCAACCAGAGTCTAGTATGGAGTAAAGAAACCCAGGCGGTGAAGTAGGAAGGTGGGCACCTTCCCCCCTCCCCCGCAGTCCCCGCACATGCCATTCCCTGTTTACCTCCTTCCCCACCTGGGTTTCTTTACTCCATACTAAACTCTGTATGGTTACCTTTAATAGCCATTCAAACCCATTTGTGTCAACTTGTGTGCATGTTATCAGGCCAAAATCACCAAGGTATGCAAACTTTTGATCAGGGTAATTTGGGTAATTTCTGTTGTCATTATGATTTAAATAGAGTAAACAAAATTGATTGATAGTAAATGGCTTTAGCCAAACACTAACCATGTGTGAAAGAAATGTTTTTTTGTTATCATTCATATTCCCTGAAAAATGGCCAAGAAATCATAAATTCTGCCAGGGTATGTAAACTTATGAGCAGGATGGAAGGATGCAGACTCACCATAAGTACAGACAGAAAACAATTACTCTGTGGGGTTTGTTTACTATAGCGATCAGGCGCACATTTGCGGTACTGAATGCTATTTAGCGCCAAAAACGGCAAATGGCACTAAATAGCGCCAAAATGGTATTCACTATAGCGCCCAGGCAACAGATAGCGCCCAAATCCTTACTCCAGTTAAGGCCTGGAGATGTGCACATGGAAATAATGTTTAGAGCATGATATAATCACCTAAATTGTACTAAAATTTGATATAAAGATAATCTGCTTTTAAACTGTGTGAAAAAGGTATTTCTACACTGAAATATGTTAAAAAGTCTGAGAAGAGATAAATTCCCCGTCTCTTTACTCCTAGGTGCAGAGCACAACTGAGCACAACAATCCATGGAGTAATTACAGGGCGCTATAGTAAATACCAAAATGAGAGCTGTGAGTTTTTTGGGAGTAAGGCCTCATACACATGGACTTTTTTACAGCTGCGTTTTTTGCAGCTTAAAAATGCATCTCCATGTTATTCAATGGCCCCAAACACACGCTGACATTTTTGAGATGGCGTCGGCATCTGTAAGCTGCAAGCAGAACCCACGGCCAGTGCGTTCTGAAGCTGCAGCGCTAGAGCGGTTTTGACGCTGAGCCGGCAAAACGTGCATTAACGCCATAGCGACATTAACCCCGACATTTTAGCGCCAACATTTTCTGGTCCAAAAATAGAAGAGGGATGTCTTTTCAAACAAAACGCGACGTAGCGCTGACGCTCAATAACGTGCATTAAGGCCAATGCAAAACGCAGATGAAATCTTGTTGTTAACGCCAATTTTTTCCTGGCGTCGGCCCCGACGTTACAGCTCGTTTATTCTATACGCCCGTGTGTATGAGTCCTAAAAGTTGGAGAAATGCAGCCCAATGAAATTTTCAGCCATTCATTCTAATACAATTGTAACTTCCCCAAAGAAATTCTTTTCATGTTGAGATGAAATATATCTTTCTCTCAAAGAAACTGCCCTGGGAATAATGTTGCAATTTTGATAATCTCACACAGGTGTCTTTACAAACCAAAAACAATACCATTGCTTATGTAAATTTAAAATTAATCCCATTTGTTTTATTTTTTATTCTTTCCAAATGATCTTAAAGAGGAAGTAAACCCTGATGGGTTTTACTTCCTGTTTGTTACTCTTTGTTACCCTGCAATTTAAAAGCATAATAGGATAGTATGCATCGCATACTAGTCTATTATGTGTCACTTACCTGCATTGGAAGCTTGCGATGTCCCCGCTTAAGGCTGCATCCATCTTTGCCCCTCTTCCTTCCGGGACCGCAATCTCTGGCTCTGTGACAGGCCAGAGCCGTGTGACGTCATTCCCATGCATGCGCACAGGAGCCGCCAATCGCGGCACAGTCTCAGTCAAGAAACAGCACAGAGGCCGTTTCTTCACTGCGCATGTGGCGATGACGTCGGCACATGCAAGTACATTGTATATCTCCTTAATCGTGCAGGTTTAGGACATATGCAGGGAACCTACAGGTAAGCCTTATTATAGGCTTACCTGTAGGTTAAAGTGGTTGTCCAGAGTTTGACAATCACTTTAATTTGAGCCCAACAAAATGTGATGTGTACCAACATGAGAAATAAAAATATCATTCCCAAAAATCTGAGGATAACATTACTATTCTACACTCAAACAGCAAGAAACACCAAATATCACAGAATAAATCAAGAAGAGAAACTCCTGACTAATGTAATTCTTATATATTCCAAGAAATGCAGTATCTGGGTATTTATGTGTAGGCAGAGGCGTAACTAGAACCTTCAGGGCCCCGGTGCAAGAAATTATGAAGGCCAGGGCCTTTCCCTATTCCCACTGATTTGGGGCCCTTTACTCCCATCGTGGGTCCCTTTATTACGGTACCTCAGCGGGGCCCTTTCACAAGTTCTACAGCAGGCCCCCTTTCTGCCATCTTTGGTATTTGCCATGGTGGTGAAATGCCAAGGCCCGGTCACAATTGCAACCCTTGCAATACTGATAGTTCCCTCACTGCTGTCAGTAGTTTATAATTTTTATTTTAATTGTATTATTTTTTTACCATTTCATTTTATTTCTTTCACAATTTTATTTTTACAATTTTTTTGGGAGCTCTGTTCCCCCAACTTTGATGAGATATCAGGGACCTAAACAAACCTCAGCTCTCAATTTCCATCTGTATAGCCTCAGCTGCACAGAATGAATGGACAGGAATAGCTGTGCACCGAGCCTCCCATTCATTCAGAAACTGAAGTATAGTAAAAACAGTTTACTCTGCTTCAGTTATGAATGAACCAATTGGTACCAATCACTGACTCTGTTCATTGAGAAAAGGAAGGAGCCAGTAAATGACAACTTTACCGACCCGTTCCCATCTCTCCATCATGACACATCTTCTACAGCAGCTGGCAGGAGAGAGGAGGGGGAAGGCACCAGCTCTGTGGAGGGAACCAGGGAAGCACACAGGGACCCTGGGAACAGCAGAAGACAAGTAAACTGTATAGAGGAAAATGGAGGAGATTGGGTCCTCTAAATGCCACCCCTCCTATTCAGGTGTACAAGGGAGGCACACGGCCCCCTGGACCAAGGGGCCCAGTTGCAATTGCAACCCCTACAACCCCTATCGTTATGCCCCTGTGTGCAGGATGACTCCACATGCAGCAGCCCTGTACTCACAAGGTAGAAATTCTGCCTACCATTGCTCAGGTCCTGAGTTCGAATCCCAAACATGTCACTTCATGTAGAGATGTTGCTTGTACTCTCTATGTTGTTAAACATAACCCCTGACTCAGGGCCTTACCTAAATTATGTCTAAATGTAGTATTTATGTGTAGGAGGGTTCCATCACCATTGCAAATCTTGGCAGATATACTGGCTAGGCAAAAGTATTGGGACACCTGCCTTTATACGCACATGAAATTTAATGGCATCCCAGTCTTAGTCTGTAGGGTTCAATATTGAGTTGCCCTATCCTTTGCAGCTATAACAGCTTCAACTCTTCTGGGAAGGCTGTCCACAAGGTTTATGAGTTTGTCTATGGGAATGTTTGACCATTCTTCCAGAAGCACATTTGTGAGGTCAGGCACTGATGTGGCTGAGAAGGCCTGGCTCGCAGTCTCCGCTCTAATTCAGCCAAAAGGTGTTCTTTCAGGTTGAGGTCAGAACTCTGTGGAGGCCAGTTAAGTTCCTCCACTCCAAACTCGTTCATCCATGTCCTTATGGACCTTGCTGTGTGCACTGGTGCGCAGTCGTGTTGGAACAGGAAGGGGCCATCCCCAAACTGTTCCCACAATGTTCGAAGCCTGAAAGTCCCACCAAAATCCTCAGCACCAGGCCCATGATGCTCTTAATCTGGCCCTGCACACAGGTGTTTAGAGCAGTTTAAAGGCATGGGTGTTTAGAGGCAGAAAAAAACCCACTGCCCGTGCATCCAGGAGCAGCGGTGTTTTGGCAGGAAAAAATGCTTGATGCCTGGAAACGCATCTAAATGCACCTAAGCACTAGGCACGGTTAGTGCTTGAGTGTTAATTTGTTTCAGTGGCCAGAATCATTTATTATTCTGGCCAATGAAATGAATTAACACCTAAGAACTTGGCGTGCCTAAACGCAATACAAACATTTACCAGTGTCAAGTGTGTTTTCTGCCAAAGCAGCACTGCCAGGAGTAAAGGCATCTAGGAGAGAAAGCAAAAATGTCCAGTGTGCATGAGGCCTTAAACTGTCATTTGCAAATAAACCTTGCTGGACCTAACTCATAGTAAGTCACCACATCTTGCAAAGTGGCTGCAGTTAAAGAGGAAGTAAACCCTGATGGGGTTTACTTCCTCTATATTCGCCTGCAAAGTAAAAGCATAATGGGCTAATATACATTGCAGAGTAGCCCATTATGTGCCACTTACCTGCAAAGGAAGCCTGCAATGTCCAGTGATGTCGCCTGTGCAAGCAGCGTCCATCTTCAGCCCCTCTTCCTTCCGGGCCGAGACTCCGGATCTGTGACTGGCCGGAGTCACGTGATGTCACTCCCACGCATGCACGCGGGAACTGCCAGTCACGGCATAATTTCATTGAAGAAACGTGACGGAGGCCGTTTCTTCACTGCGCGTGTGCCGAATGACGTCGGCAATGTATATCTCCTAAACCGTGCAGGTTTAGGAAATATGCAGGGCACCTACAGGTAAGCCTTATTATAGGCTTACCTGTAGGTTAAAGTGGTTGTCATGGGTTGAAAACCACGTTAAACTTTAAAGTCCAACTTCAGGCAAAAAATTAATTTATAGTGCGTTGTGAATCAATTTCCTTACTACTCAGTCTTGATTCCAAGCACCTCTTCTTAAGCCATCCTACATTTGAATGGATCACCTCCAACAATAGCAGGTGTCTTCATCATGCAGGCAATGATGTGGAGACCTTAAAAAGGACCCCAGAAAATAAACAGAAGAAGAGAGAAGGATTGTCACATGATTAGTTAGAGGGGAGGCAGTTGCTAATATCCTGGGATGGGGCTTTAAATTTGGTGCTGTATTAGTTTTCTTTTTTTTAGACTTTACTTTCACCTGTTGTCATTTTTAACTTCCCTAAACAGACCAAAACGGTCCAGTAAAAGTGTTGAGAATTGAGACAAAACCATTTAAAGTTGAACTAAAGTCTCTTTACAACAGGCTGCAAGCATGCAGTCTAATATCACAGAAGAGACATGCAATGTCTCTTCCGAGATAAAATACACCTACCTGCCTGCTCATAGTCTTCAGTGCCATGTAAACTGAGCTGTGCATGCACAGCTCAGATTACATAGCCTACATGGTCCCCGTTAGCTGGTATGACTGACTTACATCATCCTGCCCTGGCCAAAGGAGATTTCCAAAAGGAGAAGATGCCAGCGAGAGAACCAGACTGTTGGAGAGGAGATAAGTATAGAACCTTTAGTTCTAGTTCTGCTTTAACACTGTCATGGGTGCTTACAATGTTCATTCATGTCACACACACACACACACACACACACACACACACACCTTTCCTCCTGGCAGTGTTTTGGCAGAAAATAAGCTTTACATTTGTAAATGTGTGTAACGCATTTAGGGGTGTAAAGCTCTTGGGCATTAATTAATTTCACTGGCGAGATTAATAATTTATTCTGGCTATTGGAATTAAACCTGCCTAGCGTTAATGCACGTTTAGATGACTTTACAGGTGTCAAGCATGTTTTCTGCCTAAATGCCGCTGCTCCTGGATGCACTGGCAGTGATTTTTTTTTCTGCTTCTAGACTCCCCTGCCTCTAAGCTCCTTTAACATGGACACATAGGCTAACATGCAGGGACAATAAAAGGCAGGGGAAAAAAAATGACAGACACTGTCCAGTGTGCACTAGGACTTAATCTGCTGCTGCATCTAACACTACCCTCTCCTCTTCCCAAATTGAAAACGAATGTAGCCACCACATTTAAGCACTGGCAAGCCCTAACATACAGTATAGAGTATACATTTTTTCTTTTTTGGGGTTAGTATTGCTTTAAGTGATTACAAATATATTCTTAATGGCAGCTCGCATAATTCCTTCTTTACCAATTCCAGTTACAATGGAGAGAGAGAGAGAGAGAGAGAGAGAGAGAGAGAGAGAGAGAGAGATTGCTTCCTTCCCATCCACCCCTATGCTCACAAATAAGGGGGGGGGGGGTTTATTCCCCAATTGATGGAGGATGAAAATCGTAAGGGATCGTCTCACAACTCCATCCTCACACAATGCTGTGGTAATACAGGTACATCGCAATGTTTGCCCTTTAATGTGGATAAAGGCGATCAATACAATAGTATGTTCATTTGCACGCTTTCTCATCTAGTAAAATAAAGGCACGTTATAAGGCAATCAAAGGAAAGCATGCAGTGGCCAGTAAAGCCATTCGAATGGTTCTCACCGAAAGCCGTATAAGGTTGTCCTGGCTGTTATGACAAAGGAAATGGCTGTGTAGCAGTCAGCGCCGTGGAAGGAAGCTGCTATCAATGGGCGATCCTGACCTTGCAGAGATGTAAAAGCTGCATCCTCCCTCTTGCCGTGTGTGTGCTCATTAGGAGAGCTAATTACCGCATCCAACGCCTTGCTCGCCCCTCTTCACTCCCCTCCGGTACAATGCATGGACCGGGATGAGGATGTCAGGATTTGATTTACATGGCACACGGATCGCCTCCTGAACGGTGGCTTTGATATCCCAGCCTTATATATTTGTTAGAACATGAAGACGGGAGAAGATGCGTCTGCTTCTGCGTGCTGGTGCTGATGAGGAGATGTCGCCGCTCTGGATTGGAGGAGATCTCCCTTACCCCCGCCCCTCTTCTCCAAATTCTGAGCAAGGCAGTGGGCGGGGCAAAGTGCTCCAAGCTCAGGGCGAGTCTTGTCACTATGGATGCCGTAGCTGCAAGACCACAACGACGCTGAAGGGTGGGCGCAGAGCACCACTGGCACTGCATTACATAATCCAGAAAATGGTGCCTAACACTCCCTTCTTGATAATTGTGAATGCACAGCGAACACGTTTGTGGCTGGATTGTTTGCTTTCTTGTCTCCCGATTAAAGGCTGCTCGGATGACGTCACACTTGCATAATCTGCCCGTCTGATATGACATGCCCAATAAAGCAAACCAGCATACCTTCTTCAAAATGAACGAAGGGCCAAAGTAGTGCTAAGTGCAGACTGAGCTCTTCAGGTGGCCCAAGATGTCTTCTCTGCATTGGAATCCTGGCTCTCTGCGTGAAATTTGGGGGGTGGGGGCAACATTTGCTGAAACCACAAAAAAGAAGGGATGTTAAGAAAAGCCAGTAGTTTTCACAGGAAAATACATGACTGATATAAACCTATAATATAAATTAAATAAAGGACATCCATAATGAAATATGTTAGTTCGCCTCCTTGTCAAATGGCTAATTGCTTGTCTCTAGTCTAATGCCCCGTACACACGGGACGACGATCGTGTTCAACACGTCGTACTCACGACCGTTGCATGCAGAATCGTTCGTCTGTGGCGGCACTGTCAACAGTTGAACGTACGACGGTCGTTCGTGGGAGTTGTATGTGCAGACTACAAAACTTGGTCGTGTCAACAAGCTCGCATACGACCGTTGAGTCGTGTGTAGAGCAGCTGTGTTCAACAAAGTTGTATTGTGCTAAACACGCATGCGCCAAGTCCGGAACGGGCGGAAGTGTCCGTTCGTGTACAACTAGGCTTCAGTTTCACAGTTGCAGATTCGTTTTGATTTTGACAATCCCATTCAAATAGTGAAATGCGGCGCACATTAGCATCTTTTTCAATGGGATAATAACGAAGATGCACCTTGCTAGTGGTACACATGATACTAATGTCATACAAGTCAGCTGTA
>BLSH010296287.1:153830-170610 GCA_018402905.1 Glandirana rugosa
TTATCAAGACGCAAATTGTGATTAAATACGGGGCATGTGTGCCCTGTTGCTAGCACGTGTGCTGGCACAACTTAGCATGCAACTGCCAGCATACATCGGATGACTGTACGTGTGCTGTCAGCACACACGTTGCATGCTGGCCGGCTTGCACTACTGCGCTTGCGCGCATATTTCTCCTTCACGACCATAGTAACGCGGTGGGAAACCCGAGGAAGTAGATTAGAGCACAATCAACTTCAAACCACACACAACTAAGCGCTGAAAGTCTAGCAAGAAGTCTAGCAAGAAAAACCTAGCAAGAAACCGAGCAAAGACCTGCGAGCAAGCAGTTGGTACAACGGAAGAGCTCTACGTTGCACACACGACTGTCGTGTGCATGTCAGTAGGCTACATACGACCGTCAACGTACGATTCAACACGGTCGTGTGCACGATCGTTGTCCCGTGTGTACGGGGCATAAATTAGTGTTAAACGCAGAACTATTTTTTCATTTTGGATAAGGATAGGAAGGCTATAACCCAGTCAGTTCTTTTTTTTTTTGTCATTTGTGTACCATTTTGGAGACTTCCCTTGACCTTCTGCACCATAACAAACAGGAAGTAAGAGGAAATTCCTCTAAAGCAGTGTTAATTTTGTTGACAAAAATATTTTCGTCATAATTTTCATCAGCGGCATGTTTCCAACGAAGAAAACTAAACGAAAATTTCTCAAAATTTTCTTCCATTGAAAAAACTATGATGAAAATCAATTCCAATTTTCCCCAACGAAAACAAATGTAACAACAATGTGAGGGAGGAACATTTACCCATGTGACCCTCCATTTTATATCTAATGGCTAAATCTGTGTCTGTAGTTTGGTCAAACCTTAAAGAGGAGGTCCAGCCTGGGTGAAAAAAATTAAAAGTCAGCAGCTACAAATACTGTAGCTGCTGACCTTTAATATTAGGGCACTTTCCAGGGAGCCTGCAATGTAGGCACCCCAGCCGATCTTCAGATCACATCCCGGGTGCTGCCGCCACTATTCCTGGCAAGGGAACCTGGCAATGAAGCCTTTTCGGTTCCCTACTGCGCATGCGCAAAGTGTGCTGCACTTTCTTATTGGCACAGCAGTGGTGGAAGGAGGAGGGGGCTGAACTTCCAAGAAACAGGTCATGGCCCCATCTCCTGGAACTGGGGAAGGGGACCTGTCAAAAGCAGGTCCCTGTTCACCCCTCTCGCTTGAAAGGTGCCAAAGGTGCCAAATGTGGCACCAGAAGGGGGAGGGAGAAGCATATAAGCGAAAGCTCCACTTTTGGGCAGAACTCAGCTTCAATGTCATAAATAATAACATGGTGGTACAAGGGTGGGACTAACGTGACACGCCACTTCCACCATATTGGAATGCAGACCGACGTTCCATGGATTTGTTTGAATGCTGTAAATACATCTAAACATTGTAAGTGTAATTTTAATCTTATTTTAAATAAAATCGGATATACTGCACTGTGGGAGGCTTCTCTTCTATCTCCCTGGACCACGGCTCAATTCAGGAGTTTTAAAGGCATAGAAGCACCGCTATTGATGGTGTATCCAGGGATGGCAATTGCAAGCGGATCAACAGTTATGAAATGCCATATTTGACTACCTGTAATGGGGCTGTTCTGCCCTCACAATGTGTTTGAAGTTGCAATGTTCTGGCTGACAGCGAACATTGTTCTCATTAAAGACTGAGACCGAAGGGTTAACTATAGTAATCTTTACCGAGATTAGCTTTATGTTCAAGTTTCAGTTCTTTAAGTTTGAGTTAAGTTTTTTTTTTTGTAAAACTGTAAAACACAATTATAAAAGTATGCATCAGCATTAAAGTGGTTGTCAACCTGTGACAACCACTTTAACCTACATGTAAGCCTAGAATAAGGCTTACCTGTAGGTGCACTGTATATCTCCCAAACCTGCACGGTTCAGGAGATATGCAGTGTCGGCACATGCGCAGAGTTTCTCCACTGACCCTGTGCCGTCACTGGCAGCTCCAGTGCACATGCGTGGGAGTGACGTCACGCGACTCTGGCCAGTCACAGAGCCGGAGTTGCGGCCCCGGAAGGAAAAGGGGCTGAAGATGGACGCTGCCAGCACAGGGGACAGCGCTGGACGCTGCAGGCTTAGTTTCCAGGTAAGTGGCACATAATGGACTACTATGCGATGCATAGCAGCCCATTATGTTTCTACTTTACAGGGTTATATTGAGGAATTTAACCCAATCTGGGTTTACTTCCTCTTTAAACATTACAGTATATTGCAAATACTGACTAACAGGCATGCTACATTACTATAAGCCTTAGCTAACATAACATGTGGTCTAGCTAAAAGAAATCCCTGGCAGAAACATACTACCAAATACACTGCACATGTAGCTGAATAAGTAGAACACATACTACATGAAAACTAATGATAGCCTACTTACAGACTTATACTTCCAAGGCCTGTGATTGAAAGTGGAAACACCATGCGTCCTTCTCTGCAGGGGATATCAAGCAAATTAACTGCTGAACAGGAAGTGGGAGTAACAGTACATTTCCTGCTAGCAATGGCTGCTACTTTAAAGCAACAGTACGATAAATAAATACCTACTGTATGGTGGCCAGAACACTCCCCACCTGGCATAATAAACATTATACCACTATGTTTCTTTTTTAAGAAGTAAAACAACTTCAGAGGTATACCTTAGGGGTGCCCTGTCTCATGACCTTAACTTGGACCTTTCTAACCTTACTGTCATTACTAGGTACAGTCTCAACAATGAGTCCAACTTGCCATTCATTTTTGTGAACTTGAGCGTCTTTTAGTAAAACAACATCTCTGGCTTGCAGGTTAGGCTTGTCAACTTGCCATCTTTTGCTTGACTGGAGTGTCACCAGGTACTCTTGTTTGCATCTTTTCCAGAAGATGTCTGCAAGACTCTGAACTTGTTTCCATTGCTTGGTGTATAGGTCTTTGAGACCAAAGTCTCCTGTGGGAGCTGACACTGTTTAAATCTTCTGAGTCAAAAGCATTGCAGGTGTCAAGACTGCTGGCATTTCTGGATCTGTTGACACTGGAACCAAAGGTTGAGAGTTCATGATGGGCATGACTTCAGCCATAAGTGTGGTGAGAACTTCATGTGTAAGGCGAGTAGAGCCAACCTTCAGAAACATGGCATCCAGAATGCGACGTGCCACTCCAATCATTCTCTCCCAAGCTCCTCCCATATGTGATGCATGAGGAGGATTGAAGGTCCTAGTGCATCTTTGATCTTGAAGATAAGCACTTGTCTCAGCATCTTCTGTAATGATTTTCAACTTCTTACAGGCCCCAATAAAGTTTGTGCCACGGTCTGAGTGAAGTTGCTTCATGGGTCCTTGGATAGAGAAAAATCTTCTCAAATCATTGATAAAGCTTGAGGTAGACAAAGACTCAATCACTTCAATGTGTACTGCTATAGTACTCAGGCAAGAGAATAGAACAGCCCAACGTTTACTTTGTGCACTGCCTCCTCTGGTCCAACAAGAGGAGTGAATGGTGGGTCT
Organism: Glandirana rugosa; assembly: GCA_018402905.1. Taxonomy (NCBI): domain Eukaryota; kingdom Metazoa; phylum Chordata; class Amphibia; order Anura; family Ranidae; genus Glandirana; species Glandirana rugosa. The sequence continues at coordinate 157,373 of BLSH010296287.1, forward strand.
GAAGCAAGTCTATCTGCAGGTATATCTGACATATTTTGCTCTTCAAGTTTCCCTCTAATTTTCCTGCAGATCACACATTTGTGGATTACACTGGAGACTAGTCTTTTACTTCCTATGATCTATAATCCAGCTGACCGGACCGCTCCCTCAGTGAAGTGGCGACCCTGATGTGCAACTTCCTCATGATAGTGTCTCACTAATAGAAATGAACATGATGATTCTTGGGCAAGATAAAGGGATGTTTCTCTTCAACAGTCATATCAACTGCTGACAAGCTACCTCCAAGATTGCCTCTAGTAGTTATGGTACTAAACGCTGTAACTTGTGCCCGTACCTCTTTGTCGTTGTCTGGTTCTACAAGTTCAAAGGTCTCTAATTGAGTGGTCTCTTCGGGTTCTGATCTAGTCAGAAAAGATAGACCTGAGAGGCAGTTAATGTGTTTCAGGACAGCCACTAGTACAGGTCTAGTCCCATGATCGGCTGGGTTTTTATCTTTATATAGTACCGATGTTCTGGGCGAGTGGACTTTATGATGCGTGTCACTCTGTTTGACACGTACATGTAGAATCTTCTTGAAGCATTGTGAATATATCCTAACACAATCTTGCTGTCTGTGTAAAACTTCACTACATGGATCTCAATGTCTAGTTCAGCAATGGTCAAGTCTGCCATTTCCACTGCTAAGGCAGCACCACAAAGATCTAAGCGTGGAACAGTGTGAGCTGGACGTAGGGCTAGTTTGGACTTTCCCATGATAAACCCCACATAACTTTGTCCTTCAAAGTCCAATACTATAAGGTAGTCTACAGCTGCTATAGCCATAGTGGATGCATCTGAGAATACACACAATTCTCTTTGCTTTGTGGCAGACAAAGAAAAAAGAACATATGACCTTTGGATAATTAGTTGTTCAAGCTCTATCAATGAGTCCCTCCACAACTTCCACTGCATTTCTTTCTCTTTAGGGAGAGGTGTGTCCCATTCACTTTGCTCATATTCAATAGCAATTTCTCTCATAAGAGCCTTATCTTGCATGGTGATGGTGGTTACATACCCTAGGGGGTCATAAAGGCTGTTGATGGTGGATAAGACACCTCTTCTCGTGAACAGCTTCTCTTCTCTGGATACTTTAAATGTGAAGCTGTTGGTTTTCAGATCCCAACTGAGCCCTAGACTTCTTTGAAGAGGCAATGAATCTGTTCCTAGATCCAGATCTTTGAGGTCTTTTGCACGATCCTCTGAGGGAAATGCTTCCATGACTTTGCTACTGTTGGAAGCTATCTTGTGCAACCTTACGATAGATTGTGCTAACATCTCTCTTGTTCTTTTCAGGATGTCAATAGCTTCTTGGTTGCTGGGGAAGAAGCGAGTCCATCATCCACATAAAAAATTTTCACGACGAACTGTTAGGCATCTGCGCCGTGCTCTTCCTTACTTTCCTGAGCTGCTCGTCTCAGATTGTAGATAGCTACAGCTGGAGAGGAGCTGTTCCCGAACACATATATCTTCATCCTGTATTCTGTGACATCTCTATTAAAGTCATTATCTTCATACCACAGGAACCTCAGGTAGTCTCTGTGATCTTGGCGGACAAGGAAACAGTAAAACATTTGTTGTACATCTGCTGTTACTGCAACAAGTTCTTTTTGGAATCTGATGAGAACTCCAAGGAGTGTATTATTCAGGTCGGGTACTCTGAGGAGGACATCATTTAGGGAGATGCCTTCATGCTTTGCACTGGAATCAAATACCACTCATATCTGTCCTGGTTTCTGAGGATGATACACACCAAATATTGGTAAGTACCAACATTCTAGGTTTTCTTCTAATGGCGGTGCTCTTTAAGCCTGGCCGCTATGGAAGATCTTCTTCATGAAATCATGGAAGTGTTCTTTCATATCTGGCATCCTGTCCAGAGTGCATCGTAATGAGGTGAGGCGCTCCACTGCTTGTCCTTTGTTGTTAGGAAGTTGATGTCGCGGTGAACGGAAAGGTAGTGGAGCTACCCAGCTGTTTGACGCAGACTTCTCTGCCCATGATCTCAAGGAAGAGGCTATCTTCAACAGATGGTGCTGGTTTGTCATCATCTTGCGTTCTTTAAAACACTTTGCATCCTAGCTCATCTGAATCTTCAGCTGAGGCTATAGCCTCCATGCAGCTCTGGACTCTCTGTCGCTGTATTGGTTTGGCTAGTCTCTCTTTAAACTTTATCCTGTTGGTGCAGGGGCTAAGACATGATGTTCAGCCTTTCTGCAACATGTTGTTTTGTAGACGTTCAATTTGCTGGCTTGTCAGCTCCGTCCAGACATACATCACCAATAATGACCCATCCAAGGTCAAGACATTGTGCAAATGGTGCATTGTGTGGTCCATTCTACTGTTCTCTGACCTTGTGCACTCTCAGTATGTCTCTTCCTAGTAGAAGGATAATTGCAGCATCTGGTTCAAGTGCTGGAATCTTGCCTGTTATTTGCATCAGATGAGGGTAGTGACGTGCAATTTCAGGTGTGGGAATCTCTGATCTATCATCTGGTATCATATCACATTCGATGAGAGTGGGGAGAGTCAGCTGTGTTTTCCCATCTAATGACTCAATGATGTAGTTGTTTGCTCTCCTCCCTGATGTCTCCATAACTCCTGAACATGTCTTCAAAGTATACAGAGTTGAACTTCCTGTGTCACCGAAGAGGTCAAAGAATTCTGTTTTTGCCAGAGATCTGTTACTTTGCTCATCTAAGGCTGCATACATTCTGATTGCCCTCTCTCTGAGGCCTGCACGATACACCTTGACTAAACATATCTAGGAACATGATCTAGAGCTAAATGTCTCTGTGCAGGTCTCAGTGCACTTTGAGGTGACTGCTGGTGTTGCACTCTCTTTTTGCTCTCCACCTTCTTAGGTTGCCGGATTCTCTGTTCTCCATGGTGCCGGTCCTGGGTGCAGTGCAGACAAATGCTTGTCATTATTGCATTCTTTGCATCGTATTGCTTTCACGCCGTCTTTTGCAAGATGTTGAGTTGAACCACAGCATCTGAAACAAATGCCCTTGTCCTTAAGATAAGACTTAAGCTCCTCTATTATCTTGCTTCTGAAACTGTGACATTTTCTAAGCGGATGAGGCTTGTTAAGTAATGGACACTGTTTGTCTGGGTCCTCAATTTTCATACCTGAACTTTTATCATGGTTGGCTTCAAACTCAGATGGTATTTCTGTCTTCCGTACAGACACTTTTGCTCTGCGTTCTTTATTGTGCACGAATGGTTGTTTCTCTGTCTTTACAGAGCTTGAGCCTCCCATGTTCAAAAAGGTGAAGCTTGGGTCATTGCACATTTTTGCTTGATTCACAATGAACTTTGCGAGGAAGGAGAAAGGTGGAAATGCTACCCAATGATCTTCCTTGTATTTTGATGCTTGCATGATCTGTCTTTCTTGTAAGTTGTATGGAAGCGTCTCGATTATCGGGTTAACACCACGTGCTGTATCCAAATATAAGACAGGGCGTGTTTGTGGCTGGTTAAATCCACTGTGGTCGCATGGTTGTTCTCTTTTGCTGCAAGTCTTACTGCTATAGGCCAGATTTATGTTTTCCCGAGGGGAGATTATGTCACTATTCGTTAGGTTTCCTGAAGGACCATCAGATTGGTCTCTGAGTACATAACCACTTGGCTTTTCATATTTAAGTTCTGGTTCAGTCTTGTAGCATCGATTGGTATCAAAGTTGTCTGCTGCTAGCGGGACTTTTGGTGATTTTGTTGCATCATTAGACTGTTGATCAGTGCACATGGTTGCATGCCATTGTACATAATCACTGGTGCGTTGGATCGCACTGAGAGGTGTCATTTGTGTTTCTATCACAAAGTGTTCTCTGTACTGGTCTTCTGCATCTCTCATGAGAACTTAGGCTTCAGCTAGGGCTGCTGTGGCAGTTTTTTCTTGCTTGAGAATATGTAAAGATGCTTTTCTTCAAGGTGCTTCAGCTTTACTTTTATGTGCTTCAGCTTTATTTTTATGATGTTCTTCATCTATGCATCCCTGTTCGCTCATCATTTCAGCTTCACGTATTGCATAGGAAGCCAGTGCATGTGCGGCTTCTGCTTTTGCAGCCCTGGCAGCTGCAGGATTGGTGGACGACAGGTTAAAGCAGCCTGAATGTCTAGAGCTAGTGCGCTTGAACCTGGCAGCTTCAGCACTAGCTGATGTTTGGTCCGACTGACTGGAGACTCTAGAACTTGAGCAGCATGACCTGGTCTTTGGCATACTGCATGTGCTTTCCTTTGCTTGGGTATGCTGAGGGATGGCTGGTGTAGTATCATTTTCTGTGTGCTGCATGGTGAAACAGATTACTTCTCTGTAGTGTCTGTGGCTGCAGATGTTAGCTGATGATTAGAATGAATCCACTCTTCCTTAGCCCTCTGTGTTAAAAGTCTTTTTACTGTTCTGGCCTCACAATGTGTTTGAAGTTGCAATGTTATGGCAGACAGCGAACATTGTTCTCATTAACCACTTCCTTACTGGGCACCTAAACCCCCCCCCCTGCCCAGACCAATTTTCGGCTTTCAGTGCTGTCGCATTTTGAATGACAATTGCGCGGTCGTGCGACGTTGTACCCAAATAAAATTTGCGTCCTTTTTTTCCCACAAATAGAGCTTCTTTTGGTGGCATTTGATGCCCTCTGCGTCATTTCTGATCGCCGCTATAAACAAAATATGAGCGACAATTTTGCAAAAAAGAACAATATTTTTTACTTTTTTCTAAAATACAAATCCATAAAAAAAAATAAAAAAAATTATTCATCAGTTTAGGCCGATATATATTCTACATATTTTTGGTAAAAAAAAAATTGCAATAGGCGTATATTGATTGGTTTGCGCAAAAGTTATCGCGTCTACAAACTATGGGAATTGATTTATGGCGTTTTTATTATTATTTTTTTTTTTTTACTAGTAATGGCAGCGATCTGCGATTTTTATTGGGACTGCGATATTGCAGCAGAAATGTCGGACATTTTTTACATATTTTTGGGACCAATGACATTTATACAGCGATCAGAAATTTAAATGTCCACTGATTACTGTATAAATGTCATTGGCAGTGAAGGGGTTAACCTGCAGGGGGCAGTGAAGGGGTTAACAGTGTTCCCTGGGTGTGTTCTAACTGTGGGGGGGGGGGGGCGGGCTGGCCGGGACATAACAGATCTAACTGATCCCAGTGACAGGGATCAGTAGATCTGTCATGTCCCCTCTCTCAGAACGGAGAACCGCCGTGTTTACATCGGCGGTTCCCCGTTCTGCAGCTCTATCAGGTGATCGTGGGTCTCGAGCGGACATCGAGTCCGCCCGACCTACAGGCACGCCCCCGCTGCCGTCAGGGGGCGCGCCGGGAGCGTGCACAGAGGACGCCCGGCACTTCAGATCCGCGCTGGAGCCGTACTTCGGCAATAGCGCAGATCTGTAGGGGTTAAAGACTGAGGCTGAAGGGTTAACAGTTTTTTCATAAAACTGTAAAACACAATTATAAAAGTATGCATCAGCATTATACATTACATTACAGTACAATGTAAATACTGATTAACAGGCATGCTACATTACTATAAGCCTTAGCTAACATAACATGTGGTCTAGCTAAAAGAAATCCCTGGCAGAAACATACTACTAAATACACTGCACATGTAGCTGAATAAGTAGAACACATACTACATGAAAACTATGATAGCCTACTGACAGACTTATACTTCCAAGGCCTGTGATTGAAAGACAGTGGAAACACCATGCGTCCTTCTCTGCAGGGGATATATCAAGCAAATGAACAGGAAGTGGGAGTAACAGTACATTTCCTGCTAGCAATGGCTGCTAATTTAAAGCAACAGTACGATAAATAAATACCTACCGTATGGTGGCCAGAACAGGGGGTCAAGTAGATCCGGTAAGTGTGCTGTGTGCTTGTATGCTGGTGAAGAAGACACATTGAAGGCACTGCTGGTGTTGACATTATTTCTGGTGTTGGTGAACACAAAACTATTAGAACATTTGGGAGGAACACTTTGACTTTCCATCACATTTTTTCACTGGACTTTAATTCTAATTTTTCTTCTGTTTGGTTTCGTGGCAATAGTGAGAGCACGGTTTATTAATGTGTGATACAACACCTGTTTGGCTATGCTAGCTATACAAATGAGCAGCTCTCAAAAGTAATGTTCACTGGTTTGATTGTTTTTTGTTAACATTTTTCACATCACATATTTGGTTAATTATCCTTGCGTGGCAAAAAGGTTTATAAACCTTTGTTTGTGGTAGTAATAAATAATAACATGTTATTAGATTTTCACTCCAGAAGTATATAATTAAAATTGGACATTCTAGAGAGATATTAAATAATAATTACAATTTAACTAAACACATGTGATTTTAGTCGACTAAAACAATTCAGATGACTAAAATACGACTAAAGCTAAAATGGCATTTTAGTCAAAAGACTTTTGACTAAAACTAAATTGAGATTTGACATCAAAATTAACACTGCTCTAAAGATGGGGTCTCCAAACTTCCTAAACAAAGAGCCAGTTTACTGTCCTTCAGACTTTAGGGGAGGTGGACTGTGGACATTGGAAGTAGAAAATATCCTGCCACCAGAGGGAGTAAACAATGTCCCATCTTTGGTGTCAGTGAGAGGAATTGTGCCCCATCGTTGGTGTCATTTGGTGGGAAGAATCATTCATCAAAGTTGGTGTCACTGAGAGGAACTGTGCCCCATTGTTGGTGTCATTGGGAGGAACCGTGCCCCATCATTGGTGTCATTGGGAGGAATTGTGCCCCTTTGTTGGTGTTTGTTGGCGTTAGTGGGGGCAATAATGCCCCAATGTTGGAGTCAGAGGATGGAATATTGCCTCAAAGGTCAGACAAAAGTAGGCAAAGGGTCGCATTTGGTGACTCATTGGTGGCTCAAAAATAAAGAAAACCCTGGCTGTCACCAGAACTAGTGTCCCCATTGCAAGATTTTCCCTCTGTTCTGGTGATAACCCAAAATGTGGGGTTTTCTTTCTCAGTGATAATTGTAAACAGGATAAGAAGATAGAAGGAATCTCCGTAACGGGGGCACAGACAGTATTAGAAACCCAACTGGTGTTCTAATCCCTATCCACTCTATCATTTTTTTTTTTTAAAGTACCTACTTTGAAACAAGTAAGCAGGAAGTAAAGTCAGAACCAGTGATGATCCGAATTTACACAAGTTCAGCTCAGTGTACGTTTGGTAACTTTTACTGCAGTTCAGATGCCGAATCCACACCCAACCGAAATCAATAGCAACTGAATCTTAAAAATCAATAATAGCCATTTTCTAGGTTAAAAGACAGCTGATTGCCAAATAAAGAACATGGAGAGCTGGGCAGTGCCCTAGGAGGACATGTATCAAAGCTAAAAAAATTATTGTTCTGGAGAGAGTCTTTTCAGGTTGCTTAACTACTTCTGTTAGAAGACTGTGCTAAGGGTTAATTGCATTTGGGTGTGTTTCCTCTAATTGCTGAGAAGCAGCTCTATTTAAACTTCCTGTTTCCTCTAGCAAATGCTGTCTGATCTACAGCGTATTGTGTGTATTCCTGAGCGTCCTGTATTCGTTCCTCTGTTCCTGTGACCCGGATTGCCTGACTTTGCTGATTTCTGCCTGCACCGACCTTTGGACTGCCTACGACCACTCTCTTGCCTAGCCCTTCTGTACCTTGCCTGCCCGCCTGTTGACGACCCTGCTTGAACCCAACCATCCATCTGCCTGCTCCTCTTGTACCGCACCGCCAGCTTGTTTCACGACCCAGCCTGTACGACCATTCTTCAAGTGCACGAGTGCTCCAGCGGACTTCTACCAACACCAGTGACCCAGTCCGACCCTCGTGCCATCCTGCACTCCCGAGCCACCTGTTTACTCTACCAGGGGTTCCCGAGTCAGGGTAGTAAGGGAGGTTACCTACTGCATAAGTCAGGCTCATCCACCAGGTACGTGACAACTTCCCACCTAAGGGTAAAACAAACATTAATGCCCAAGCACAATTTTGTAACTTGTGACATGTGTTAGTAAAACTCTACATATCATCACAACTACTTTGTGTATACAGGTGGATTATACCTTGTTTTTTTTCAGGACAAATTGGGCTTTCTTGTGTTGGTAAGTGGTAATGGATACCTCCTGATTTTTATTACATTTTTAAAGGAAAAGTGGTCCAAAATAGTAAAAAAAAAATATTTTTTAAATTTAGCTGTATATTTCTTGCCATTACCATAATTTACCACCAAAGAACAACCCAAAAAATTCTTCTGCTTCTGATAATGGCAGCGATACCACATATGTGTATGTTAGTTGTTGTTTGTACCTGTAGTAGGACGTAGAAACAATGGTGTGCATTTTGCTTTTTTTATCCTGCCTAAAACGCACTGACACTGACAGTAACTGATACCAATTAAAAAAGAAAAATGTAATTCCACCCAAAATATGCTGACTGACCTTTGACCCCGACCTTGACCCTAACACTAACCCTGGCAAACCTTGATCTTGGTTTTTTTTTATTCTTTATTTTTCTTTTACTTTTTTTTTTTTTTTACACACTTTTGTTTGTGTATAGCTTCCTCTCCTGCAAGAAGAGAAAGATACAATGTACAGTATCTCACAAAAGTGAGTACATCCCTCACATTTTTGTAAATATTTTATTATATCTATTCATGTGACAACACTGAAGAAATTACACTTTGCTACAATGTAGAGTAGTGAGTGTACAGCTTGTATAACAGTGTAAATTTGCTGTGCCCTTAAAATAACTCAACACACAGCCATTAATGTCTAAACCACTGGCAACAAAAGTGAATACAACCCTAAGTGAAAATGTCCAAATTGTGCCCAAAGTGTCAATATTTTGTGTGGTCACCATTATTTTCCAGCACTGCCTTAACACTCTTGGGCATGGAGTTCACCAGAGCTTCACAGGTTGCCACTGGAGTCTAGAGTTGAGCGAACCCGGACTGTAACATTCGGGTCCGTACCGAACTTTCGGGTGTCCGTGTCCCGAATCCAAACCCGAATGTTTGAGAAAAAGTCCGGGTTTGGGTTCTGGGTTCTGGTATTTTATCACGCATGTTGAATAGCTGCAGGCAGCCAATCAACAAGCGTTTCACTGGTTTTCCCTAGAAGCCATCACAGCCATGCCTACTAATGGCATGGCTGTGATTGGCCAGTGCATCATGTGACTCAGCCTCTATATGAGGCTGGAGTCACAGTGCTGCATGTCACATGCTCTTAGGTTAGTGTAGGGAGAGGATGCTGCCGGCGCTGTGAGGGACAGATTGTGAGAGACAGATTGTGAGGGACAGATTGTGAGGGACAGATTGCAGTGATAATAACTAGGTAGAGATTACTACTACTGCTTTGAGGGACAGATTGTAGATCTATAACATCTCATCCTGCATTACAGAAAGATCTGATTACAGAACGATCTCTCATCCTGCATTACAGAATGATCTGATTACAGAACGATCTCTCATCCTGCATTACAGAACGATCTCTCATCCTGCATTACAGAACGATCTTAAGGGACAGATTGCAGATCTAATAACATCACATCTCCCATTTTCCTTCCTTTTGCAGCTCTCTAGCACTTTCCAGGACTTTTTTACAGTCATTTTTGTGCCGAAAAGTTCGGGTCCCAATTGAATTCAATGGGGTTCAGGGGTAAAGTTCGGATGAAGTTCGGTACCGAACCCGAACATTTCCGGAAAGATCGGCTGAACCCGCAGAACCCGAACGTCCAGGTGTTCGCTCAACTCTACTGGAGTCCTCTTCCATGATACAATCATGGAGCTGATGGTGGATGTTAGAGACCTTGTGCTCCTCCACCTTCCATTTGAGGATGGCTCACAGATGCTCAGTAGGGTTTAGGTCAGGAGACATGCTTGGCCAGTTCATCACCTTTACTCTCAGCTTCTTTAGCAGGGCAGTGGTCATCTCGGAGGTGTGTTTGGGGTCATTATCATGTTAGAATACTGCCCTGTGGCCCAGTCTCTGAAGGGAGGGGATCATGTTCTGCTTCAGTATGTCACATGTTGGCATTCATGGTTCCCTCAATGAACTGTAGCTCCTCAATGCCGGCAGCACTCATGCAACCCCAGACACTCCCACCACCATGTTTGACTGTAAGCAAGACTTGTCTTTGTACTCCTCACCTGGTTGCCGCCACACAACACTTGACAGCATCTGAACCAAACAAGTTTATCTTGGTCTCATCACCAGACCAAAGGACATGATTCCAGTAATCCATGTCTTTAGTCTGCTTGTCTTCAGCAAACTTTTTGCAGGGCTTCTTGTGCATCATCTTTAGTAGAAGCTTCCTTCTGGAATGACAGCCATGCAGACCAATTTGATGCAGTGTGCGGCGTATGGTCTGAGCACTGACAGGCTGACCCCCCCACCCCTTCAACCTCTGCAGCAATGCTGGCAGCACTCACACATCTATTTTCCAAAGACAACCTCTGGATATGACGCTGACCACATGCACTCAACTTTTTTTATCAAATAGGTTTTATTAGGGAGAAACAGATTACAAAAGTACATAGTAAATAAAAGCATTTACAGTTGGCCGCAGGCCTTAGATACAAATAGGTATAGCCATTACCTCATAGCACATATTACAATACCAGCACCTCCAATTGTATTTAGTCGGTCTTATAACTTCAGCAACATGTCACCTCATGAATATTTTACTTTCCATAGATGTCTTTTTCCTCCATACAATTGTTTCCTAAACTAACTATTGAACATCCTTGTATACTTGTACAATCGATACATGTCAGTAATAATTATAAGTGGTAAAATATTTCCATGACATGCAGGTCAATAATCCAAATTTTAGCTCAATGCATCTACATCTGCAACAGTCTATTCATTATGAGTTGGGGAGGAGCAACTCCCAGGTTCTTCAACCATCCTATGTTTATATGTATTTTTTTCCCTAAATAAAATGGAATCCATTGCGTACAGCAGCAGCCGTATCAGGGCCGTGTATGTGTGTGTGTATAATACAGTTCCTCTTGAAGACTGCCCAGCTAGCAAGTCATCGGATCCAGCTTTAATTGGACTTGATATGTAGTATTAATAGTAATAACAACTCTGTTCCAATATCTCATAAGTTTGGGACACTTCCAAATCATGTGTATAAACTCCCTGGGGTGAATATGACACTTAGGGCAGATGGGACTTTCTCACCTACCCCATTTGTGTGACTGCACCAGGGTCCTATAGGTGCGGTGTAAAATAAACAAGTGTGATAGCTTATGAGCTGCTGAGACTGAAACTAATGGGCCAGCCTCAAGAATTTGTTCCCATTGTTCACCATCGATAGGGCCCACATCTCCTTCCCACTTCTCACGACAGGGTAATAGGTCAGGGGCTTGTATGTGTGTGAGCAGATGTGTATAAACTTTAGATATAATGCCTTTCTTTTCTGGTTCACTAAAAATGGACTCAAGAAAAAGAGGACTCTGCTAATCGCATTCCCGTCTGCCTGTTTAGGCTAACCATTGCATGGCGTACTTGCATATCTTGATATTGGCAGTTTTGTAATGACGGAAAGTCCAACAATAGTTGACTGTAGTGTTTTAGTGCAGAATTAGTAAAGAGTTGTGCAATATACTTAACACCCGCCTCCAACCAATTACTAAAGTAGGGAAGTTTGTATAGCTCCATATAAAATCTGTTACCCCATATAGGCGTATTAACTAGGAATCCTGAGAGGCCCAATCTATGTTTAATAGCTTTCCACACCTTTTCAAATAATTTGGCTGGAGGACAGTGTGAGGGGATATTGGGAAATCCCATTTCCATGTGAGATATGGCTGAATAATAAGTAGAAGGGTTTATTAGTAAATTTCTAGTTGAGTCCACCACTGAGAGAAGGTCCCAGCCCATAAAATGTTGAAGCTGCACTGCTAGATAATAGGTTAAAGTGTGAGGAACCGCTAGCCCACCCTTTTGGGATATTGTAATGTGGACAGCTTGATGAGTGCAGATCTATTTTTCCATATAAGGGCTCTAAACTGTGAGTCTATATTTAGGAACCAGTACCATGGTACCCATACCGGTTCGTTGTGTAAAATGTAAAGAAGTTGGGGAGCCCAAATACTCTTTGTCAGATTAGCACATCCTGTAACGGACAATGGTAAGTTGCACCAGCTAATACATTTTTGTTTGAATTTTTGCAAGATCGGCTTAAGGTTTAAAGCAATGTAATCCCCGACCTCAGCTGTCAGCACTATCCCCAAATACTTGAAGGAGGTCCCCACCTGTATCTGTGTATCCTCTATTGGTGAAGTCTCTGGAAAGGGATCCAAGGTAAGAAGTACTGACTTACTCCAATTAATGGAGAAGCCAGAAAATTTACCAAACCGTTCTATCAATTTCATAGCTGCTGTCAAGGAGCCTGCAGTGTGTACCAGGTACAGCAAGGTGTCGTCAGCATAGAGTGACACCTTCTCTTCCCCGTGCCGATGCTGAAAACCAACAATATCCAACAAAGCCCTTATCCTAGCCACCAATGGCTCCAATGCCAAAGCAAAAAGCAGGGGCTACAAAGGGCACCTCTGCCTCGTGACTTGAAAAAGACTCCGACAAGGAATCATTTATCCTAATTCTGGCTCCGGGGTTAGCATAAAGCAATTGCACCCATTTTATGAATCTGGGTCCTAATCCGAATCTATGTAGCACCGCCCACAGGTAGTTCCACTCGACGCTGTCGAAAGCTTTGGCAGCGTCGAGGGAAAAGATGGCTCTATTACCTGGGTTATCCACCGGAATCTGGATATTTAGAAAAAGCCTTTGTATGTTTAAGGCTGTGGACCTGGCCGGGATGAAGCCGGACTGGTCCACATATGCCAGGTCAGGAATCACCTTTGCAAGTCTAGTGGCCAGTACCTTCGCCAACAACTTAACATCTGCATTAAGCAGTGAAATAGGCCTATAGGAATCTGGTTGCGGTAAATCTTTCCCCAGGTTAGGGAGCACTATGACAACCGCTTCTGCCATTGAGTTGGGCAATCTACCAGATTTAAATGCCTCATTAAGGGTGTCTAGCAATACAAGCAAGAGAGTTTCCCCGTATTTTTATATGTTTCATCCGGTAACCCATCTGCTCCCAGAGATTTGTTATTAGCCATTTGCGTCACTGCCAAAGATAATTCATCTAGTTGGGGGGGGGGGGGGGCGTTTAA
>BLSH010296287.1:219640-231873 GCA_018402905.1 Glandirana rugosa
ACTAGGATGAGGAGGATCCCTCCAATTATGTGGTCCATGAAAGGGTACACCTGTAACAGGGTACACGGGCATAGACTACTTACTAAGATGATGTGTCAATGGGTTACCTGTTCAAGTAGCGGAATTTGTATTTCAATGGACACTATGTTACCCACATCACATGAACCGGTGTACATCTACACCGCCGGAAATACATCCTTTTTGATTCGCATGGAATTCCTAGTCCTAACCACTAGTGATCTCAACTCGCTTGTGGACCTTCAAGCCCAAGACGACCAGGCAGGCTTGACGATCGTTCGGGTTCCGTCCGGACCCGGACCCGGACTTTGTCCCGAAGTTCGGACGGACCAGCAGAACCCGAACTTCCAGGTGTTCGCTCAACTCTAGTGATCACCAATCCTGATCCTTAAGGTACGCTTAGTTTTTCCTACATAAAGGCCGCCACATCTACATGTGGCCAAGTACACTACACCCATTGTATCACAGGTAACTTTATGTTTAAGGCGATGAACTTGTCCATTGGGTAACTGTGTAGTAGAATCATTCATCAGATACGGGCACATGGGACAATGTCCACATGGGAAAGTACCTGGTGTATTAACCTCCCTAGGAGGAGTAGGATCAAAATGGCTCCTCACCAGTTTATCACGAAGCGATGGAGCACGCCTATATGTAATTTGGGGGTGCTGGCCAATATGCTGGCTTACTGCAGAATCAGCAGTCAGCAACGGCCAGTGTTTTTCTATCACATTTTTAATTTTTTGATGCTGAGCAGTATACTGTGTAATCAGTCTCACTGGTTGTTTCTCTAAAGAAATGGATTTATGGAAAATCATGGAGGATCTATCCTTTTTTTTTGACTTTATTATAGGCTCTCTTTAGACATGAATGGCTATAGCCTCAGACTCTCAGTCTATCATATAATTTTTTGGCTTCTTTCTCAAAGTCCAGTTGTTTCGTGCAGTTACGTTTCACTCGCAAATACTGGCTATATGGAATACTACGCAGTAGCGATTCCGGATGTGCACTCCCTGCATGTAGCAGGGTATTACCCGCCGAGGGTTTTCTATATAATGACGAGAATAGATAACCATCCTCATCTATGGACAGACTTATGTCCAAGAAATTAATCTTTTCTTGACTCATTTCAAATGTAAATTTTAAATTGAAATCGTTTAATGAGAGTTGTTTTTTTTTTTCTCTCTCCTTCTTTGTCTTCCTTATCTTCCCTCCCACATCCTTCCAGCATGGCGACCTTTTGTGGGGAAGCCTGGGAAGGCCTTATGACGGAAGCAGAGGAAAATCAGAATAGTTCTCAATTCTCTGATGATGATCTTGACAAAGCGTTTTTAAGATTACAACGCATATTGGAAAAAAAAAGTGAGAGTATTTTGGTATTTTTCCTTGAGAAATACAAGAAAAATAAGATCATTCCTTGGGGACTAAGGATTCAAATATTCCCTAATTTACAAAAGATTGAGAGCTCTCTGAAGTCCAGCTGGGAGCACAATCTACAAGCTTGCTCTATTGGGATGCTTTCAATCCTGTGTGACCAGTATGATCATGAGATTGCAAATATTGATCAATCGATAACTAAATGGTATAGTGAATTTCAAACCATACAATCAAATACAAAATTTGTAACAAGAGAAGATAAGATCAAGGAACATGTTGCCAAATATGCCCTTGATATTATCAAAAGTAAAGATAAAAAGTTCATGAGAAAATGGCTATGCTTATAATTGGAATGCTAATAAACCCAAACCATCTAGGAAATCAACCACTCCTTCCAAAAATACTAGAACTAACGTTGTTTCCAATTTATCTTCTGCCTCATCTCTGTCATCAAGCCAATCAACCATTTACCACGATTTATCTGAGGATAGGCTTCCTAAGCGAAGGAAGGAAGGGCGAATCGGACCAACACTCCACGGAAGCTGTACAACGGCACCTGGGTACCACGCTCACGCAACGCCCACAGCATGGGCGTTTCAAACCATCTCCAGCACCTCCCAAAGCTAATATGTGCGTCACCTCTCTCACTACCGCACTCGGTAACTCGACCTTTAGCCCTCAACTCACCGCGGCACTGAAACTGGGCACCACGTCTGCATCAGCACCAAGCACATCGGCTAAGGTAAGCGACAATACTATTGACACGTCACCAACCGGCTTACCCACGAGTGACACTAGACTAGCACCCATTTTTTTACCCAAGGTACTAGACCCGAATACCAACCCAACCCCAATCAGTACACAGACACTAGAAACACAACCGATGGAGAATTAGAAGTTATTAACCTTTCCCAGTATGAACTATCTGAAACAGAATCCCAAGTTCTGAAGTTGGGACTAACATTTTGCCCAGACACCATTATGGACACATTTCTTCTTATTAAAGATATTCACCTTTTCGCCAGAAAGCTTACTTATAAAGTTATATACAACCAATCTCGAACTAATGATCAAGTTAGTGAGCCATCACTACAAAACCAATTAGATGAACATCAAGCTTTGATAGACTTAATGGAATCATGGGAGGAAGGACATACAGATGACCATCAGACATGTCCTGGTATTTCACCTTCTATCTCCATATCGGGTATACAATTCCCCCCTCCATGCTCTTTCAGGCCAAAGTCAACAGCCTTCCCTATGTTGAACACCAACCCTAACATATGGGCTTTTGTCAAACAAACCACCAAAGATATTGAAAAAATTAGTAAAAAAACCTCCAATCCTCAAAATTTATCTTTAGTTCAAAAAAAGGCGATTAACTCTCTAAGATCAAACACCAATATCACCATAAAGATGGCCGATAAAGGGGGAAATATCGTTATTATGGATACAGGGGATTACGAAACTATGTGTAAAAAGATTTTGTCCAACAAAGAATGGTACCGTCCCATTTCAAAACTAATAATTGCTAATCATGAAAATGAATATCAAAACATCCTTAAAGCCTTTCACAAAGGGATAATAAATAAGGATACTTGGTCTTTCCTCAACACTAAAGAGTCCAAAATACCGACCTTCTACGCTTTACCTAAAGTACACAAATCCCTTGTGAATCCTCCAGGTTGCCCTATTATTTCAGGGTGCTCTGGACTGACAGAAAATGCTAGCCTACTTGTGGATACCTATTTGAGGCCACACGTAACAGCCTTATCTTCATATGTTCAGGATACCATTGGCCTTCTCAAAAGGGTGGATGGTATCCATCTACCTCCAGATGTATGGCTTATAGCATTGGACATTGAAAGCCTATATAATTTCATCCCTCATTCCAAGGGATTGAAGGTTATGGAAAAACATTTAAATGAAAGAGGTCCATCAGCGGAGGGTTACAACAGATTCATATTGAATCTCCTCCAATTTATCCTAACAAGGAATGCTTTTGTTTTTGGCTCCTCCCACTACCTCCAGGTACAGGGGGTGGCAATGGGCACACGCTGTGCCCCGTCCTATGCCAACCTGTACCTGGGGGGGGGGTGGGAGAGAGAACTCTTTGCTGATGATAGGCTGTCGCCCCTTTTATCAAATGTAGCGGCTTGGTACCGCTACATTGATGACGTGTTAATTCTTTGGACGGGTACCAAACAGGAATTTCTACAATTTTTTGAACAACTCTCATTAAACGATTTCAATTTAAAATTTACATTTGAAATGAGTCAAGAAAAGATTAATTTCTTGGACATAAGTTTGTCCATAGATGAGGATGGTTATCTATTCTCGTCATTATATAGAAAACCCTCGGCGGGTAATACCCTGCTACATGCAGGGAGTGCACATCCGGAATCGCTACTGCATAGTATTCCATATAGCCAGTATTTGCGAGTGAAACGTAACTGCACGAAACAACTGGACTTTGAGAAAGAAGCCAAAAAATTATATGATAGACTGAGAGTCCGAGGCTATAGCCATTCATGTCTAAAGAGAGCCTATAATAAAGTAAAAAAAAAGGATAGATCCTCCATGATTTTCCATGAATCCATTTCTTTAGAGAAACAACCAGTGAGACTGATTACACAGTATACTGCTCAGCATCAAAAAATTAAAAATGTGATAGAAAAACACTGGCCGTTGCTGACTGCTGATTCTGCAGTAAGCCAGCATATTGGCCAGCACCCCCAAATTACCTATAGGCGTGCTCCATCGCTTCGTGATAAACTGGTGAGGAGCCATTTTGATCCTACTCCTCCTAGGGAGGTTAATACACCAGGTACTTTCCCATGTGGACATTGTCCCATGTGCCCGTATCTGATGAATGATTCTACTACACAGTTACCCAATAGACAAGTTCATCGCCTTAAACATAAAGTTACCTGTGATACAATGGGTGTAGTGTACTTGGCCACATGTAGATGTGGCGGCTTTTACGTAGGAAAAACTAAGCGTACCTTAAGGATCAGGATTGGTGATCACATTAAACCCATCTTTAAAAAACACATGCCTACGGCAATAGCCCGACATGTCGGTTGTTATCACAATTTTGATCCTAATTTCATGAAGTTCTCAGCACTAGAACATATACCCATGCATCCGAGAGGAGGCAGTATAGATCATATATCACTACAAAGGGAATCTCGCTGGATTTATGATCTAAAAGCAACTCGTTACCTAGGCTTTAACGAGACCCTTAGTTTTAAGCCTTTCCTATACACTAATGGCTAACCAATTTAATTGAATTTGCTCTGATTTTGTTTTCTTTTGTTGTTTGTGTTTTCCTATGGGGTGTGGGGGGGGGGGGGTGAGTGAGGGAGGTAGTCTCTGGACCTATCTGGGGGTCCATCACCTATGGACGACCATGTGCGAGGTGGTTAGGGGGTATGGCAAATGCAGAACACGATTGATTTCATTTGTATGTAGATATTTCTTCTTTCTTATTTAGATTTATTAATCATTTAATTATCTATTATGTATGTTTTCTTATAATAATTAGGTTTACTGATGCAATTATCAAAAACGCACTTTAATGTGCGATGCAATATTTAAGAGTACTTTATTGATTGAGATTTGTATTTACTGTACATTGGTAACAATCTTTGTTGTCTGATGAGGGCTTTGGTTTGTCCTGTTTGATGTCTGGTGGGCATGGCGCTCCAGCCCGGTGCGCCTGCCTGTGTTCCTTTTGGCACCTGGCCCCCCATTTTTCCCCCCCTTCCGTCCCCGGCGGGTCCAGGGGGTTCCGGTTTCAGGCCGGCTGTGGCCTCGAGACATGTGGGCTGCAGCCTGGATGTGGCTCCTTTGCCTCGACGTATCGGCGGCTGTACAGACGGCAGGGGGGAGCATAAGTGGGACCGACGCAATATCGGTCCCCTCCCTCCCCCTCTCCCTTCGTGGGTTCTGCTCGCCCTACGTGGCATAATTCCATCTGGCATAGACATGCCAACCCTGTTCCTGCCACCAGATGGCGGACGTGGGTGGCTTCCCTGCTTCCCAGCCCTATTCACTAGGGCAGTGGGATTATGGGAATTGCAGTCTTTTGCAATACCACGTGGGGCGGGCTACGTATCCCGCGACGCATGTCCGCACTCGGCGGGTGACGTCATGCGCCCGCCGAGTGGGTGACGCTTAAAGGCCGGCGGCGCCATCATTTTTTTAGGAGAGGCGAGTGGGGATGCTGTACCCCTGTGTTCAAATATATTGCAGGTAATTTATTGTAGCAGGCCGATCTTGGCCTATTACTTACCCATACTTATGGATCATGCATTTTCTAAAATTCAATGGGTATGTGTACATCAAAAAATTGTTTTTTGTTTTCAGTGATCGGAGATAATTTGCTTCTCTGCCCCTGAAGCACGTTTGTTTGATTGACCTCGTCTGCGAGGTGATACCCTTGAGGGATATACATGGACATATTTTGATGGTAATTAGGCAATTTTGCTATGTTACACATTTAGATCCTATTTATATTATTTGTAGGAATTTTTTGCAAATACAAAAATCTGTATTTATTTTATTTTTTTATTTACTACTACAGCATGTTATCCATTAGTCTATCTTTCGCTCAATATTGACTTTGGACTACCTGGTTGGGTGGATTTTTTTCAACATTGGCGCCCCCACTACCTTTACTGCTGTCTTCATGTAAGTTTCATTATAGTTTACTGTGGTTTAATTAAAATTAGCCACAATGATAACCAATCAGGTTATCATTTTGATAACTTGATTTTCAATTTTAATTGATTGAATACAGCTGCATACGCTTATATACACTTTTGGCTTTCTTTAAAGATAATTGGCCAGGACCATAAGCGTCACCTGCAGTCGCCATTGTGGTTGAGTTTTGGTCATTGCATCTGGTTGTGGTCCGTTTGTCTACGGCTTCAGGTGAGCGTTTTGTTCACAATCTCCATGGATGTCGGCGGGGATGGATTGGGGGGTGCGGGGATTTGGAGGGACAAACCTTACAGGCAGCCTAAATACAGACAACATTGATTGGTATATTTGGAATATTGATATATAATAATGATTCTTTATCTCACTGTTCCCAAATTAGATTTTGGAGGTCAGTACAATCCCCTGAGGAAGCCCACGGGGGCGAAACATGTTGGGATGCTAGCTGACAGAAGCCTATATCACATCTAGGCTGGACCTCACCTTATTATGAGTTACCAGACATGGTTTTATGTGTCTTTATGTCATATGTCCAAGAAAATTTTGTATAAAATAAAGATATGTTTTTAAATGTAAAATTGCAATCGGAGTTATTCTACAGCACCGCATAATCCCCCCAGGGAACTCATTTTTCTTTTTTTGTATTGATCAATTTGGAATGAGGTGCCATATACTTATTGTGCTCCAATAGAAACTGACCAGGGTAACACTAAAGTAAAATGCTCACAACAGTGTTCCAATGCTCCCCCTGGATTGCAGATGGAGCCAGGTTACTAAAGGCCTAATTGGAAGGTGTAGCTTCTGAGGTCCTCTGCAGGATAACCGGTCGGAACCAACAGTCTGGAATTTTGTCCGCTAACAAAATAGAAAAAGGATAACATTCAAGGGGGGTGTTGCCAGTATAGGCCCCCTACCCTGTCCCTGGGGGCTGGGGCTGGTTTGATCAGCCCCCCATAATCAATGGGGTAGATTATCGGTCACTGGGACGTAAACTAGGACTGTGCTGAGACAGATATGGGCCTTATAAGTTGGACTATTCCTCCCCTAAGTAAAGGGGAGCTCATCCCAAATCAGGTATGCGTTGGGGTCTTCCTCACCTTTGCAGAGCGTTGAGATGACCAGATAGGTGACACCGGGCGGTCTCTGGGGCTTGAGGTGGAGGCGGTTTGTGGATCTCTGTTTATGATGCCAAGTTCCAGCAGTAGGTCCTCACCATCATGATATGTAGAAAAGGAGTGGGTTCCCCCCGATATACGAAGGATAGACAAAACATAGACGAGATATTTGATCTGATGGTTCATCACCTGCTGCAATGATGGTTTTAAGTTCCATCATTTCTGGACTGTGGACGGGGCCAAGTCTGTAAAAAGCTTTATTGGGGCTTAGTACAGAATCAGGTCCTGACGGTTTCTGGAGGCCATCATTAATTTCTCTTTGATACGATAGTAATGGGACTTTACTATTATGTTGCGTGGAAGGCCATCAGACCTGGGTGCTGTCAGGACCCTGTGAATCCGATCCACTTCCATCTGATGAGGTGAGATATCAGGTAACAAGTCCTTCATGAGGTCTCGCATGGCCCTCTCAAAGTCTGTGTGAGTTTCCGGTAGGCCCCGGATCCATATATTGTAACGGCTGGACCTATTTTCGAGGTCCTCTATTGTGGCATTAGTTTCCTCCAATCTCTCCTGCAGTTCTGTCATAAACCTGTCTGTCTGGTTGACTCTGGCCACCGTGGCATCTACTTTGGTCTCAATTGTTTCAAGTCGCTGACCAAAGCTTTGTATGTCCTGCTTAGTGTCATTGGTAATGATGGTGTATGCCTTAGAAAGTTCCTGCTGGAGCATGGTGGAGAAGCGGGTCAGTAAGGCCATGTTTCTTGCATACGGGACCGCTTGCTGCGGGGGGCCCTCTGGCACTGAGCTGGCTTGACTGAACAAGGAGTCAGCGAGTTCTGCCATATTTCTGTCCATAGATGACCCAGTAGAAATAGCTGCCAGTATGTTTAGGGGCGATCTGGGAGATGGCAGTTGGGACAGAAAGTCGCCCTGGGGGTCCTCATCTCGGTCCCCTGAGGTTTGTGAGGAGAAAGGGTCCCTTAATTCTGCCCTGGGAGAAGGGGCTGCTGTCTGTGGTGAGGGGGGAGGCGAGTTCTTTTGGCTGCCTAGTGTGTTCCTCTTACCCATCGCCATCTCGGCAGAAGGAGTCTGTTCAGGGGGGAGCAGGCGCTCCTTGCCTGCTATCCCTCTTGTATTGCCTTTTCCTGGTTCTGCCTGTGGTCCGGTTTGGCATGACTGTCTCTCTGTGTCCTGGGGTGCTTTGTGGGCTGACACCCAACCTCTGGTCACTGTATTTAGCAGTGGTTTAACCGGCAGTGTGCGGAGCACAGTCACTGCATGTCCGATCCTGTGGCCAGGCGTATGCGCACTGCCCACTGTCAGTTTTTAACTACCTGATAGAACTATGAGTATCTTGGTTTGTTGAGATAGGAGTCTCATCAACTAACCATCTTTATTAATTTAAGATCAGATTTTTGTGTTAAATTTTGAATTGTTTTATGCTGATTATTTTTAATTAGCTTCTATTTAGATCCACAGTGCCAATTATCTCCAGTAACTGTGTTTTTAGATACAGCATAAGTTGCCTAAGTTGTAATTCCAGATGTGTCCACAAGATGGCATGGTGGCTGGCCACAAGACCCAAATATGAGTAATAGCTCTTGGTGGGGCTAGGCGGACTCTTTGGCTGCTTCCCCCTGTTCTCCCCCCCCTCTACTTTCCTGGTTCCCAGCAGGGGCTATAGTGTCGGGTTGGGTTGGGTTGTGAGAGGGGAGGGTGTGAACAGCATTCCGATCTTCCTCCCGCTGCCAGCGTGCATGCGCAATGTCGATGGCCCATCCAGCCACGTCAATATGACCGACCATACCTTTTCCATCTGTGTTATAGGTAGGAATCTGGGGTTCATTCACCTATAGAGATATGGAGGTCATAATATTGACTTTTAGTAACTGGGATCTTTTCTCATCTTGGTTGGTCTAGGTCAGTCCAGTATGAAGGTGGTGCATGCTGGATTGTTTTTGAGCGATTTGAAAGACACCGATATATGCTTTATATGGGAATGTTGTCTGTGCCCTGATCTATTCAATTGTTTAATGGGAATGTGACCATGGGACACATTAATACCAGTGTTGTTATTTTCATGTAGACTTTATGTGCCATTGGTGAGGAGCAGTGATAAGATTTGTTTCTCTTCCCCTTGCCCTTATTGGGCATAAATTGGGACTCTCTGAATGTTCCCTGCCTGGACAGCTGTCATCTCCATACTACTATTCCATCATATGCCATCTGTGTTCTAAGCTGCGCCTATTGAGATTATTCTCAATCTACCTACATCCACTAGGGGGTAATACTGTTCAATATTGTAACACTAAGTTTTGGGTTCATTGTGGAACTTATATGTAAATTGCATATTATGTAATGGACCATGCATTATTATCTATTTTCTCTTGCATTACAGCGACCATGCTCTATAATACTCCACGTACCCCTGAGGAAGCACTTTGTGTGAAATGCGTTTGAACTAAGCACCCCAGCAACCCCCCCTGTTTCCTTTCTCCTTGGTGGAATTCCATTCAGCATTTTGGATACCCCATGCACTTGTCTATTATTGAGTATGATGTAGGATATAGAGGAGGGCAGGCGTTTAACTGTCATGGGGTTTGTATCTATGAATATGATTTGCTGAATCTATGTTTTTTAGGGGAATGGTTACCCCCAAAATTTTGAATTTCGTAATAAATGCAATTCTTTTTAACAAAATATGATCATGTTGGTGTATTACTCTGGTAGAAGGCTTCAACAAGTCCTATACTTTCCAATTGACCATTTTTTTTATACAGTAGGGGAAGTGGTGTTGATTATTACAATTGAACTTGCTTATTTGAAACTAATGATATGCATGTGTTGTGTAAAAATGGGAAAAGCGTAAGCAATTTTAGAGAGACAATCGTGTATGTGTGTGAATGGGTATGCTAGGGCTTTTAGTCCCACTTCTTTTGTGTGTCCTCTTAGCTCTGTGGAGATGTGCCCCCTCCCTTTCTCATGAAAAGGAATGTATAACACTGGGATGCCCATATGACTACTGTAACAGGGTGACCCCGTGCTACTCAGTAAATTGGTGGTTTATACCAGATATTGGGAGTGTGAGGGCTGGGCTCTTACTGTAGCAGCTTCATTCTCTGTGCTCAGCTGATGGGGAATTGTCAGCAATCATTGATCCCTCAGTGGCTCACCTGGTTATCATCTGCTCTTCAGTCCCGCCTACATTCAGCCCCTTCTGGCTATTTAAACTGCGTTGCTCATTCCTTTCCTGCCTTCGTCTTGGTCAAAATATCTGGAGAATCTCTTCTGTGTTCTTGTGAAAGACTTGCCTTCAGGTTTCTGATCCTGTTCTTCTGCCCCCGCCTATGCTGATCTCTGTTTTCCTGATTATTGGCCTGTCTGACTATCCACTTTGGTTACCTGGCTTATGTTTTGACCACGTTTACTAATCTGTATCATTTTTACCTTTATATTCAAAGGTATGATTTTTACTGCATTTCTGTCTCAATCTGATTCATGGTTCTTGACAGTAGGTTAAGGCCACAAATTCAGTAGATGCAGGCAATCCGAGCGGTAATATTTTTTCCAGATTGAATGAGCGGGACCACCGCATGGATCAGTTTGTTATAGTGTTACAGGCGCTACTGAGTCACACTGCTCACCTGAATCCTCCCGCTGTGGCTGTTAAGGTACAACCAGTTGCAGGCCATCCTTGCTGCTGCTCCATTCTCTGTGCAGGCACCTGCCTTAAATATTACCTCTGTAAGAGGTATGTCTGGTTTGGCTCTACTTCCCAAGCAATTTAGGGGCGATCCAGTTCAATGTAGAGGGTTTCTCAACCAGGTTGGGATATACTTTGAAATGCTGCCATAGGCATTCCCCACGGACAGAAGCAAAGTAGGCTTCATTATTTCTTTGCTTTCTTATAGAACCTTGGCCAAAGCAAAACCTCTATGGGAGATGCAAAAACCCATTGTCCTGAGTTACCCTGAGTTTGTGGCATCCTTTAAAAGGGTATTTGATGTTCCTGCTCGCTCTACTCCTGCTGTCAAGAGGCTCTTGTCTATCAGAGTACGAGAACTGTTATCAATTACGCCATTGAATTCCACAATCTGGCAGCAGAGGTTGCTTGGAACAATGAGGCCCTTGTGGCTGCTTTTTCTCATGGTCTCTCAGATGATATTAACCACTTGACAACTGGGCACTTAAACCCCCTTAACAACCAGACCAATTTTCAGCTTTCAGCGCTCTCACACTTTGAATGACAATTACTCAGTCATGCAACACTGTACCCATATGAAATTTGTGTCCTTTTTTTCACACAAATAGAGCTTTCTTTTGGTGGTATTTAATCATCGCTGGATTTTTTATTTTTTGCGCTATAATTAAAAAAAGACCGAAAATTTTGTAAAAAAATGAATTTTTCTTTGTTTCTGTTATAAAATTTTGCAAATTAGTAATTTTTCTTCATAAATTTTGGCCAAAATTTATACTGCTACCTATCTTTGGTAAAAAAAAACAAATTAGTGGATATTATTTGGTCTTTGTGAAAGTTATAGAGTCTACAAGTTATGGTGCCAATCACTGAAAATTGATCACACTTGATTTACTGACGGCCTATCTCATTTCTTGAGACCCTAACAAGCCAGGAAAGTACAAATACCCCCCAAATTACCCCTTCTTGGAAAGTAGACATTCCAAGGTATTTAGTAAGAGGCATGGTGAATTTTTTGAAGTTGTAATTTTTTCCCACAATTCTTTGCAAAATGAATTTTTTTTTTCCCCCAAAATTGTCATATGTTAACAGGTTATTTCTCACACCCAGCATATGCATACCACAAATTACACCCCAAAATACATTCTACTACTCCTCCCGAGTATGGCGATACCACATGTCTGACACTTTTACACAGCCTGGCCACATACAGAGGCCCAACATGCAGGGAGCAACGTCAGGCGTTCTAGGAGCATAAATTACACATAAAATTTCTTGACTACCTCTTGCACTTTTGA
>BLSH010296287.1:240994-254491 GCA_018402905.1 Glandirana rugosa
GACATTCCGCTTAGCGGCAGTATACTGCCGCTAAGCGGAATGTCTCGGTGAAACGGCGGCAGTTCGGTGCCACCAACCGTTCACCAATTTCCTTTCAGAGAGACTCAGACCTCAGTTTCTCTTACCGTTTGTACTAATTGAAGAGGTCTAGTCATCCATACAGAGACCGACGATAAAGTAGAAATTGGTGAATTGTTGGCGGGGTATCTGTTTTCTGCAGATGTCCCGCCAACGAATTAAGACCCTCCTGCAGATAACTGCAGGAGGGTCTTAGCGCGAAGGGCGCGCGGGGGACCCCGCGCGTGTGCCCTTGTAGGCGCGCGGGAAGCGCGATTCTGGGAGGACGTCAATAGACGTCCTCCCAGAATTAAGCAACCGCCCTGTAGACGTCTTTTGTCTATGGGGCGGTTGTTAAGTGGTTAAAGATGAAATAGCAGCCAGAGACATACCTACTGATCTGGAGAAGTTAATCATGTTTGCCATTCTCTTTGACTCCAGACTCAGAGAGACTTTCCTTTAACCACTTGCCAACCACCGTGGCTTGACGGCGGCAAAGTAGCTTGTTATCGCAAACCGCCATCACCTGACGGCGGCTGCGATAACTAGTATTGTGAGCTGACTGTGTTCTGGGGGGGGGGGCAGGGAGCGGGTAGGGTAGGGCAGACTCGATCTCTGTCGGCTACCCAAGATGGCTCCCCCGCAGTGAGAGAACGGAGGTCCGTGTATGTAAACACGGATCTCCGTTCTGACAGGGGGGAAGGGCTGTGATCACAGGCTTCCTGTATATGAAAGCCGTGATCACTCCCCTCCCCCTGCCAGCCCAGCCCCCATACAGTTAGAACACACTGAGGGAACACAGTTAACCCTTAGAGCGCCCCCTCCAGGTTAACCCCTTCACTGCCAATGGCATTTACACAGTAATCAATGCATTTTCATAGCACTGATCGCTGTATAAATGCTAATGGTTCCAAAAAAGTGTCAAAATGGTCCGACATGCACGCCGCAATATCGCAGTACCGCTAAAAATCACAGATCGCCGCCATTACTAGTAAAAATTTACAAAAAAACCCCATAAATGAATTCTCATCATTCGTAAACGCGGCAACTTTTGCGCAAACCAATCAATAAACGCCGATTGCGATTTTTTTTACCAAAAATATGAGGAAGAATATAAATTGACCGATGAAAAAAAATGTTTTTTTTATATTTTTTTGGATATGTATTTCAGCAATAAGTAAGAAAAATTGTTTTGGTTTTTTTTTTGCAAAATCGTCGGCCTTTTTTTGTTTATAGCGGTGATCAGAAATGACACAGAGGTGATCAAATACCACCAAAAGAAAGCTCTATTTGTTGAAAAAAAGGACGCAAATTTCGTTTGGGTACAACGTCGCACATCCGCGCAATTGTCAGTTAAAGCAGTGCAGAATCGTAAAAAGTGCTCTGGTCCTAAAGGGGGAAGTCCTTCCGGGGCTGAAGTGGTTAAGGAGCGCTTGCGGAAGCCGTCTGTACGTTTGGCGCTGAGCTTTGCATACCCACCTTTGCCTCCCTCACCGTCACTTTTTGAAGTCTTGTCCTACCTGTCTAGAAAATGCAGCTCTTCACTCTCCTCCTTGCCAGAGGAGTACTGTGAAGTTAGCAATGCCTTTGACAAAGGTAAGCCGGTAGTTTGCCTCCACCGGGTCTACCCTTTGTCTTTCTTGGAGGATAAAGCCATGGAGGAATATGTTGCTGATTCACTTTCTCGAAGGTTCATCCGCAAATCCTTGTCTCCTGCCGGTGCTGGCTTCTTGTTTGTGAAAAAGAAGAGTGGTGAACTGAGACCTTGTATCAATTATAGGGGTCTTAATCGAATCGCGATTAAGAGCACTTATCCGATTCCACTTATTACGGAATTATTTGACCGCCTCAAGGGGGCAACGTTTTTCACTAAGCTCGATTTTGAGAGGGGCATACAATCTTGTGAGGATCAAGGAGGACGACGAATGGAAAACTGCGTTTAATACTAGGATTAGACATTATGAATACCTCCTAATGCCATTTGGTATCTTCTTTCAGGAATTCATCAACAATATCCTCCGATATTGAGCAATGTGTGGTGGTTTATCTCGACGATATTCTCGCCACCACACAGATGTCTCCCGTGTACTACAGAGGTTGAGAGATAATAACCTGTATCGTAAGTTGGAAAAGTGCGAGTTCCATCGCGAACAGGTTACATTTTTGGGTTATGTCATTTCTACTACCAGCTTTTCAATGGACCCTGAGAAACTGTCTGCAGTTCTACAGTGGCCTCGACCCATAGGTCTCCCTCCGCTACAAAGTTTTCTTGGCTTTGCCATTTATTATCGGAAATGTATTTGTAATTTCTCTTCTCTGGTCAAAGCCCCGACTGATATGACCAGGAAGGATGGCAACCCACAGAATTGGTCTCCGGATTCTATTAACCACTTCAGCCCCGGAGCCATTTTTGACACTTGTTCACAAGTTAAGATCAGTATTTTTTGCTAGAAAATGACTTAGAAAAAAAAGTATATATAATGTTTAGGGGTTCTAACACCCTAAAGAATAAAATGGTGGTTGTTGCAATACTTTTTGTCGCACTGTATTTGCACAGCGGTCTTATAAGCGCCATTTTTTTTTTAAATCCGTTTTTTGAGTTAAAAAATAAGACATCAGTAAAGTTAGCCCAGTACAGTAAAGTAAGTCCATCAGCTGGGAGACACCCCCTGGTTGCCACCAGAACTGCACCCTTTGGTGTTAAAGGCAACAGTGCCATCTGCAGGTGAGCCAAGTAATAACACAGGTCATGACAGCTGGTTAGTGAAATTGTGGAAGTTGGTTTGATTGCGCTATTTTGAAGGCACAAGATTTCAAAAGCAGCCTTGAATATTTGAATAATATGTCTTACCGAAATGTTTTCTTTTCTTAAGTGAATAGGACTTAATTCGGACACATATAATATTACCATCTTTGTACTGTATATTAAATATTAGAGGTTGAATAGGACTTAATTTGGACACATATAATATTACCATCTTTGTACTGTATATTCAATATTAAAGGTTGAATAATTAAAAAATAGTTGATAGCGTTAGGTAGATTCTTGTGAATTATTTTATGTGAGCATTTTTTCATGAAGGTTTGCAGTGTGTTTAATCTTAATCGTTTGAAATCTATGTTCTACCCCTGAAAGTGCACTTCATTGTCATATATGTATGTCACCCTAGAATACATATTGCTACATTTGCACTCCATATTCAGCACATTCTAGACTTGCTGGAGGGGGAGAGTAAATGTTTAATTAAGGAAATTATATGATTGGAATAATTATAACAATGCTTTGGGATTTTAAAATGTTTGATTTTTATTTTGGGTTAGGAGCTTAGTTTAGCATTTGACATATACCAGTTTAGAAATATTATAATCATAAAGTGGGTAAAGTGTGTATCAATCAGTAAAATATAGATTAATTCTTGCTATGAAAAAAAAGGGGGAAGTGGATATTCCAGGCGTTCTGCCAAAGAGGTGAAGAAAAAAGAGAAGTAACTTAATGTAGACATTGTGTAAGCCATGTATTAATTAACAAAATATACTTTAATAATGGATTTGATAAATGTACAGGCGGTCCCCTAGTTACAAACATCTGACTTACAAACGACTCCTACTTACAAACGGAGGGAGACAACAGGAAGTGACAAATAATCTTCCCCTAGGAAGGGAAATTCACTCCTGTAAGAGTTATTATGGGAAAAAGGGGTCTCCACTGATGCTTTATCACCAAGGTTTGTTTCCACAACAACCCAAAATTTTCAAAATCCAATTATTATTGGAACAGGAAGTGAGGTGACATCTTCTGAACAGAAACATAGACAGCAAAACAAACATTACAGGGGTGTTACCCCTTCCCTATGCTATCCAAAATGCTTAAAAATAGTTTTTTTGGCTGGAGCTACACTTAAAAAATGTACCTGTTCCGACTTACAAACAAATTCAACTTATAAACAAACCTACAGTCCCTATCTTGTTTGTAACCCGGGGACCGCCTGTATATGGGAAAAGAGGTGTTTAACCACTTCCCACCCGGCCACTGCATATAAACGGCGCGGTGGGCGCTTCCTCCTTCTGAGTGGACGTTCTTCAAGAAGAAGAGGGTGCACACGCAGCTGCGTGATCCCGATGCGTGCGTGTCCTCTGGACACGCCATATCTCATATCGGCAGGAGGGCACTGTGATTTGCCCTCCTGATTACATGATGGCTGTGTTCAATCACAGCCATCAAGTCATGTAAACAGGCTGGGGGCGTCACAAGAATGGGGTTCGCGTGCCAGTGCAGCGGCATGATGCCAATGTGTCTGTGCCCCCCAGAGACACGGAAACACTGCACGTCAGGAGGGCTCTCTGATTGGCCCTCCTGATCACATGACGGCTGTGCAAGTGTAAACACAGCTGTTGGTAAGGGCTGTCAATTCTTCCTCTCTTAACACAGAGCCGTCAGTGAGGAGAGGAAGATACAATCTGTTCTGCAGCCGAAAGATCAGTGAGTTTTTAGCTGTTTTGTCTGCTTTTGTCCACTGATCAACCAGCTAGTGTCCCTAAACACATTTCCTGTCACAGTGTCCCCAAACACAGTGTCCCACACGCTGTGTAAGTAGTGAGGAGACAAAGCTGGAAGTGGCAGCAGAGGAGGTTCTCTGTTGCATGTTTCCTAAACTACTTTGGAGACCATACCACTGGTGAAGATCTCCTTTCCATCTTGGCAATATCCATTGTTCATTCTGGCTATTACCGAATGGTGTCCCGCTCTGCTGTGTCCCCATCTGGATCGTTCTTAGAGGTGGCGTTCCTGACTCCTGGAATCCCCCTATACTTAGGCGTTATTACATCTACTGTCCTGTAAGCGCAATAATATGGTGGAGGGTGTCACTGAAACACACACCCGATGATTATCTACTTTGCTGCCTGTTTTGAATACATCAAGATTTGCACCATTTGCACTTTTGTTGCACGTCCTTTCTTTGCACATCATTTTTTTTTGGACTATATATGAACTTTGATTTACCCATTTTTTTGCTTACATGTTTATATTTTTGAATTTTTAATTCATGCACTAGCACTTTATATTATTTGTGAATATCGGGTGAAGTTTGAATCACTTCACCTATTCTTTGTATTGTTGTGTGGAAGCTGCCCATTTCTTCTTCTGTATACACTTTTTTTTTTTTTTAATTCTGTTTTTATTAAGTTTTTACATGAAACAACAACAGACATCAACATTTCTGACTGGGGTAGGCCCAGCCAGCACATTGGACCACGCAGGGTCCACTATAACATTGTAAATCCCCAGCTTCCCCCTCCCCCCAACCCCCAACCTTCTCTCAACTCAACCGGCGGGCTGGTATAGCAAATGGGTTCAGAATGGAATTGTACAAAAAGATAAAATACATATATCTGAAAATACATTAGCTAGGAAAACGTGAAAGATCAGACTCCCCAACCCTTAGTATAGAACATCAGCAGTTATTAGAACAAATCTGTAAGGACCCTCATGCCCCCATCTAGGATCGGAACCATTGTACTTACACCAGAGTGTTTCAGGGGTGTTGAGCAGAACCTACATTCTGTTCCTGATGAAAACTCTCAACTCATCCCACCGTATTTGCCGAGGACAGCAACGACTGCCATACTTTAGTGAATTTCTTCTCACACCCTCTTGCCAGGTAGGTCGCTCTATAAAATGGTACCATGGCATTCACCAGGCCCTTCCAAAAGGACAGCGTGGGGGGTGCCACTCAAGAGAACTGCCTTTTTGGCGTAGAACAGTAATATGATCAACAGAGTTCTCTGCTCCCTGGAGGGGACCACCTCCTCAACCAAACCCAATAGACAAAACCCGACTGTCAGTGGGACCGGAATTGAAAGAATGTCAGTTATGCAGGTCGTCACAGCTGTCCAAAAGGTCTGAATTGGGGAACATGACCAAAAAATATGTTCTGCATCCGCCGGGGAATGCGTGCATCTCCAGCATTCTGCAGACGCTGCGGAATAGATTTTTGCAATTCTTGTGGAGGTAAAGTATGATCTGTGAAGAAATTTTAATTGTATCAGCCTGTCTCGGGCTGACACTAGATTTTGGAACGGCTGATCCCAGAGGTCATTCCAGTCTTCCCCTTGAAGGTCTGGAACTTCCACCTTCCAGTGCTCTCTACATTTCGTCACTGCAGGTGGGGTCGTTTAGAAAAGTTCTTTGTACACCACTGACAACGTTTTGGGAAGACCCCCCCCCCAGACAGAAGACTTTCTAAATCTGAGGGTAGCGATTCTACTGAGGTGTCTACAAATTGGGCCTGAAAGGCATGACGGAGCTGGAGGAATCTAAAAAGGTAAGCATTTGGTAGATTGTGTCTTGTCTTGAGTTGATCAAGGGTAAGTAACTCCCCCTCCCTAGTTATATCCCCCAGGGTCTTAACTCCCTTGCTGACCTAGATTATTGGGTCTTGGAAGTGGTAGAAGTGGGAGAGTTTAGGGTACATCCACAGGGGCGTGGACGGAGAAAGTCCCCTATAGGTTGGACATGCTATTCTCAGTGACATATCCCATGCTCTAATCGTGACCTTCATGGATGTGATAAGAGGATTACCCAGGCTGGCACCCCTAAAGACCGCCAGTCTCAGACTCTCATAAGTGCCCAAGTATGCCGCCTCAATAGCTGTTGCTGAGTCTCTGTCATCCCCTGTTAACCACCTGTGTATAAACACGATCTGGCCAGCCAGGAAGTATTTCTGCCAATCTGGGAGTGCCAGTCCACCCCTACCCAGAGGCTCTTGAAGAGTTTGTAGACCTATCCTAGGGATACCCGGGGACCATAGGAACAAGCTAGTTAAATTGTTTCCTTTTCAGAAAAACGATTTGGGAATGCAAACCGGGGTATGTCTCAAAAAATATAAAATAATTGGCAGGAGTTTTAGCTTGAGTAGGCTTATTCTCCCTATCAGCAAAAGTGGGAATTTGTCTGTATTTTGTGCTTAAATATGGAGAGCAGCGGTATCAAATTCAGGGACAAATAATCTTTAACATTTGCTGAGATCCTGACTCCCAGGTAAGTGAGGGGCGAGAACCACTTCCACTGCCGTCCACGCCCCCTCATCAAGGGGCAGTATGAACAATTTCCCCCAATTCGCCTGGAGTCCCGAGAAGGCAGCAAATTCATCTAAGATACTAAGAGATCGCTGTAGGGAACTGCCAGGGTCCTTAAGAAATAGAATGAGATTGACGTTGTATAACGCCAAGCACTCCTCTATTGAGCCCACCGGTATGGCCCCCGGCGGGGTTGCCGACCTAAGGGCAATCGCCAGTGGCTCCATGACTAGGGCAAAAAGCAAGGGTGAAAGAGGGCAGCCCTGCCTAGTGCCCCTACCTATGTCGAAGAAAGGAGAGACTGCCGACCCAGCCTAATAGCCACTTTATTTTTTTTAATTGCAAAAAAAGGTTTTATTGAGAATAAAAACCATCGAAGAGGTGAGCAAATATGAAACAACAGTGCAACATGCACTACAATAAGGATACATTGTTTGACATGGTACAAAAGAAGTGCTAAATACATCTCTGGGTGCCTCCGGGGCAGGAGACCCTGATAGTTTAGGTGCCATACCGAGCCAATGGAGGAGAAATCTTAGGTGTTGTCATCTCCACATGTGGAGGGGTCCTCGAGCCACCTGTCCCAAATTTTATGATATTTCTTAGGGCACCCCCTATGCATATATAGGATTTTTTTATATGGAAGGACCGTATTGACCGCCCTGATCCACTGTTGAAGCGTAGGAGGGGGGCCTCTGAGCCATGTTCTAGCTATTTGTAACCGTGCCAAAAATAGTGTTTCTTGAAGGAAAATATTCAGAAATTTGTCTTCCTCGGGGAGGGAGAGAATCCCTAGGATACATTGGCGTGGGCAGAGTGTTAGTGGAGAGCCCATTCTGTCGTGCAGGAAGCCAGTTACTTGTAATCAGTATCCCTGCACAACCGGGCAAGACCAAAGGAGATGGAAGAAGGTGCTGTCGGGGTCAGCACATCTGGGACACAGTGGGCTGTAATTTGGGTAATATTTGAGGATGCGGTGTGGCGTAACGTAGGACCTATGCAGTATATATAATTGCGTGAGGCGATCAGATAGCTTGGGAGAAGCTAGATTACAAACCGCCAGTGCCTCCTCCCAGTCATCATCCGCAATATCTCCCAGGTCCGGTTCCCATCTAGACTTGAGCTGATATGCTTGGGCAGTGGCCCCAGGGATCAAGAGGCAATTGTAGCATATTGATATGAGTTTTTTGGGATCCTGACTCAACAGGGTACCAACCAGAGGCAGCGTCTCCAGCTGGGGGACAGATCCCTGGAACTGGGACTGCAGAGCGTGACGGAGTTGTAGGTAGTGGAAGAACGTGAAATTGGGGAGGGAGTACTGGTCCTTCAGGGTTTGAAAGGTCTTTATGGTACCATTTGCGATGACCTGCGAGAGGTACACGATGCCCCTGCTTATCCACAATCCGGGATCCGGGACAGAGGACAGCTCAGGGAGGTGCCGGGAACCCCACAGGGGCGTGTGAGAGTGGAATGGAGGGGCTCCACTCCGCCCTGCAGCGAGCCGCCAGATCCCGCAGTGATGCGAGACCATGGTGCCCACACCATCCAGGCGGGCCCCCCCGGGGTTTTCACCAAATAGAAGTTGAAATGGATGGGTTATTAAGTGGGGAGAGCGGGCGCATGCCAGTGTGATGTACCTTTCCCTATCAGCGCGGTGGAGATGCAAGAAGTGGGATAGTTGTGAGGCAATGTAGTACAGTGTCAAATCAGGGAGTGCAGTGCCCCCCAGATCCGACGGGCGTTTAAGGGTGGTCCACGGTAATTTGTGGAGCGAGGTTCCCCAAATGAAGGTGTTAATTATGGATTCCATTTTCTTAAATAGACGAATTGGGATACGTATTGGGGCGTGCCAGAATATATAGAGAAGTTTAGGGAGGAGAATCATTTTAACTAAATTAATTCGACCCATCACCCTGATAGGAAATCGGGACCAGACCTGGGTTTTGGCTTTAAGCATGGTGAAGAGAGGTTGAATATTAAGGGTGATATAATCGGCTGGGACTCTGGAGATCTGGACGCCTAAATATTTAATCTGACTAGCACGAATTAGGGGTAGGGCGGCTTGATCCGATGAGGGAGCCCCGATGTCGATCGGCAGGATCAGTGATTTGTTCCAATTTATACGGAGAGCCGAGAAGGTGCCAAATTGTTCGATAAGTCTCAGGGCATTGTGAAGAGAGGGGCCCGCGTCCGTCAGGTATAGGAGCATGTCGTCAGCATACAAGCTGATGACTTCCACCAGTGGACCAGAGCGGAGGCCCCCCACACCAGGGTGGGCCCTAAGCGCAATGGCCAGTGGCTCCACAGCCAGGGCGTACAGGAGTGGGGAGATGGGACATCCCTGGCGGGTCCCTCGGGTAAAAGTAAAGGGGTCAGATAGTTTGCCATTGACCTGTATACGAGCAGTGGGAGCTTGGTAAAGCAGTTTGAGCCATTTAATAAAGTTGGGGCCGAATCCAAAACGTCCCAAGCACTCCCATAAGTAGTCCCACTCGACTGAGTCGAACGCCTTAGCGGCGTCGAGACTGACCACCACCCTGGATCCCACCTCCTCATGATGTGCCTGGAGATTTAAGAATAGACGCCTGAGGTTGAAGGCTGTGTTTTTGTTGGGAATAAATCTTTTCTGATCTGGGTGAATCAGGGTTGAGATAACTTAGAAGGGCAAGAATTTTGGCGAGTATCTTGACATCTAGTTGAAGAAGGGAAATTGGACGGTAGAATTCAGGGTACAGAGGGTCCTTACC
Organism: Glandirana rugosa; assembly: GCA_018402905.1. NCBI lineage: Eukaryota > Metazoa > Chordata > Amphibia > Anura > Ranidae > Glandirana > Glandirana rugosa. The sequence goes on from BLSH010296287.1 coordinate 250,876, forward strand.
AGGTTTGGGTATCAGCACAATCAGGGCTGAACCCATAGAGGGAGGGAGAGTGGAAGTGTTGAAAATATGGGAATATAGCTCTCGAAGTTTGGGGACAAGTATGTCTGCAAACTGCCTATAGAATTCCATAGGCAGCCCGTCCGAACCCGGGGCTTTGGATGAAGGAAGGGAGAGCATAGCCGCCTCAATACAGTCCGTGGTGATGGGAGCCTCCAGAGTTGCCCGTTGAGCGGGGGTCAGCTGGGGGAATTCTATACCCTGGAGGAACTCGGTTAGCTCCTCGGCGACGTAGTTGGTTGTGGATGTATATAAGTCAGTGTAAAAAGATTTTAATTCTGCAGCCACCAGTTCGGGATCGGTGACCAAGCCCCCCGCGGATTGAAGCTCAACCACCACAGGGGGCTTGCCATCCAGATGGGCCATGAAGGCAAGAAGCTTACCCGCCCACTCCCCATTTTCATATGTACGCTGCTTAGAAAAGAAAATTCCCCGGTTGGCCTTTTCAAAGTGCAATTGGTTGACAAGTCTAGTCTGGGAGCGTATAAGTGCTGCGTTGGCAGGGGAGGGATCCCTGAGGAAGGTTTGCTCACATTCCTCCAAACTGTCACTTGCCTGTTGGAGCACCAGCCTGGAAGAGGCCTTGTGTCTGTTTATTCGTGCCGAAAGATGCATGCGAGCATGGATCTTGAAGGCCTCCCAGACAGAGCCGACTGAGGCCGAACCGTCATTGACACGGAAGAAGTATGTCCACTCCCTGGCGATATCCTCCATGTTGGCAAGGACAGTTAACCAGAATGGATTCAGTTTCCAAATCCGTTCCTCGGGGGGGAGGGTAGGCGGATAGTAATCCAGTATGGAGAGTGATCCGACAATATCCTAGCGCCGAATCCCGCACCAAGGAGACTCGGCACCAGGGTAGGGGTAATGAGGATCAGGTCATTGCAGGACATGGTGGAGTGAGCTGGGGTGAAGCAGGAGAATTGTGACACATTGGGGTATTTATGCCTCCAGGTGTCAGTAAGGGAGAACTCTGCAAGGAACCTGCCAAATCTGGTGGTGGAAGGGACATCAGGGGGGACAGGGCGAGGACCCCTCCTATCATCTCGGGGGCTAACAACCATATTGAAATCCCCCATCCAGATCGCCGGCACCGCGGGATGGCGTGCCATAAAGGCCACCCCTTGTTGTAGCGGGCCGAACTGAAATGGAGGGGGGATGTAGTAGGCCAACAAGAGAACCTCTAACCCATTCACAATAGCATGAAGGAATATGAAGCGGCCCTGCGGATCCGACTGCAAGTCATATAGCTGGAAGCGTACAGTTTTAGCAATAAGGATTGCAACCCCTCTGGAGTTGGAGGTGAAGGGGGCCTGGTACACCCAGCCGACCCAAGGTCTTTTGAGGGCCAGCTGAGCTTGTCCTATTAGGTGAGTTTCCAGAAGAACTGAAATGTCAGCCCGCAGGGACTTTAAATGTGAGAGGACCGCGGAGCGTTTGGGCCTGGCAACCAGGCCACGGACGTTCCACGTCACAAAAGTTAGGGACGCCATGGCAATTTGGGGGGAAGGAGATGGTAATGTGCAGCCGGGTCCGCAGGGAGCGCCAAGCAACAAAATAACAACAATGTACCAGAGCTACGTATGAACAGCCTGTCAGGACAGAAAGCTAGGGGCATATGCAGGGTAACCAAAACAATATGGACATCAGAAGAAAATAAAACCCATGGTTGACATATAAATGACATTATGTTAAGCCATAGTAACCTGTTCCCATTCAAAGACATCCAGCCCCAGGCAGCAGCCAGCACTAAGGAAGGAGGCCCCTGCTGGATAGGGATGTCAAACCGGGGGGGAGCAAAACCTAGAGGCATCAAACGAGAGGGCCGATAGCATGTCAAAAAAAGATTATTTGTAAAATTGAGTCTTAACATAAAAAACCAAACAGCACTGAGCCAGTCCAGCGAGCGCAGCGATCTGCGGCCCCCATAACCTTGGGGGGCATGAGCTGGCCAGGGAAACCAAAGCTTAAGTTTTAACATTTAGAGTCAAAGTGACCTGGGGGAGGTCAGGGGACGTACAATTGCTGTAGAGTGCACGGTCCTTGTGCAAAACAGTACTTGCAGCAGAGGTGTCAGTCTGGGGTGTCAGTAAGCCGCTCGACACTCAGGATATGTGGGGGGGGGGAGAAAAAGAGAAGAAGGGGGGTAATTGGAAGCCGCGGCATATAATCAGAGTACATGTTCCAAGGTGAACTGAAGGATATTAGAACTGTCAGTGGTATATAGATGCAGGTTACTCACATTTCAGCGACCATGAGACAGCAAGGGAAAAAGTACAGAGAGTGACGGGCACATACTGCGGCAGACGGGGTACTCCCAGGGGGGTCCGTGGGGATAGATGTTAGGCCGGGGCAGGACCCGCTCGGCCCCGAAGCTCCAGCCAGGAGGTGACGGCCTCGGGATCTTCAAAAAATTGCGCCTTTCCATCGCATATCACACAGAGTCTTGCTGGGAACAGCATGGCATAGGGAAGGTGGTGAACTCTAAGCTGACGTTTGGCCTCCACAAAGCGGGCTCTTCTTTTCTGGACCTCAGCTGAGAAGTCCGGGAATACCGCAACGTGCCCGTTGCCGATAGGGATGTTGCCCTTTTCACGGGTGAGCCGAAGGACCGCATCGCGGTCACGGTAGTTGAGAAGCTTCGCGATGAAAGTGCGTGGTGGGGCACCCGCCGGAGGAGGCCGAGCGGCTAAACGGTGGGAGCGCTCCACCACGAATGTAGAGGAGAAGGCCTCACGGCCAAACGTTTTGATGAGCAATCCCTCAAGGAAGGCAGGGGGGTCCGATCCCTCGGTCCGCTCTGGAAGGCCCATGAATCGGAGGTTACATCGGCGTAGCCGGTTCTCCATGTCGTCTTGCTTAGCGAGGACGGCATTCAGCTGGTGTTGTAGGCGCTCAGTGGACACCTGTAATGGCGGCAGGCCATCTTCCATGCGGCTGATGCGGTGTTCTGTGTCGGAGACCCTCTCCCTCAGATTCTGCACATCTTGTCATATCAAAGATATGTCCACTTTGACCTCCTCAATACGTGCCGTGAGGGTGGTGTCCCGCACCTGATGGAGGAGTCTGTCTTGTGCAGGAAGCAACCACTCTTACGACCCTGGTTCGGGAACCCCTGATAGAGCAGACAGAGGGTTCCAGAGCACAGAGGGGCATGAGGGCTGGACTGGAACACTGGTGGCAAGATAGGTCCGTCAGAGGCTCGTGCAGGTGTAGAGTAGTGAGGCAGGCTGAGGTCGGCAACTGGCTGGCAAGCGGTACAGAAGGATCAAGCAAAAGGGTCGTCAGGTGCAGGCAGGGTCGTTAACAAGCAGGCAGCGAGGTACAAAGGGATCAGGCAGAAGAATGGTCGTGGGGCAAGCTGGGGGTCGGTGCAGGCGGAAGTCAATCAAAGGTCAAACAAGCCGGGTCTCAGGAACAGGTCAGGATACAGATTCAAAGGATAGGTAGCTCTCCAGATACACTCCAACGCTGTAGAACGGACAGCACTTGCTGACAGGAACAGGACGTTTAAATAGAGCTGCTCATCCAGGACTTAGGGGAAGACACACCCACATGC
>BLSH010296313.1:11465-25054 GCA_018402905.1 Glandirana rugosa
GGGCTCTACTCCAGGAGGGTCTTGGGTTGGGGACGCGGGGTGACCCTCGTTAAAACGCGGACCCTACCTAGACCCATCTATCCCTCGGATCTACTGTTTTCACCCCCTATCCTTCCACTTCCGTTAGGTGTGCAGGGGGTCAGTCAGTACGAGGGGCCAATGTCTGTGGTATTTCCACCACGAGCAGCATGGCCCCGTATTTTCACTATATATCTAGATGGTTAATTTGTGCAGGACCTATATTAGTTTGCTATCCTTGGTAACAGATCTGGTTTACCAAGTAAGCACGAATTTGGGTTTCTTAGTTTCCAAATTGAGCTCCTCTCCCTCCTTACTCTCACTTTCATCTTTTTCCTCTCCTTTCTTTTTCTCTCAATCTCTCCTAACCTTTGATTCTTTGGGTTTAAGCACGAATGAACCATTTGGTCTAGACAATGGTTCCTATCGTTTGATTATATCCAGGACGTGTTTAATTGGTAGATCTATATATCACTTTTATGCCCCGGTACGACGAGCACCACCTTTATGGTGTCTGTAACCGGGGAGCATGACTGACTGGGGGACGTGTGGATTGCCTTCACCTTCCTATCCCCCACTTTTGTCATCTAGGCTCCCTATCTACCCAGATCCATCCCAGGCGCAAAATTGCTCCCAGTGGGGCGCAGGGGTTGGGTTCTGGGAGGACCTCATCTCGGGACGCGACACAATGAGCATTACCAATTGATATGGCCACGCGCCTCCCAGTCAGTCGCTTCCCCTCGGTGGATATCTGCTGTGCAGATGCGCACCGCACCACAGCCCTCTCGTTATCCATGCGTTATATGATCTGAACTTAAACAACACCTTAGGAATGTGTTTGATACATTTATTCTACCTATGTAACACAGTCTCCAATGTGCATGATTGTAACCCTCAGTTTCGTCTTCTGTATATGATGCACTAAACTTGTATTTTTTTGCTAAAAATCAATAAATAATTTGATTTATAAATAAAAATAGTTGAACTTGAAAAAAAAAAAAAAAAAAAAAAAAAAAAAAAAAAAAAAAGAGAATAACCCAGAGATTCTTCTGGCCTTGTAGGCAGATGTCAAAGAATACTGTGAATCATGCCCTGCATGTCAAATGACAGCCCCGTCACCCCATTCCCCTTGTCCCACTTCCCATAATTGAAGTGCCATTTGAGCGAATTGGCATGGATCTCGTGGGACCAGTAGTAAAATCTGCCTGGGGACACCAGCACATCCTGGTGATACTGGATTATGCGACCCACTATCCTGAGGCCATACTCTTGCGGAATACCTCCGCTAAGACTGTCGCCAAGGAGCTGGTCCAGGTGTTTAGACGGGTGGGGATCCCTAAAAAAATCTTGACGGATCAGGGTACCCCATGCATGTCCATAGGGACCAGAGAATTGTGCAAGTTGTACAAAATCTCCCATCTCCATACCTCTGTTTACCACCCTCAAAAAGACGGTCTGGTGGAAAGGTTTAACAAGACCCTCAAGAGTATGCTAAAAAAGGTGGAGGATAAAGATGGGGGAAATTAGGATTTTTTGCTGCTGTACCTTATGTTTGCCATACGAGAGGTTCCGCAGGTCTCTATGGGGTATTCCCCCTTTGAACTCTTGTATGGTAGACATTCCATGGGGCTGCTGGATGTCGCAAAGGAGACGTGGGAAGGAGAGGCAACCCCATATAGAAGCATCATAGAGCATGTCTCCTTGATGCAGGATCAAATCGCAGCTGTCCTGCCCCTTGTACGAGAGCATATGGAGCAAGCCCAAGAAGCCCAGAGAAGGGTTTACAATTGGGGTGCCAAAACCCAAACTTTCAACCCTGGAGACAGAGTGCTGGTGCTAGTCCCCACTGTTGAAAGTAAAGTGCCAGGGTCCCTTTGAGATTAGGGAAAGAGTACGGGAAGTAAACTACAAAGTTTACCAGCCTGGGAAAAGGAAACCGGAGCAGATTTACCATGTTAATCTCCTAAAACCATGGAAGGACAGAGAGAGTTTATTGGCAGTGCCCACTCGCCAAAAAGACAGGTTCCCCATAACCTTGACGACGCAAAAAAATGACGTTAAGGAATTTTTCAGTAAAAATAGAAATTTATTTTTCTCTTCCCTACCCGGAATGACCACTGTACTAAAACATGACATAATAACGGAACCAGAGGTCCGTGTAAATGTAAAACCCTACCGAATACCTGAGGCTAGATGAGAGGCGAGAGAAATAAAAACCATGTTGGAGTTAGACGTGATAGCGCAGTCCCACAGTGCCTGGTTGAGCCCTATAGTGCTGGTTTCAAAGCTCGATGGCACTATCCGGTTCTGTAAAGACTTCAGGAAGCTTAATGATCTGTCTAAGTTTGACGCATATACCTGATGCCACAGGTTGACGAACTTGTGGACAGGTTGGGAGGTGACCGGTACATTACAACCCTAGACCTAACTAAGGGATACTGGCAGATCCCCCCAGAGGCAGCAAATGAAAAAACAGCCTTTTCTACCCCAAGGGGTCCTTCCAATACAAGTGAATGCCATTTGGTCTGCATGGGGCCCTGCATCCTTCCAGAGGATGATGGATAACACTTTGAGGCCGCATTGGCCCTATGCAGCGGCCTATGTGGATGATGTGGTCATAGGTCTGAAGGAGGCCAAATACCTTGGGTATGTTATTGGTCAGGGTCTGATCAAGCCCCAGACCGGGATTACTGTAATAGTAGCCAACAGTGATTCCCTTCTCATACCCCAGCTACTTCCTATCCCATTCATATATCTGCACATTATTGGGATTAGTATCTCTTTAAATTTTTTATAATACCCTATGGGGAGGCCGTCTGGCCCTGGGCTTTTCCCCTGGGCCGTATCTGCCATAGCTACCTCTATCTCCTCTGTTGTTAACTCACGCTCCATATCTTCTACCTCCTCCCTTTCTATTTGTGGCATGTCTGCAAATTTTAAGAATTCTTGAATTTTCTCTCTCCTCTGAGTTTTTTTCTGGGGGTCTATCCCTCCTTTCCTCACTGCGTATAGTTTACTATAATACTCCCGGAAGGTATCTGCTATCTCTTCTGTCTTATATCTGACCTTCCCTGTTTCAGACTGGATTTTCTCAATGTAGTTCCTAGATTTTTTCTTGTTTAGGATCCTGGCCAAGTGTTTCCCTATTTTATTTCCCCCTAGATACCTCTCTTTTTTAATATGGTTATATATAATACGGTTTTCCTGTTCTATTAGATCTTTGAGTTCCTCTCGTTTCTCCAATAATATCTTTAATACCTCTTCTCTCATCCCTCTTTTTTTATGTTCCTGTTCTAATTCATGTATTCTTTTTATTAGTTCCTCCTTTTTCTTCCTCCTTTCTTCCTTTTTCCTTTATCTATAGTGATCATTACCCCTCTTATATAGGCTTTATGTGCCTCCCATACTATTGGATCTGGTATCTCTTCTGAGGTATTTATTTCAAAGAAACTGGCCAGTTCTGCCTTTATTCGTCCCACCGTATCTTCCTCATTAAGTAGTTCTTCATTTAATCTCCAACCATTCTCCTTTGTCAGGTCTTTCCCCAGGTCCATCTCCAAGGTCACCGGAGCGTGGTCAAAGATTGTAGTTATTTCTATATTTGTTTTCACCACTCTATCTAGTTCTCTATGTTCTACTAGGATATAATCAATTCTTGAATACGTCCCGTGCACAGGGGAAACAAAGGTATAATCTCTCTCTTTCGGGTGCCACGCCCTCCAGATATCAATCAGCTGATTCTGAAATATCTTCTTCTTAACTCTTCCTCTCTTTATATTTGAAATCCCCTGTGCACGGGACGTACTATCCCACATTTGATCTAAACCAAAATTGAAATCCCCCACCACTATTACCAGCCCTTCTTTAAATTCCTTCAATTTCTCTAGGACCCTGCCTAAGTATCCTGCCAGGTCTTTATTAGGACAGTATATGTTGACCAGGGTACACTCTTTATTATCTAGCTTCCCCTTTAGGAAGATAAACCTTCCTTCTGGGTCTGTCAGCCTATCTTTTATCGCGAACTGTACCCTCCTTGAGAACCCTATCGCTACCCCTTTGGCTCTTTTTGATTGTGAGTCCCCTTGAAACCACAGTGGATATCTCTGGGACAAGATTCTCGTTTTCTCATCATTTGACAAATGAGTCTCCTGCAAGAACGCTATTTCTACCTTATAACGGTCCAACTCCTGCAATACTTTACGTCTTTTTTCAGGACACCTCAACCCCCGCACATTATATGTTATAATCTTAACTATCCTCTCTACACTTAGAGATTAGTTTACAGATGGGCACCAAGACTGGAAGTAGGGGCAGTTCGTTTGCGCCCTTTCTTCTCTGTCTCTTCATTTCTCGGAAGACCTGATCCCTCCCTCTCCCTCCCCCCTGTCCCTTCCCTTGTGGGGCTTTTTGGTCTTTCCCCGACCTTCCACCTTGGTGGGCAGGGGCTGTTCCCATCTCCCCCCCCCCTGGTTGCCCCCGGGATGAAGCTCCTATTTGGTGCTGGACCAAGTTCTCCATCTCCCCTTCTCCTGGGGGCTCCTCCTTCCCACTCCCGGAGCCCATAGGACCACCCCTCCATCCCACCCCCCCCCCCTCCGCTCCCCAGTCCTCGCGCTACATCCTTTTATGGGACTCGCTTCCATTGCCAGTCTTCTTTTGTCTTTATTTGATCTTCCCTGACCTTCCATCCTGGCATATCGGGTATGGCTAGACTCAACTTTCTGCAGAATCCCTCTGTCTCCTCTGGGAACCTCAGTCTCGCTGACCTACCATCCTTTTTACCTATTAGGCACGCTGGGAAACCCCATGAGTATTGACACCCTTGCTGTTTCAGTTGTTCCAATAGTGGTTTAAGTGCCTTTCTCCTAAAACGTGTTTCCCTTGCCAGGTCTGTGAATATTTTAATTTCAGCTTTTTCAAAAATTATCTTAATTCCTGTTCTCATTTTCTGCCACACCTCTTCTTTGTCCCTATAATTATGGAAACGAGCAATTACATCTCTCGGTATGTCCTTTCCTAGGTGACTGGGTTTCGGTACCCTGTGTACCCTCTCCATTTTAACCCTTTCTGTGTCTGTTTTCCCCAATAGGGGGCCAAACATTATGTCCAGGCTCTTTTGTAACTCATCATCGGGTACGGTCTCCGGTATCCCTCGTATCCTTAGATTTTTCCTCCTATTGCGGTTTTCTTGATCTTCTATTCTATACCTTATCTCCCGCTGCTCTCTTTGAATCTTATTCATTTGTTCTTTAAGGGTCTGTATCTCTTTTTCTTGGGTCTCTACTTTTTCTTCTGTTTCCTCCACCCTTTTTAGGATCTGACTCAGGTCCTCCCGAATGTTTGTCCTTTCCCCTTTAAGAGATGATTCCAAACGCATAAACATTTCTGCTATTTCCGTATTTGTGGGCATCTGTCCCCCTGTTTGTTGTTCTTCTATTATTATATGTGGTAGGTCTTTTCTTCCTTGGCCTTCTGAGCTTAACCCAATTGATTGTCTATTTTGTGATGTTTTGGTACTTGTGTCTTTATGTTTACTTTTTGCCCCTATTTGCTTCAATGGGCTTGTTTGTTCGCTACTTTGCACCATGAATTTTTTAATAGTGCTAGGGCTTGAACTCACCCTCGGTGGGTTCCCCCCTGCACTCTTCGTTACTTTGCCCATATTTTCCCCGGTTTTTCTTATTGGGTTTCGCACTTTAAGTGTGTCTATCTCCCTTCTATTGCCTGATACGTACCTTAGTACGCATAGGGCTCATAGGGCTCAGTCCCGATGGCACCACCAGGAAATAACAGCTGTGTCCTGCAAATATGTTACCTCGGCCTGGGCCTAGGAGAGTGAGGCCAGATACAGTCCACTTCTCCCCCCTCCAAGGGTGGTAGGGAGCAGGGGGTCTGGGGGGTGGTGGCAGGGAGCAAGAGGCGGGGGTCTGGGGTGGTGTTCTGCGCCCCCCCACTTCTCCTTCCTTATCTCCTCCTAGTGGGGTTCTTCACCTCTGTCTAGCCTTCTGTCGCCTCACCTTCTCCCCTGAGGTCCGTCCATTAACCCCGCTCTATGGGTGGCTGCCACACTCCCCCTCCTTCCCCCACTTACCGCCTCCAGATGGCAAGACAGCCCGACTGTCCTCTTTACTTTCCTACCCTTTTTCCAGGACGTCCCGCTGGTAGACACTTTCAGGCCACTGCCTCCGACCTTCCCCCGCTATCTCCTCCGCGGGTTCACTCTGTCTCCTGATAGCCGCGTCTGTAGAGCGAGCACCGCAGCTTCCCTCTGCGCACGCTCCTCCTCTCCTCCTCGCGGCTCTCCGTCCAGGGTCAAGCTCGAACACGGGACACCGCCACCTCAAACACAGACAGGTATGGATGTACGTGGTACCGCAGCTGGGGGACAAAGGTCGCATGGAGGGGGTGGGGGAAGGACTCTCAGCCAGTGACGCTCATCATCTGCTGGCTGCCTGTCTGCTGGGACGCTCTCGGGGCGGCCTACTCTCCGAGCAGTGTTCTAGGAACTCACGCCAGCGCCATCTTGGGCTCCTCCCCCACTTGTCCTGATCAAAGTGTTTGTAGTCATAGGATCTGCAGAAAAATGGCAGTAGGTGCTCTGGACTGATGAGTCAACATTTTAAATATTTGGCTGTAGCAGGAGGCAGTTTCTGCCAGCAACAGTGGAGCATGATGGAGCCTTGCAAGTTTGGGGCTGCATTTCTGCAAATGGAGTTGGAGATTTGGTCAGCATCAATAGTGTCCTCAGTGAGAAAAACAGGCATATACTTATACATCATGCCATACAATCAGGGAGGGGTGTGATTGGCTCCAAATTAATCCTGCAGCAGAACAACGGCCCCAAACATAGCCTATGTCATAGAATTATCTTCAGTGTAAAGAAGAACAAGGTGTCCCAGAAGTGTTGGTTTGACCCTCACAGAGCCCTAATCTCAACATCAACAAGTCTGTATGGGATTACATGAAAGGCAGAAGGATTTGAGGTAGCTGAGGATGTTGGAACTACCTACCTGCCGAGCTCCATCAATAACTGTGTGCAAGTGTACCTAGAAGAATTTATGCTGTTTTGAAGGCAAAGGGTGGTCACCCCAAATATTGATTTGGATTTCTCTTCTGTTCATTTACTTTCCATTTTGTTCATTGATAAAAAATAAACTATTAACACTTCTATTTCAGAAAACATTTGAAATTTAACCACATCAGTACTGGGCACGAAAACCCCCTTCCTGTCCAGGCCATTTTTCAGCTTTCAGCGTTATCACACTTTGAATGACAATTACTCAGTGATGCAACACTGTACCCATATGAAATTTGCGTCCTTTTTTTCACACAATTGGAGCTTTCTTTTGGTGGTATTTAATCACTAGGGGGGTTTTTATTTTTTGTGCTATAAATAAAAAAAAATGTTGTGAAAAAATGCATTTTTCTTCGTTTCTGTCATAAAATTTTACAAATTAGTAATTTTTCTTTGTAAATTTTGGCCAAAATTTATACTGCTACCTATCTTTGGTAAAAATAACCCAAATAAGTGTATATTATTTGGTCCTTGTGTAAGAGTGCACAAGCTATGGTGCCAATCATTGAAAACTGATCATACCTGATCACACCTGATATACCGATGGCCTATCTCATTTCTTGAGACCCTAACAAGCCAGGAAAGTACAAATACCCCCCAAATGACCCCTTTTTGGAAAGTGGACATTCCAAGTTATTTAGTAAAAGGCATGGTGAATTTTTTGAAGTTGTCATTTTTTTCCCACAATTCTTTGCAAAATGAAGATTATTTTTTTCTTTTTTTTTCCACAAAATTGTCATTGTAACAGGTTATTTCTCACACACAGCATATGCATACCACACATTACACCCCAAAACACATTCTGCTACTCCTCCTGAGTATGGCGATATCACATGTCTGAGACTTTTACATACAGAGGCCCAACATTGAACTAGCACCTTCAGGCGTTCTACAAGCATAAATTACACATCTCATTTCTCAACACCGTATTACACTATTGAAGGTCCTGGAGCACCAGGACAATGGAATTGCCCACAAAATGACCCCTGGCGCTCTCCCGATCGCGTGCACACGCCGTGCGAACGACGGACGTGCCATTTGTGATCGGCCGTGACTTTGTCACGGCCGATCACATGGTGAACAGCCATAACCAATGGCTGTTCACCCCTGTCGGTGATGCAGTGTGTCCTGGGGACACGCCGACACCGACAGAGCCGGGATGCGCGAGCCCCATCGTGTGCAATCCCGGCTTAAAGGGATGACGTCATATGACGTCGTCCCAGAACAATAGCCGTTCCGCCCCGCCATCATTTGACGGTGGGCAGACGGCAAGTGGTTAAAGTGCAAAAGAAATTTTAACAAAAAACTCCTGTCCTTGTCCTTCCTTTGTCATGACTTTGACCGTCTTTAATACTGATTGGGCCCTGGGCAAACATTTTCTTGTACCTCCCATTATGCTATTTCACTCTCCACCCCAACATCCCAAAAAACAAACAAAGCTGGCTAAACGTTGGGGCCCGGTACGGTGCAGGCAGTATTGGGGCTTTAGGGTAGCTGGTAGGCTGTTCCTAATGGCTCAGTCTATAATGGTGGTAACAAGTAGCGGCCACAAGGCTCTCCTATCAGACCCACCACCACAGCTGCAGTGATTCCTCCGATCAAAAGTCCAATCACACTGGGTTGCCCATTGCAACTCTGGTAGGCAGCACTGCAGGTGATTATCCTTAGTGCCCCACTAAGTGCATTTGGTGGCCCAGTCAATCTCAATGCTCCAAGATACTCATTGTACTCATATACTCCTAGTTACTTCAAATTACTCACAGTACCCCTAGTTATTTCAGATTACTCACATAGATCTCAAGTTACTTGCAATATTCCAAGATACTCCAAAATTATTCACAATACCCCAAGTTACTCCAAATGACTTGCAGCACTCCATGCTACTCCAGATCACTCTCTTACAGCACTCCACATTACTCCAGGTCACTCAGAGTACTCAGGGCTGGCCCAAGACATTGTGCTGCCTGTGTCCAAGAATGAAACGCCCATCAGTAAAGAGATATTTCCATGAAGCAAAGTGACATCCCCATGTAGTAAAGAGACAGCCCAATCCAGCAAAGAGACATCCCCATATATTAAGCAAAGAGATATGCCCAATCCAGCAAAAGAGACATGCTTCCTCCAACAAAGAGACATGCCCCCTCCAGCAAAGAGACATGCACAATCCAGCAAAGACATGCCCAAACCACCAAAGAGACATCCCCAGTCCAGCAAAGAGACATCCCCAGTCCAGCAAAGAGACATGCCCCCTCCAGCAAAGAGACATGCCCACTCCAGCAAAAAGACATGCCCAAAAACATCAGCTCATTTTACAGGCATATGAATTGTGCAGCACCTTGAAAGCTTCCCACTTCCTTTTCACCGCCACTGGTCAACTACACTCCCAGCTCAGTGATGCAGCATGCAGCAGCGGATGCTCCTGCTATTGAAGCCTGTGCTGTTCCAGGACTGGGATAGCTGCTCCACCCCCACCCCCGATCCCCAGCAGTACAACATGTACTGCTGGGGGGCAGAGCAAGGCAGGGCAGGGCTGGAGAGCAGAGCATGATGCAAGGATGACACTGCATGCTAGAGGGAGGGAGCCTCGGATCCTCGGGCAGTGCACCCCTGTTGCCGCCCCTCTTAAAGTGTTGCCTGGGTCCCATGGACCTCTCGGGACCCATGGTAGGGCCGGCCCTGAGAGTACTCCAAGTTACTCCAGACCACTTGCAATGTTACTCACGATACTCTAAAAATACTCACATTACTCTAAGCTACCCCAAAATCATTCACAGTACTGAAAGTTACTCGCAATGCCTAAAGTTACTCATGATTCTCACAATAATTCAAGTTACTCCCAGTACTCCAAGTTACTCCCAGTACACTAGGTTACTCTAAATAACTCCCAGTACTAAGTTACTCCAAATTACTTCCGGTACTCCAAGTTATTCCAATTTAATCCCAATACTCCAAGTTATTCCCAGTACTCCAAGTTGCTCACAGCTCTCCAACAATACTCACTGTACTCCACGTTACTCACAGTGCCTCAGTTTCTCCCCTGATTCAGTACTCACAGAGCCCTCACAGTACCCTAGCTCCCCTGCTGTCAGTCCTATCATTGTGTCCAGCCCCCTCACTCAGTGTGTCCCACAGATCCTCCTGTCAGTGTGTCTAACCCTCACGCCCCCACTCACAGTTTTCCAGTTGCTCCACCTGTCAGTTTTCCCAAAGCTCCTCCTCTCAGTGTGTCCCGAATCCAATGCCCTCACTCACAGTTATCCAGCTGCTCCACCTGTCAGTGTGCCTTCAGCTCCTCCTTTCAATGTGTCCCAACTTCTGTGCCCTCACTCAGCATTGCGAGCAGCACAGGCTCAAGGGGCAACTGATTTGGGTCTCATAACAATGTTTGGGCCCAGGGCAGCTGCCCCTTTTGCCCAAAGTTAAAGACTGCCCTAGCTTTATATATATTAAAGGTATTTTCACCCACCTTTGTGGGCAGACAGTATTCTAGTTGGTAATCTGGTTGAGTTCTAAAGACAGAGCTAGTGTTTTCCAAGTCCAAGTTTGGTCTGTTGGTCTGTTTTTATAAAGGTTAAAAGTGTAGTGCCCCCCGCCGAAAGGGCCGCTGGATATAACTCAGGTCTCCCTTACCTGTTCATGGCTGCCGGGCCAAGATACCAGTTTCAGAGCACACAGACAAACACAGGCTCAGTCTACGATTGTCTTTTTGTGGATTTATTGAACAGAAAAGAAGGATGAGGGTCCAGGATACTCAAAAAATGCAAGCAGGTACAGGATGACAGAAGCTAAAATCCTACAGCAACAGTCTTTAAATATTGCTGGAGGTAGATTGGACAGCCAATTCATCTGATACTCTGTAAAAGCAGTTGCAGTCCTTGTAGCTACCCTTGGCATCTAATCCTCCAAGCTCAGTCACAACTGAAGCTGTAGGCAAAGATCCTACTTTCAATGTCAAGAGACAGCTCTCCAACCAGCTGCCCTGTGGCACTCTTTGGTGAAGGGAGTGCTTCTGCAGCCCAGCTTCATAAGGTAGTGTCTACCAGCAAAAGTCTTTTAGGAGTTCAGTCAAACACATGCTGAGCCTTAACAGCAACAGAGCCTGCCTCCCAAGGGAAAAGGCCCCAGGAGAAGAGAGCTCTGAACAAGCTTACCTAAAGTTCTACCTTTTCCCCAGCAACCTTCTGAGTGCTCCCTCCCTGGGATTGGCTGAGGTCAGATAAATATTCATAGCCCAGGGATTGATCATCCTACTCCCTACTCTTTTTCCTGGAAGCTTCTTTAAGAGACAGGCAGGAAAAATCAATCCCCAGGTTTGGTGATAGACCTGCCCAGACCAGAAAAATAAATTTCTGCCCCATTAAGTACTGCAGAGAAAACCTTACACTTATCCAGCCTAGGACAGAGTGCTACAAAAGCAAGTATGAGCTGTTTTAAACCCCAGTAAAGGGCTGTCACTTGTTTGTCATAATTTTGGTGTGTTGTGTATTATTTATTTATTGTCAGTTAAGGTTTTGTAAAGTTTTGGGGTTTGGTTTAATATGGGGTTGTACAATCCCTTGTCCCAGAGACACAGCAGAAAGTAAGACCCAAAGTGAGGGGAACCCCCCACTTATACAGTTTCACCAATAGCATTGGATGATTTCTCCTACCTCCTGTTTCTATGACAGCTCAAAGATCTTAGACACCCCATCACTTTGTGTTCCAGAGAAAAAAATCACCAGGACCAATAGTGAGGATTACTCTACACAACAGAGAAACAGACAGTAATAAAAACCTAACTGAGGTTCTATTCCCCTCCTTATTCTATCTAAAAAAAAAAAAAACGTTGGCTTTGTGTACACTTTAAACTCTGCTTCCAGTCCAACAATAGCAAACCCTAAAATGCGCATTCTTAAAAAGGCATGTGCATTTTTACAAATTAAAAATAGGACATAGCTGGCCAAAAATAGTAATAGGTTTGCATGCAAGCTATCTTTACATTATTATTGTTCCCACAGAGTATACAACCAGCTACGGATTTCAAGGCTTAATTCACATTTACCAAAAAACTGCCTAAGTAGGGAAAGGGCTTCTGTAGATAAAAACAAATTGTGCAGCTTTGACCAAAGTTAAATAATGCCCTTGCTATAGGTGTAAGCCATTTATGTACCTCCTGAAGCCCTTCTGAAAAACTCCCAGAGAGGGCATCATCCTGTACCATTGCTAAGAAACCCCCAGCCAATTCAAACTCACTCTCATGTGTTCTTTCTCCCCTGTCACAGTAATAGCCCATACACACGATGCAACAGTCGTACAACAACGGTCTTACAACAGCTTGTTGTACGATAATCTGACAGTTAGTATGCACAATTACAACAGCTGACGTTCAACAGTCGTACAACAGAAGTTGGCAGAGCAAACTAGAAAACCTTTGTTGGCCAACAAGCTGTTATACGACTGTTGACTCGTGTGTACAGAAGTTGGCCCAACAAAAGATGTACGTGCAAAACACGCATGCTCAGAAGTCAGGAACGCCCGGAAGTGTCCGTTCGTGTAAACCTAATTCCTAATTCACAAATCACATTCACCTGAACTTCCTCTTTATACTCTTGTAACATGTCACTACGTTCGGCTTTGTTGTACGATTACTTGACTCATGTCAGTACGCTAGACACAACCTTCAACAGCCGATTTTGGGCAAAAGTTGAATGTGTGGTTGTACGACCGTTGCACCATGTGTACGAGGCATTACTCTGAGCTCATTTTTGAGTGATTTTGTGGCAGAGTTGAGAGCACCACACATGTGCAGCTTTCCTGCTATATTGGTAGGGGTGAGCAGTAATGGCTGAGGGTGTTTTAGCAACATCCCAGCAACAAGGCAGGATGGGATGATGTTATCTCTGAGATTTTTGGCCAGGCTTAGGGAGGTAGGTAGATGGTCTACAGTACACCTATAACAAGGGCATTATCCAACGTTAGTCAAAGCTGCACAGTTTGTTTTTATCTACAGGTGCCCCTTATCAGCACAGGCAGTTTTTTTTTGGCGAAGGTGAACCAACCCATTAACCCTTTTACATTCACTCCTGGCAGCTGCAGCCATTGGGAGTGTGTGTAAGTCAGACAAGCTGTGACCATTGGCTGTTAGATGGAAGTGATCCAACAACCCCATATGTGTTAGTCTCACCCCCACATGCCCATCGGCAGATGAGGGTGTGGTATGATGGGTACTGCTGGGTACAGGGGAGGAAGATCAGTCAATGTCCATTCACTGATCTCCCTTTCCTGCTAATGACCTGGAAGTGATGAGAAAAATGTCACTTATGGATTTGGGTGTCATGGTGTGTAATCTGTGCTCCATTAGTTTCATTAGAGGACAGGTGAAAAAAGAGGGTTGATGTCTCATTAAAAGAACCTGTCACAGAGAATTGCAACACACTTTTTGTCCCCAGTGTAATGAAAAAAAAGGTTAGAAAAAAAAAAGTGTAAAAATCAAAGTTACACCCAAGCACTTAAAAGC
>BLSH010296313.1:53063-71685 GCA_018402905.1 Glandirana rugosa
ATTGAATAATATTTAATATTATTCGATAATAATAAAGTTTACAAGAAGGAATAAAGGCTGAAAACGTCACACACTGACATGAACACGTATGACATACATACATACATACACACATATGACCCACACATATATGATTATTTTAACTTATTATAAATTATAATAAGCTATTCTTTTTTCAAATGTTCTTCCTTATTTCCAACTTTTGCAGTGTGTGACTGTATATATGCATATTGTATGTATGTATGTATGTATGTAGGTATGTGTGTGTGTATACTGGGTGTGTATATACTGTGTGTATATTGTATGTATATTGTATGTACACTGTGTGTATACATACAATATACATAAAATATACACACAGTATATACACACCCAGTATACACACATACATACATACATACAGTATGCACAAGTACAGTCACACACTGCAAAAGTCGGAAATAAGGAAGAACATTTGAAATAATAATAGCTTATTATAATTTATAATAAGTTAAAATAATAAATTAATAACTTATTGTATCAAATGTTCTTCCTTATTTCCGAATTTCTGAAATTCGGAAATAAGAAAGAACATTTGAAATAATAATAGCTTATTATTATTATTATTATTATTATTATTTATAATGAGTTAAAATAATACATGTATAACTTATTATTTCGAATGTTCTTTCTTATTTCCAAATTTCCAAAATTTGGAAATTCAGAAATAAGAAAGAACATTTGAAATAATAATAAATAACTATTAAATTATAGTTATTGGAATTTTCTTGAAAGTATGGCTATTAGTGATAAATTTCATAGTTATTAGTTAGTTATTATTTCAAATATTCTTAGTTATTTTCAAATTTTCGAATTTCTGAATTTTGGATCTCCGAATTACCGCAATTGCTGAATTACCGCGATTCGGAAAAAAGAAAATTTGGAAAAATTCACGGATTGACGAATTTTGCAAAATTCGGTAAAAACGAAATTCGGAGCTAAACGAATTGCTCAAGCCTAATATATATACTAGACCAGTGATGGTCTGGTGCCCGAGTGCCCAAACTGCCAAACCAAACCAAAATATTTCTTTTAAAGTGCCAACACAAGTGCCAACACAATTAAACCTGAATATCATGGTTTTAGTTTAGGAAAAACAACTTGTACAGCTGTGCAAACTAATTAATAGCTTTTGGCTTAAAATAAACACAATAACAGAGCTTTCAAATATACAGTTTTTTATTGAAAAAAACATCAACTCTACATGTGCATATATTTTTGGATAAGGATGCATTTGCTGAACACTGGTAAGAATGCATTTGCTGACCACTGGTAATGATGCATTTGCTGGGCATTGGTAAGGATGCATTTGCTGACCTCTGGTAAGGATGCATTTGCTGGGCATTTGTATGGATGCATTGTTTGACATTGATAAGGATGCATTTGCTGACCACTGGTAAGGATGCATTTGCTGAGCACTGGTAAGGATCCATTGCTGGGCACTGGTAAGGATGCATTTGCTGGGGATTGGTAAGGACACATTTGCTGAGCACTGGTAAGGGTGCATTTGCTGGGCATTGGTAAGGATGCTTAACACAGAAACACCAAAACTTGTGTTTTAGACTGCAAACACTGCATTAGGTAAAAGTTGGCATTTGGCATGCTTTTGCACAATTAATGCGATTTTTGCTGTTGTATGGATGCTGATAATTTGTCAAACCTTGGCTCATACTCTGTTAGTTTGAGAGCAACACATACAGCACTCCGGTCATCTGTTAGTCTGTTTCTGGCATCACATTTGATATAATTCAAAGCTGAAAACAGCTGCTCACAAGCATAAGATCACCCAAACAAAGTAAGAAAAGCAATCCCAAGTGCTTTCATAGACTTAAAATTGTTTGGCAGAGAATTCCACACTTTAAGGATTTGTGCTGTCCTTTGTCATCACTTCAAACTGTGAGTCTATCTTCTCAAGTGTTGCATGCAGATAATAGAATTTATTTTTCCAGATAGAGCTTTCTTGAAATTCCAGTAGTTCTAATTCCAGATTTCCTACGTGCCCATTCACACAGGGATGACTTGCGCTCCGACTTGAGTCACCTCAAGTTGCCCCAAGTCGCTTGACATTTGAAATCCCATTGAAATGAATGGGAGCCGTCTTAATGTACACTACTGAAGTTGGAGCGACTTCAGAAAAGGTTCCTTTACTACTTCTAGGCGACTTCTGTCCAACTTGTGCCCATAGAATTCAATTAGAGTTGCCTCCAAGTTGGATCCCCCATCTAAAAGGAAGTGACTTTACAGTTAAAAGAAAAAAATTATCCAGGGCAACCCCCTCCCTCCCTTCTCTGATTGGCCTCAGGCAAAGTCACCTGGCATAGTCAAGCTTGAAGTTGCCTCCAAGTTGCCTTGAAGTTGCCTGGCAAGTTACCTTGAAGTTGCCTGGCAAAGTCGCGCCTGAAGTCGGATCGCCCCTGTATGAACGCAGTCTAAATCTAACCAGTGTAAGCAGGAAAGATCAAGTTCTTCAAATTTGGCTTTATCTGGAGAAGTAAGAAAACCCAGGGTCGTCTCCATCTTAACTGTAAAAATCTGTTACTAAAATTCTCCTTTGCAACTGTTACAATGCTAGACATTTCTTGTAGATTTCCTAATGGTTTGTAGGATTGCCTGTTGAAGAATTTTCCAAATGCATTTTTAGATTTGGAAAATATTTCAGCTGCCCACTTTCAAGGTCTCTTTCAAAAACCTGCAGTTTTCTCTCAAATGTTCTGATATAACAAAACATCCTTTCTGCTGTTTTCCCTAAACCTTGCAGTTTTTTTGCTCAATACATTGAAGTGTACTGTAAAATCAGTAAAAAACATGAGGTTGGTAAGCCAGGTCACATCAGTGAGCTGTGGATATTCCTGCCCCTTTTCAACCATAAACAGCCTAATTTCATCCAAGCAAGCTACAAATCTCTGCAGGACTCGTCCTCTGCTTAGCCACCGGACATTATTGTACATAAGTAAAGTATTATATTGTGCCTGTACCTCATCAAGAAGTGATGGAAACTGTCGACAAGTAAGAGCACAAGCCATGATGTAATTCACCACTTTTGTGACATCTTTATGGATATCGTCTAATTTTTTGCTGCTTTCTCTGGCAGAAAGAGCTTCTTGATGTATAATTCAATGAAATTGAATGACTGGATGCTTTGCTTCTTTAACAAAAACCTGTATGAAACCAGATGTTACCCCCACCATGGAAGGTGCCCTGTCACTAGTAACTGAAACCGCTTTTTCTGGTCTTATGTCTTGTGACACAGAACAGCATTGAAGATATCTATTCCTTGTGTTCTTACAGGCAAAGACACCAGTTTCATGAGCTCTTCTCTCATGGTGTCACTGTCACCAACAGCATAATGCAAAATTACTGCTAGCCTTGCATGATTGTTTATATCTGTGCTTTCATCCAAGCACATGGCGTAACAGGCTGCCTTTTGTAAAGCCCCGTACACACGGGACGACGATCGCATACAACAGGTCGTACTCACGACAGTTGTATGCGAAGTCGATCGTTCATATGCACGATTTGAACAGTCGAACATACGACGGTCGTACAAGGGAGTTGTATGAGCAGACTAGAAAACTTGGTCGTACGAACAAGCTCTCATACGACCGTTGTATCATGTGTACAGAGCAGTTGGTACAACAAAGTTGTATTGTGCAAAACACGCATGCTCCAAAGTCAGGAATGGCTGGATGCTAATTACATGCACCTGAACGTTCTTCTGCAGTCGTACGATCGTGTAGTGCAGTCAGTATTCAAATTACATTATGCAACATACGATTTGCGACGATTGTACATATGATCGTCGTCCCGTGTATACGAGGCTTAAGTTAGTGGTGAGCTATTAGCTAACATCACTTGCCATACGCACGACTCTATCTTTTACAGTATTTCTGCTGAGTGGCATCTCGGAGATGCATTGCTTAATTTTGTCCTTGTTTGGGAAATCATGAAAAAGGGAATTACTCACAGCAAACATCTGTTTTGATAAAATCCCCATCAGACAGGGGCTTGCCGTGTTTTGCTATGCACAGTGCAATTTCAAAGCTGGCAGTTGCCAGATAATTTGTTTTAGAAAGGTAGTTGCAAAAACTACAATACTGGCAGTGATATTTCCTCAATTTCCCATCAAGAAACTCTTTCCTCTCAGCTTCACTTTTGTGGTTCGTCAACACTTTTGTGGTTGATATCAAAGTGACGTCTGACACTTAATGTGCGAGACACAACACTTTCACTACACAGAACACATAACGCTTTCCCATTGCGTTCAATCACTCCAAATGACTGTGTCCAGGTCTCTTGGAATACTCTTTTACTACCTGCTTTCAGTTTTGCTTTTTTTGATGTACTCATTTTTGGGTGTTCAAGTCTACAAAAACACAAAATGTATAAAAAAAAAAGACTGATGACGCACCCAATAGAAATATATCCCTACCTATACTAAAAATATTATTGTCACATTTCACCAAAAATATGTAATAAACATATAATTGTAGAAGAGCAACTCTCATTTTTGTAGATAAGCGTAAATCGTCCAACGTCCTATGAAACAACAAGGTGCGCTGTGCTGCTGCTGACCATTCTGCTGGGTCAGGAAGCCGCTGTAGATTCCACAATAGATGTAGAGAAGAATACAGGAGAATGGGCTAGAATGAAAAAAACTTTTTTAGGCCATTGGTCTCCAAACTGGGGTGCGGGGGCCAGATGTGACTCTTAGCATCTCACGTTTTTGTAATGTAGACAGATATAAGCGTAAATCGTCCAACGTCCTGTGAAACAACAAGGTGCACTGTGCTGCTGCTGACACCGCTCTGTTGGGTCTGGAAGCCACTGTAGATTCCACAATAACTGTAGAGAAGAATCCAGGAGAGTGGGCTGGAATGAAAAAAACTTTTTTTAGGCCATTGGTCTCCAAACTGGGGCATGGGGCCAGATGTGACCCTTAGCAACTCACGTTTTTGTAATATAGACAGATATAAGAGTAAATCATCCAACGTCCTGCGAAACAAGGCACGCTGTGCTGCTGACACCGCTCTGCTGGGTCTGGAAGCTGCTGCGGATTCCACAATGACTGTAGAGAAGAATCCAAGAGAGTGGGCTGGAATGAAAACAACGTTTTTTTAGGCCATTGGTCTCCGGGGGGGAATCTGGGTAGGGGTACAAAGTACCCCAAACCTATTCACATAGGGGGGGTCGGGATCTGGGGGCCCCCTTATTATCCTCCCCATGTTGAGGGCATGTGGCCTGGTATGGTTCGGAGGGGGGAGCGCTCGCTCGTCCCCACCCCCTCCTGCCATGCTAGGGTTGCGTGCTCAGATAAGGGTCTGGTTTGGATTTTGGGGGGACCCCACAACATTTTTTTTTTTATTTGGCACCGGGTTCCCCTTAAATTCCATACCAGACCTGAAATACCTGGTTTGGATTTTGGGGGGGACCCCACGTCATTTTTTTAAAAAAAATTGGTGCAGGGTTCCCCTTAAATTCCATACCAGACATGAAGGGCCTGATTTGGATTTTGGGGGGAACCGCACATCATTTTTTTTTTAATTTTGGCACGGGGTTTCCCTTAAATACCATACCAGACTTGAAGGGCCTGGTTTGGATTTTGGGGGGCACGCACGTCATATTTTTTTAATTTTTGCGCGGACCATGCTGTTGTAAATTACTTAAAAAATTGTGTTAAAATCCCCCAGTCAAACAGGTGACCAAAAATTGGGCCTTGGGTGCTGGAGGTGCCAGAACACTGTAACCCCTTGCAGTTACTTTTGTTGGACGCAGGAACTGGGGCTGAAGTTGTCAATTAGTTTACAAATTGTGACAAAAGCCTCCAAATGTGTAGCCAAAAATTGGGCTTTGTGTGTTGGCGGTGCCAGAACACTGTAACCCCTTGCAGTTACTCTTGTTGGATGGAGGAACTGGGCCTGAAGTTTTCAATTAGTTTTCAAATTGTGACAAAAGCCACCAGTCAAACAGGTCGCCAAAAATTGGGCCTTGTGTGTTGGCAGTTCCAGAACACTGTAACCCCTTGCAGTTATTCTTGTTGGACAGAGTAAATGGACCTGAAGTAGTCAATTAGTTTAACAATTGTTATGGCATGCCCCTGTAAATCAGGTGCAGAAAAATTGAGCCTTGGGTGTTGGTGGTGCCCTAAATAAAACATATAGTTCTAGATTACAGACAGGAGGAATAGGAGCAGTGGCAGTTTTCAAGGGATCCCAGATCCCTAGCAAATTTTATAAATGTGAGCCTATTAACCGAGTCTGTGGACAGGCGCACTCTTTGATCGGTTACGAACCCTCCAGCAGCATTAAATGTCCGTTCAGAGAGCACGCTGGATGCAGGACAGGCCAGTAGCTCAATTGCATATTGAGCAAGTTCCGGCCAGTGGTCCATCCTCAAGACCCAGTAACTAAGTGGATGCTCAGTTGGAAAGGTCTCCAAGTCTGCTCTTGCCCCTATATATTCCTGCACCATATAATGCAGACGCTGACGATGGCCACGAATCCTAGGGTCTTTTCGCAGGCTTTTCAGAATCAGAGAGCCCATGCAGCATAAGTTTGAGGAGGCATGAGTGTCCTCTGGGTCACTGAGGATGACATTATCAGGAACTCCCTCCTCCCAGCCATGTACAACTCCTTGGGTTTCTGGGGCCTGAAAGCCATGATCCCTTGAAGACTGCTGCATATTATACTCCACATCCATGCTGACACAATCCTCCTCCTCCTCCTTCTCCCGTGTGTTTGGCGGCTCTGCAGGAATGCTCTCTGAATAAAGGGAGCCGTGAGAGGTAAGGAAGTCCTCCTCTTCCTCCCTCTGTTCTGCCTCAAGTGCCCTGTCCACGATTGCACGAAGCATGTGCTCCAGAAGGAATATTAGTGGGACAGTGTCACAGATCCATGCATTGTCTCTGCTCACCATCCTTGTGGCCTTCTCAAATGGTAACAGGACAGTGCATGCATCCTTGATCATTAGCCACTGGGGGGCGTGGCCAGCAGCGGAGGAAGACGGTCGCAGGTCTCAGAGCTCCGCTCTTCCAGGAGAAGAAAACAGCTCGATACCGAGATTTTCTCCACCACACACAGCATCGCTGGTACAACCATCCAACAGAGACATCACCCCTGTCAGAGAGAGACAGCGACACCCTTCTACACTACCCGAAAGACGGAGAAAGCGGAGAGTGGACCGGAGCACAAGGAGCGGGAGACAAGCCCGGGTAAGCCAATCCACCTCCATCCCGGCACGCTGAGCAAAAAATAAACCTATAATCCGCCACCTCTGGACTGCCTTAATCAGTGCACCTAGCATTACTGCTTTTTGGGAACCGTCAGAGCCCGAGATCAGATTTGAGAGACAATATAACTAAGCCTTTACAAGTGCACCGGGCGCCATATTGAGGCCTATCCCTTCAAATTGCTCAGGCACACCACTCCTGCATCCGTCCAACACAAAGGTCCTTACCACCAATCTAGCCTTCTCCAGAGACACCTGTCACCCTGCCCCGGTCTGTTACGGGCTTTTGTACCTCCAACACCGTGGGAACACAAACGGGGCCTAGCAGTAGCCGCGAAGCCGGGGACTAAATTTCTGAGGTCCCCCACAGACTTCCACAGACGCGGCACAGACCAATAGAGCGGAACCTCCCAACAACCTTCTGAGGGGCAATCACATTTAAGTATACCCTCCAACAATCTATTTAACTTTGCAGTACTCATTTTGAACTGACAACTTAAACAACCCTCACCTCCCACCTCAGTCCCATACACATCTTGCTGTCTCTCACCCCAACCAAGGATGGCTGCCTAATTTCAATACTCCTGTGGATAGGAGCTCCATACTCCTCTCACTAGGGAATCATCACTTGGCAAATCAAAATAAACAAAAAATGGGGAAAAATGAACAAATTTCTCAACAAGCCCGCAAAGATTCTACTCCCCAAACATTGGGCAACATCCCAGCAATGTTCAGGATGGCGGGGGGTGAGAATCGTGCAAACTCAGAAATGGAGTGCGAGAATAACACCGGCACAGCCTCAACCCATACAATTACCCCCCCACCAATCTCTCTGAACCAACCACTTAACCTCGGGGATCTACACGCTGTAGCGGCAGATATAAAAGCCACTCTTACTGCAGCAATTGCAGACCTCAAAGCAGATATCCACGCAGTCTCCACTAGAATTGGAGTGGTCGAACAAACTGCCACACGCCATACAGCAGCGATCAGGCAATTACAAAGATCAACAGATTCCAACCTTTCCCACATCATAGAAATACATAGACATCTCGAAGACCTGGACAACCGCGGCAGACGCCACAATATACGTATCAGGGGTATCCCCGAATCCGTGGAGCAACATCAAATTGAACAAACAGTCTCCGGCTTGTTCAACGACCTCCTGGAGAGACCAGCAGATTCCCCTATAGAGATGGAAAGAATCCACAGGGCACTAAGACCTAAAGGAAGAGACTCTGATCCTCCTAGAGACATCATTTGCTGTCTGGTTAACTTTCCTCTCAAAGAAGCCATTCTTAGGAAAGCACGTGAGCGCAACAGAGTACAACTTAATGGCACGGACATCAAGCTATTCCAGGACCTCTCCAACATTACCTTAAACCACAGAAGAGCCCTAAGACCTTTGCTAGACCAACTCCGAAGTAGGGGTATCCCCTACAGATGGAAATTCCCCTTCTGTTTATCAGCAACATGGAGGGGCCACTCCGCATATCTTCGCACTCCAGACGACCTTCAGGCATTTTGTGAAGCTCTAAACATGCCTCTAGTTGAAGTCCCAGAATGGTACAGCTCATTTTCCATTGCGGACAATTGGATTGAAGTAGCAAGCGACAGCACCCCCAGAGCGCAAAGGCATCCAGATAGAAGACGCAGAAACTCTTCAAATTCCCCATCACTTAATCACAACCACAGAGACCAGAACCACAGAAGCCCAGGCGCTTCCCTTCCTCGCAGAAGAGACCGCATTGAAGGTTAAATTACTCGCAATGAACGCAATAGAGATTGCTCAATTGCTCGATGTATTTCAACACGAACATGTACTCTTGACAAGGTACCCTACTAAAGTTCAGTGTTTACCCTGGGGCTCCCCCCCCAAAAAAAAAAAAAAAAAGGGGGGATATTGCTATATAGAATACTTCACATCTTAGGGCACTGCCATAACCAGGAACTCTTGTTATTTAAGACAATCACTTTCTTTTGGCCATGTCTCGGTGTTCAAAATATTCATACTGCTTAAATTACAAAGAACACCCAAGCCCTTCCTTCCCAGACTTACAGTACTACCACTCATACGCTTTTGCCCTAATAGTTCCATATCAAGTACGTTTGAACTCTTAAGGGGTAGGATACATCCCTAGGTAAACTGTCTCCAACTCCGAAGAAGACATATGTATCCCCCACTTAACCTTCAAAAGAGACTGCCCCTATACCCGGGTAAACCACAACCAAATGTTCTACAGTTACCTGTATTGTATTGTTTCTTAACATTTGTTCTCTCTATAGCAATCAGACAGGTTTATGGACTCTTCTCATGATACTACAGAGAATGTAACAAAAAGTCGTTTATCCTTGAGGTCATGTGAGTGTTTGGTGTTCTGCCATATTTTTGCTTATACTATGTATTTCCTAAAAGCTGAAAGGTTATATTATTGTTGCAAATATCCGGGCTCCCGGCGGGGCTACGAGATTCCGGGCACTGTCTTAGGCGGTCCCGGGAACACCAAGGCCCCGGCGTCGGACTCCATATTCCTTACAGTAAAGTATTATGCACTATTGCCTAAAAAACTCGGGCAACACTTGGACCACAGGTAAAACTCCCCAAATAACCAATAAGGAAGCACATCTAGCTCCCCAACATCCTTCTAAATACACCGATTTGCCCCTTTAAATTTAAGGGTATTTTACTAGTTCCCTAGTACACATTTTTCTTGTTAACCCAGCTCCAAATCCACAGGCATGCTTCCAGAAACCTCCGCCACTAGACTTATCCCCCAAACAGAGAGATATCTACTTCTCTCTTGACCATACCGGACTTCCTTCCCCTTCCCCTACCTAAGGAGGAATAGCAGGCCTACACCCTCCTCCGGAAAGAACTATTTACTGTATCACTTCAAACTCCCCCCCCTTCTTCACCTCTACAATACCTCCCTGAGTACTTCATAATCCCACCTTACTACTCTCCCTCGCTTGCCTACCCCCTTTTCCCCCTTCCCTTTTCTGTACTCGCTCTCTTTTTTTTTCTTTTTCTCTTCTCTCTCTCACCCGGCCTCCTCCCCAGGTCGCCACATCCACTTGCCGATTCAGCCCACTAAAGGAATCTCAACAGAAACCCCCAAACTAACATACAAACAATCATGTCACAACCTAGTACTCAAAATATGCCTACCAAGTTAAGAATAGTCTCCATCAATGCCAAGGGACTGAACATCCCGGAAAAACATTCTCTTTTACTAAGAGAAGGACTCAAACTGAAAGCTGACATACTCTTAATACAGGAGACTCACTTTCAGACAAACAAAATTCCAAAGCTAAAAGATAATAGGTTCACCTCCGGATACCACTCATCCAACATGACCTCTAAAACAAAAGGCGTATCTATCCTCATTTCTAAGCACACCCCATTCAAGGTGCAGGACTCCCTCCTAGACCAGGAGGGAAGATTCGTATTCCTGAAGGGCACATTGAAAGGACACCCCATCACAGTCGCCAATATATACGCCCCAACACCAAACAGGTCCCCTTTTTCCGCCAAATAAGCAATACTCTTCTAGAGTTCAGATCTGGTATATTAATCTTTGGAGGGGACTTTAATGTCCCACTTGATCCACTCCTAGATTCCTCATCAGGTACCTCCGCCCTTCCGTATAGGGCGCTAAAACAAATTAAAATGCAGTTACACAATCTTTTGCTACATGACACATGGAGAACAATTAACCCACAAACAAAGGACTATACATACTTCTCCCCAATCCACCAAAATATTCCAGAATTGACTATATTTTCATAACTCAACAAGACCTACCTTATCTACACACGGCCACTATAGAACCGATGACATTCTTAGATCACCATCCTATAACGACAGAAATAGTTTTTCCAGAAAAAACACTTAAGACAAAAACTTGGAGACTCAACCCATCTACACTCAAAGACTCTAAAGACAGGGAGGACATTATTTCTTGCCTAAGAAACTACTTTTTAGAAAACGACATACAAGAAACCCCCAAGTTATATCTATGGGAGGCTCATAAATGTGTGGTTCGAGGTGAACTACTCAAAATAGCAGCTAGAACTAAAAAAAGACAGCAAGAGAAGATTTCAATGCTCTTAACTAAAATCTGCTCACTAGAATCCGCCCACAAACTAAGCCTAGCCTCAACAACACTACAGGAACTTACGAATACTAGAAAACTCCTGGTAGAGGAACTCAATCTGCGCACCAAAAGACAATATATCCTTAGACACAAAATCTTTTATGAACAAGGGAATAAGAGTGGAAGGCTATTAGCCAGGGCGGTAGAAAAGAAAAAAAGCAACGACACCATCCACCATATCAAAGATATCCAAGGTAAGATACACTCATCCAATGAAGAAATTGCACATCAATTTGAAGAATACTACAAAACACTATATAATATCCCCCCTAACCAGGCATATATCTCTAACCCCACAAAGAAAACCCAAGACATACAAGCTTTTCTATCTAAATATGGCCTCTCACCCTTAACTACAGATCAAATAAACAAACTAAAAACACCCATATCTGAACTCGAATTTGACAGAGCCATCAAAGATATGAAAGTGGGTAAAGCCCCAGGCCCGGACGGGCTACCTCTCCAATACTATAAATCATTTAAAGAGATCCTCACTCCTTATTTTCTCTCCGCTTTTCGCTCAATGGAATCTAGTAACCATCCCCCTCCACATCTTTTAGAGGCTCATATTGCGGTTATACCTATAGAGGGAAAAGATCCAGCTCTGGTGACCAACTACCGACCCATCTCGCTCATCAATGTAGATGTCAAAATCTTTGCGAAAATTTTGGCCAATCGCTTGATCCCACTTCTTCCTTCTCTTATCTCACTAGACCAGGTGGGTTTCATCCCCGGCAGAGAGGGGAGAGACAATACAATCAAGGCACTGAATATACACTACTGGATGAGCAGAGAGAGGGAGAAAAGACAGGGATTCTTCTTGTCTTTGGACGCTGAGAAGGCGTTCGACAGAGTGGCCTGGGATTATATACAAGCAGTACTCCAAAATATGGGAATGCCTAAAATAATGCTTTCATACATAAACTCACTATACTCAAACCCCACAGCCAGAGTACGAACAAACGGCCACCTGTCGAACGCCTTCAAGCTTCAAAATGGCACCAGGCAGGGTTGCCCCCTGTCACCCCTTCTATTTGTCCTCACACTTGAACCTCTTTTAAATAAAATAAGAGCGACCCCAGATATAAAAGGAGTGAGGATCTCTGATCACACCTATAAAGTTGCTGCGTTTGCAGATGACTTACTTCTCTTTCTTTCAGAACCGGTTACAACAATCCCAAACTTATTAAAAATCCTAGACCACTTCCATCAAATTTCGAATTTTAAAATTAACTATTCAAAATCTTGGGCACTCAATATAACACTGTCCAAAGAAAAACTACATCAATGCCAGACTAACTTCCCCTTCAATTGGGCCAGAGACTCAATAACTTACCTTGGAATCAAGATCCCCCAATCCCTCTCAAATCTCTTTCAGTATAACTTTACCCCTATATTGAGAGAGACAAAAGAGGACCTTAAACGGTGGAACGCCCTAAACGTATCATGGTTTGGAAGGGCCTCCCTTCTTAAAATGATGATACTTCCAAAGTTCTTATATTTATTCCAAACTATCCCTATCCACATCCCAAGCTCATTCTTTAAAGAAGCTCGACAAGCCTTCTCATCATTCATCTGGCAACACAAACCTCCAAGAATCAAATACGACAGGTTGACTCTCCCCAAACATAAAGGAGGCATAGCCCTCCCTGATCTTCGCCGCTACTTTCAAGCGGCTCATCTCACCCGCATAGTGGATTGGAATATCCACGAGGCATGCAAAGATTGGGTCCCTCTAGAACATAAAATACTAGCACAAAATCTAAAATCCTCTCCCTGGCTTCATCCAACCCACATCCCTTTAGAAAACAAACTCCACCCATTGACGGGCCCAACTATAGCCTGCTTCCACAACACTAGTAAAAAATCAAATTCAACACCCTGGCTCAGCCCCCTAACTCCCCTTAGACAGAACCCCGACTTTATGCCGGGCTTGGATAATAATTTCTTGACCAAATGCTGGCCCTACAAAGACATATTAGTAAAGCATTTCTTTAGAAACAAAACACTCCAAACATGGGAAGAAATGAATAACATCATTGCCCCCAACTCACTCCCCAAGTGGCCCTATTTGCAGATAAGAAATTATCTGAACAAACATGCGAATTCGCCTCATTGGACTAGAGATCTTACTACTCTCGAGGAGTTATGTACCAAAACAACACCCCAGAGACATTTAATATCCACCTTATACACATCCCTATTCGCAGATCAAGACATTTTTCCCGACCACACCTGCTCAGCTTGGAAACACGACCTTGACCTGCAAATAACGGAGGAAGATTGGGAAACTGTCTGCCACTACACACACAAAGGCTCACTCAACGTAGCCACACAGGAATGCAATTTCAAAATTCTCTCTAGGTGGTACAGAACACCCGAACTGATCCATAAATTTACCCCATCTATCCCGAACAGATGCTGGCATTGCAATTCAGATGACGGCTCCCTCTTCCACATCTGGTGGTCATGTCCAAGCATATCTGAATTCTGGAAGATGGTACATGAACAAATAACTGCAATCACAAAGGAACACATCACTCTCTCCCCTGCAACATTCCTACTCCACCACAACACTATACCAAAACGACGTTATCTTAAATCATTAACTATGTATATGATAAACACTGCCAGACAATGTATCCCATCTAACTGGATGACACCAAACACCCCTACAAAAGAGGAGTGGTTTCGGAGGTTAACCTACACTAAAAGAATCGAAGAACTCATCAGCATTGCACATGAAGTGCACCCAAAATTTCTAGCAACTTGGCACAGATGGCACCTATTCAAATTTGAGCAGGATTAGCACCCTCACCTGGATACTCTAGCTCTCAGTAGATATGGGAACCCGGTGACCTGGAGGTTGGAGGCCGGCCTCCTCCCTTTCCCTCTTCACACCTACACCCCCTTACCTTCTCATTTCTCTTTTATTCTCCTCCATCTAATAGTCTTCTTAAATATGCGTACCCTGACACCCTCCCCAAGATTAACAACTCCTCAAACATACTAATATCCAAACGTGACCACAAAATGTCAACCTAAGCCAAGGATAAATTAATATCCCTGTTGAGACCCCAACCAAGCCTATCCCAATTTCCTCTTTGTTTAACAGGGAATAAGTCTACCAACATATCCTTGCCTGAAACCATATTACTCAGTTTGATTTATTATGATTACATTTCTATGAGAAGTAAACTCCATTGTATCTGACACTCAAACCCTAACGAGTCCAAGACTTGTACTTCTCGGTTTTGTTGATATTTCAAGATGTTGTTATTCAAATCATTTGCATCTGAAAATTCTGTCTTTGTATTCCGATGACCTTTCTCTTTAATAAAAATTTATGGAACAAAAAAAAAAAGCCACTGACGTGGCAAAAAAAAAGCCAACCTCCCCTGAGCCTGTCCTGGTGCCATGCTCACAGAGGTACTCATTGATGGCCCTCTGCTGTACGTGGAGTCGCTGCAGCATTGTCAATCTTGAGTTCCACCTGGTGGGCATGTCACAAATAAGGTGGTTGTTGGGCAGGTTGAATTCCCGCTGGATGTCAGCCCGAGCACTGGCATTGTATGACCAGCGGAAATGACCACAGACTTTCCTGGCCTGCCTCAGGATATCTGGTAAGCCTGGGTATCTGGTCAAGAAACGCTGCACCACCAAATTCAAGACGTGTGCCAAGCATGGAACATGTGTCAATTGTCCCAGTCGGAGGGCAGAGAGAAGGCTGGTGCCATTGTCGCATACAACCATTCCTGGCACAAGCTGCCGTCTCGTCAACCACCTCTGAGCCTGCCCCCGCAGAGCTGAAAGAATCTCTTCCCCAGTGTGGCTCCTGTCCCAAAGACAGACTAACTCAAGCACTGCATGGCATCTTTTAGCCTGACTGCTTGCATAGCCCCTTGAACGCTTAGGGAGCACTGCAGGTTCAGAGGACAATTCTGCAGAGGAGGCCACAGAGGTAGAAGAAGAGGAGGGGGTGGAGGAGGAGGCGGATGTGGAAAAATCACCAGCTTTTTGGAGGCGTGGTGGTGGAACTATTTCCAAAACTGAACCCTGTACTGCATCCTTCTTTGCTGCCAGCAGAGTTAATCAGTGTGCCGTGAAGGAAAGGTAACGTCCCTGACCGTGCCTGCTGGACCATGAATCAGCGGTAATATTAACCCTGCTGCTGACCGCACTGTTCAACGAGGCCAAAACATTGCCTTCCACATGATGGCAGAGAGCTGGAATGGCCTTACGTGAAAAGAAATCTCTTTTGGGTACATGCCATTGTGGGACAGCACATTCCACAAATTCACGAAAGGGCGCAGAGTCTACCAGCTGAAAAGGCAGCAGTTGGAGTGCTAGCAATTTGGCCAAGCTAGCATTAAGATGCTGAGCATGTGGATGGCTGGGACTGTATTTCTTTTTACGGTTCAGCAACTGGGGTAGTGATATTTGCCTGCTGAATTCACCTGGTGGTCTACTGCTAGCAGATTTCTGGCTGCAAGTACTAGTTGTTGCACGCATTGCTACACCTTCATTCCTCTCAGTGCAGGTTTTGGAGAGGACTGCAGGTATAGTAGGGGTTGAGACCCCAGATGAGGAGCAAGGAGTCCGCCTTGTTTTCTGGTGTGGGTTCTTCAAGTACTCTTGCCAATGTGTCTTGTCAAGACAGTAGTGCCCAAGCGGCTGGAGTCCTGGCCATGATTGACCGGCTTCAGACATAGATTGCAAATGGCAATGGTGCGATCTACTGCACATGTGCTGAAAAATGCCCTGCACCTGTGGAGCTCTGTGGGCTGATGCAATTGTGTGGCTGCCCTTAAGCTGGCCCTTGGAAGACATCCTGCCTTGTTGGAGTTGGGCCTCCTTCTCCTCCTCACTTTCCTCCTCTCTTCTCTCAGGCACCCAAGTACGGTCCGTGTCCTCATCATCCCCTCCCTCCTCGTCATAGGAGCAAACTTGCCAGTATGCTGCAGCTGGGGGAACATAACTGCTAGTTACTAGTCCTTTTGTGACACCCCCTGTCTCTAGGCTCACGCTACTGCCTTCCTCAACCTGGGAACCAACATCGGAGCCTTCAAACTGCTACGCATCCTCCATGAGCATGTAACCGACACTATGGTCAAACAACTCAGATGACTCCTCCGTGCATGATGGTGGGGCTACAGAAGGAGTAGCTGTGGACAAGGATCCAGTGGAATAGGCCACTTTGCCAGATGCGTTGGAAGGCAAACTTGTACGAGCCTGGGTGACAGAGGATGAGGAGGATGAGGACGGCTTTGTTATCCACTCCACCAAATCTTCTGCATGTTGTGGCTCAATAGCACGTCCAACAGCAGAAAAAAAGGACAAGCGTGACTCGCCTGCAGACGATGTACCACATCTGCCACCACCACTTTTCACTGAAGACACAGAGGCTGCTTGCCCTCTTTTAGTGGCCTGGGAGCCTCTGCCTCTCCTTTGAGGCCTTCCTGACATGATGTTTTTTTTGTTTTGTTTTTTGCGCTACACAACACTGCACTATACACCGTACACCCCCGAATGCACCGATATATAGTTTACCCTTAATACACTGCGTGTACATCTGTATACATTAGACTGTATATATTTGAAGACAACACGCCAAGTAGTGTGCTATATACCTTACACCCCCAAATGCACCAATATATAGTGCACACTCAATACACTGTGTGTGTGTGTGTGTGTATATATATATATACACCAGGCTGTATATATTTTCATACACCACGTGAAGTGGACTATATACCTTAGGCACAGATATATAGAGCACGCTCAATACACTGTGTGTATATATATATATATATATAGATATATACCAGGCTGTATATATTTTCATACACCACGTGAAGTGGACTATATACCTTAGGTACAGTGTACACTGATACATAGCACACAGTATATATATATATATATATATATATATATATATATTGTGGTAGTGTGGTACCTCACCAGGGAAAGGACACAGGATTCTCAACCAGGCAGGTTGAGGGGCTGCAGGAGTTTTCACTTTGTTTAGGAATATTGGTTTTGGGACCTGATCTGGGTGGGATGAAATTCACAGTCCTGGGTCCAGATTTTGCGATCCACCAGCACACTGACTGGCTAGGTGTGTGCTGGGCTATTTGTAGTCACCTGACCATGGTTCTGGGCTCCACCCTCCCGAGGAGTCCAGAAAGTGCTTGGAGAAGCCGGAGAGTGCTTGTGTGCACTGGAGAAGCCAGAGAGTGCTTGTGTGCACTGGAGAAGCCAGAGAGTGCTTGGAGAAGCCAGAGAGTGCTTGTGTGCACTGGAGAAGCCAGAGAGTGCTCGAAGAAGTCAGAGAGTGCTTGGAGAAGCCAGAGAAGCCAGAGAGTGCTTATGTGCACTGGAGAAGCCAGAGAGTGCTTGTGTGCACTGGAGAAGCCAGAGACCCAAGCCTGAGTTTACTGATAGGAGTCAAGAATGCTCCATGTGGAAGCCGGAGCAGTGATCCTGCTGCTAAAGAGAGCCAGGTGGCTTGGTATTTTTTATTTGCTATGCTGCATGTGTAAGCCAGGAGGCTGAATGTACGATTATGTGATGATGATGGTGAAAACCCCCTGCGAGGGAAACCGTGCTGTTTTGTTTCTGAACTTTCGTTATTAAAAGTGTGCCAACAAGCCCTGAAAAGGAACATTTTGGTGTGGACTGTACTCAATAACAGGCGCTACACTTGAGCTAAACAACCCCCAATGTTACAATATATATATATATATATATATATATATATATATATATATATATATATAGATAGTTAGCTATCTATTTTCTGTGATTTTTGTCTGTTTTTTACAGTTTTTTTTTTTTTAAGCTAGCTATCTAAACTGCCTGATACAGGAACCTATGCTCTCTAACTACAAGCAGCGCGACACACTATCATAGAGCCGCTGTACGAGCGGCTTTATATAGTGCGGGGCGTGGATTGAGACTGCTGTGCAGTGATTGGTCAAAGCATGCAGGTCATGTGCATAGTTTGACCAATCAGCTGCCGCCATTTTAAAACATTATGGGGCGCGTAAAGGTGCCGCGAATGCCCCATAATGTTCGGGGAAACCCGAACTAGCGAACAGGCGATGTTCAGATCAAACATACATTTGATCCGAACATGAACCCTATCCTTACTCCCAAGTACACTAAAAATCTCCAGAGAGGCCCTGAGCAGGGTGGAGCAA
>BLSH010296313.1:119900-136847 GCA_018402905.1 Glandirana rugosa
CATCAGTGCATACCAGTGGCATCTCATCAGTGCCAGCACATCAGTGCAGTCTATCAGTGCCATCTCATCATTGCCAGCACATCAGTGCAGTCTATCAGTGCCATCTCATCAATGCCAGCACATCAGTGCCACCTCATCAGTGCAGTCTATCAGTGCCATCTCATCATTGCCAGCACATCAGTGCCACCTCATCAGTGCAGTCTATCAGTGCCACCTCATCAGTGCCAGCACATCAGTGCAGTCTATTAGTGCCACCTAATGAGTACCCATGTGTGAAAAATGTGAGATTGTGAGATCAGAAACTCACCTCCTCATTGTGGCCATTACACTCTCCATTCATTTTTAAGGCAATCCCGCCCCTCCTGTGGACTACATCTCCCATAATTCTTTGCAGTACAGAAGGGAGGGGGAGGGAGGAACACTCTGCTCTGTTTCCCTCCCCTAACCTCTGTACTGCTGAGAGAGTGAAGGGAGGAGGGAGGAGGGGGCTGACATAGGAGAGGGGAGGGATGCTGTACAGCAGGCAGCTTCCCGGAGGGCGGTGGCTGTGAGATGAGAAGAGCCGCTCTATTCAGCTAATGAAATTCAGAGGAGGAGCGGCTTCAGCCTGTGTGCTGCTTGTAGCATCGCCGCTCCCCCTCTGAATTTCATTAGCTGAATAGAGCGGCTCTTCTCATCTCACAGCCACCGCCCTCCGGGAAGCTGCTCGGCAGTGATCAGAACTGCGAACATGGAGAGGAGAAAACTCTTACAGTTTGGCGCCCCGCAACCCACGGCGCCTGGGTGCAGTGCACCCCAGGCACCCGCCCAGGATCGGCCTTGTCCCTAGAGAGGAAATAGATGGAATTCCTACACAAGCATTGCTTAAGAAGTGGAAGCAAGTGGTTGAGAATGGTAGATTCAGTCATGATAAGTGTTTCTGTTGCCATAATTTGCTAGAATGTGCCATGCTGTGAAGACCGGACAACAGCATGCATGTGTTCTTAAAGGGACAGCACGGAGAGACATGTTTATTTGTTACGTTGGAAGTCAATGCCTTTCAGTGAAAGTGTTTCAAGGCAACAGTGGGCACCCTACAATAGTTTTGCAGTTAGAAATGGGCAGATAGAGAAATGTGAGCAGTGAGCTATGTTTTTGGCATAGTTGGAAGGAAAACATAATCTGCTTTGTCTCTTACTCTTTTCAGGTACTGAGCATTGAGCGGTGATGCAGGCAGAGCAGATGACCATGCTAGATGGGAGGTGGTAGACCAGAAGAGAGCCTGAGGAAGATGCGGATGATTTCCTGATGGTGGCTGAATTGGACTGGACTTTCACCTAAACATTTCCATATGACCAAAAGGACATGAGACTTTAATCTGAGATTTTCTTTCCACAAATTGCCAAAGACATTGTTAACCCTGATCAAAGGAATATTGGAGCCTTCCAGGGACAAAAAAGTCTGACCACCCAGAAGATACGGGGGTCGAAAGGGAATTTTTCTTCCCCCATTTACAATAAGGGGGGTTTATTTTGCCCTTTCCTGGAAAAAAGGCTTTAAGAGATGTTGAAATGTCATATTTTCCTATATTATGCTATAAAGTCAAGAGGTGGTATGTGTACAGCTTGACAAAGGAGTGCGACTGCCGCATCATCGCAGTGCGCCGACTCAGGAAACGCGTCACGGACTTGTGATGTCATCCCTGCAGGACGCCCGGCATTTGTGTTTCACGCCTCCCCTTGGTTGTTCCTGCTTCTAGCCGACAATCACACAGGACTCCACGTTACCATCTGGGCTATGCAGATCGGCTCCTGCCGCTGGATGTTCCCACACTTGCCATCACAGACCACCGCATCATGTGCCTTAATTCACCTGTCTATGTGAGTTGCTAATCTGCTGCTTTTTTAATAAACATTGATGGTCTGCACTTAGAGTGCCTCTCTTCCATTTTGTCTCTTCACAGTTGCTGGAACTCTGCTTTAGGTTCCCCTAAGAGGCTGACCTTTGTGCTGCTACCCTTACCCCTCCAGCTGAATTAACACCATCTGGTTTCATGAACTATGGATGTTTACAGACTGTGAAGACTGGATTATCTTGGAGGTTGCGCCTCTCACTTGTTTTTATGTGTTGCTATGGCTATTTATATTGACTTTAAGAATAATATAGAATAAGAATTTTAAGACCATATGTTTTCAGGGAAGCCAGCCCCCCCCCCCCCCCTCCTCCATTGATAAGTAAATAAACCAGTTAGATAGGTTTGGAGCTGAGCAAAGGACAGGAAGTTGGTGTATACAGGAAATTGGGGGAGGGGCTTGGGGTATTTTGAAAGAAACATGTGGTCGGACAAAGGAGTTGTGTTTGGAAGGACGAAGAGGCAAGACATGTGTGCTGGAAGTTCGAGAACTATGGAGATGTTTTGAGTTGGACTCTGGGAAAGGAACGATGACGGACATTACCTCTTGACCCCTAAGTCGAGTAACTTGTTTAGTTTACTTATTGCTTATATTTGTAGGCATATTTTTGTAAGCTATGAGTTGTGTTGTATTGTGTATCCTATAGTTGTATTTGCAGCTTTTCTATTTTGTAAAGCATTGACACACTACAGAAGCCTAAGCTTCCTTGGTTTTACCTTAAGAACCTTTAATAGATAAACGCAAGCAAAACAACTACCAAACAGTGCCAAAGGCTAATGCGTTTTGAGGCTTGCCTCTTCCTCTGAGCCAAGAGGCTGTCAGAATACAATAGTGCAGTAGGAGGGATTCCCCCATTAACACTGACTGTGTTAATGGGGGAATTAACTTATTTTCTTTTTTTCAGCCATTGCTGCTGTCAAGCAAATCCTGTGAGGATGGAGTGGGGGGTGGGGCCGAGCTGTGATGTGAATAAATAGGCACTCCAAGAAGAGGAACAGCCTAGAGTGTCAGCAGGGGACCCCAGAAGAGAAGAATCAGGGTTGCTTTGTGCAATACCATTGCATAGAGCAGGTAAGTGTAACATGTTTATTATTAAAACAAAATAGAAGCCTTTACAATCATTTAAAGTGAGATTGTATAACTTAATCACCAGATATCAAAGGACACACAGCATCTCAAATAATTAACACCAGAAATATGATGAGCTATAATGAGGGAAGCAGGGGTGCCACTGCTCCTGGACCAATGAGGTCAAGAGACTGGAAAAACTGCTCCTCCCCTTTAGATTCCAGATGATGCTTTTTTTTACATTTTACATGGAATAGGGTCGCATTTCTCTTTCCTTCATACGCATTTTCCTTTTCTATTTTTTGGCTGTATGGCCAATTAATGAAGTTATTAGGATCAATAAAAAGGAAATTAGAATACATATGTATACATTTTTACATCAAAGAGAAAGTAGAGGAATCAGAGGTACCCTGTTCAGATTTTGCACCAAGGTCCTCTAGATTTTACTAATATCATTGTAAATATGTGTGTGTTGCTGAAATAAGTGCTGATTTCAAAGCTCACATAAACCAGACAAACGTATTTTTAGATGTATTTAGTCAATCATAAGCCCATTTCTAATTTCAGAAGCAGACACATACCACCCAAATGAAAGGCATAGTTCGATGGTGCAATGTGCTGAATTAGCATTCAAGAGCATTTCACAAATATCACACATTGCCCTTTGTTTCCAAGAAGATCAGTCCTTTAAACTAGAGATGATAGCCGTCACCAAGCATTAAAGCTAATACCACAAAAAGTAATCCAGTGACGTTAACATAAATACAATGAATACCACAAAAAGTAATCTACACCCAATTGCCAAATTCTATAAAAAACATCAAAAGTAATCCAGGTTCAATGGCCAAAAGCCTTAAAAAGTAATCATAAGTAATGCATACCTTATGACCAGAAACCTTAAAATTCATCAAAAGTAATCCAGACTTGATTGCCAAAAATCATAAAATAAAAGCAAAATCCAAACCAGGAAATGGAAAAAGTAGTGTTCTTATGATTTGTTTTCTGGACTGTGATAGGTGTTACCTTTGAATTTTCAGATTTGTATTAACTATTAATAAAAATCTGTATATAGTCTTTATGAGATGGTCATAAAGACATTTGTCTGTGTTGGCTTTAGTTCAATGTGCAGCACCCAGGTAGATAATTGGCAGACAAATCCTCTGACCAGTTAATGATGGCACAATTTGCTATTTTTTCAACTGTACCCCACACAATTCACAGTGACTTAGGGACCATAGACTAGTTACCACACATGTGGACAAATGGCAGTGGCACCAGGGAACCAGATTAAGAGGGGTGCCATGGCTCAGTCCTCTTCCTCCTTCCCTTCCAGGATCTCTTGCATCTCTCTATGGCTGCAGGCATTTCTCTCCCCGCCTGCTGCACTCACTGCAGACCGGACTATAGCCACCCCTCCTCAACTCTGACATTTCAAGTACACAGGCCTGGAATAAGAGCAGAGGAGGAGGAGGGACACTGCTCTACAGCATATGCCTGGTCTGGTAACAATTATGCTGCTATGTTGGAGGATTTATGCTAGGGGGTGCTTTGTTTAGAGGTGTGCTTTAGGTTGGGGAGGACTTGTGCCAGAAGGAGGGGGGACAGATTTGAAGTTTGACCCCAGCACAATTCTTCTTCCCTCCCACCCCCTAGCACATATGCACTAACCCCCTCAAATCAAAGATCCCATCCCAGCTTCATCCACAACCCTGATCCCATCCCAGCTCCATCCATCACTCAATCCCATCCCAACTCCATCCATCCTCCCAATCCCAGCTCAACTTTATCTATTCCCCCTGATGCCATTTCAGCTCCATCCATCCCCCGATCCCATCCAGGCTACATCCACCACCCCGATCCCATCTCAACTCCATCCATTCCCCCAATCCTAGCTCAACTCTATCCATTCCCCCGATCTCATCCTGGTTCCATCCACAACCCCGGACCCATCCCAATTCTATCCACCACCCAATCCCATGACAACTCCATCCATTCCCCATGATCCAATTCCGGCTCCATTCATTCCCCTGATCCCATCCCAACTCCATCCACCACCCCGATCCCATCCCAACTCAATCCATTCCCCTAATCCCATTCCAACTCCATCCAGTCCCCCCATTCCCATTCTAGCTCTATCAATCCTCTGAACCCATACCAGCTCCATCCACCACTCCAATCCCATCACAACTCCATCCATTCCCCCGATCCCAACCCAGCTCCATCCACCACCCCGATCCTATCCCAATTCCATCCACCACCCCAATCCCATCCCAACTCCAGCCATTCCCCTGATCCCATTCTGGCTGCATCCATTCCCTGATCCCATCCCGGCTCCATCCACCACCCCGATCCCATCCCAACTCCATCCACCACCCCAATCCCATCCCAACTCCATCCATTCTCTGATCCCATCACAACTCCAGTCCTCAATCCCATCCGGGCTCGATCACATCACGACTCCATCCATTCCCCTAATCCCATCCCGATTCCATCCATCCCCCCAATCACATCCAAGCTCCATCCACTGTGGCAGTCTAAGGGGGAGAGCTGCGCCAATGTACTAGCCTGCTCAGTGCATGTGGGGGGACAGGGGGTTGGCACCATGTTTTACAGCACCAGGTGACACGATCCTAGTGACACCACTGCAAATCGGCATGTGTTCTTTTTACATATGTTTCTCTTCATGGCTGGTGTCATTCAGTTTTTTTTTATTTGTTCATCCAGTTTGTAAGTGCTTTCTATTCATCAGTAATTGGCCTGATTTTTAGGTTTTTCACCGACTAGAAAATAGTTCATGCATCACTGTGTACAAATTTTGTTCAAGACACAAAGGGGTTGATTTACTAAAGGTAAATACTCTGTTCACTGTGCAAATGAAGTTGTACTCTGCAAGAGATTTTTAGTGAATGTGGTGAAGTCTCACTTTGCAAAAAATACCCAATCACAGGCAAAGGAAAAAACAGCAACTTTGCTTCTACATGATTGAATAATGGAAGTCAGCAGAGCTTTGCCTCATTCACTAAGCTCTGGGGATAATTATCTTGAAGATTGTAACTTGCCTTTAGTAAATCAACCCCAAAATCTAACTTCAAACAGGATATAGTCCGCTTTGCTTTCCAATCTCTGTTGGTGTGTCTATAATAATGTCCTTTATAAATATGTCATTAGGAGACACAAATTCTGGCCTGATTTTGCTAAAATATTTTGGGTAATTCTAGAAAGCAGAATTTGTCTTGCTAACATACTGCTGGATTCTTTCATGTACAGAGCTCCTTCCATAGCTGATTTATTAAGGCATTATTCGTTGCATTTTAGGCCTCATGTACACTAGATGTTTTCGCAGCTACTTCTAGGAGTGCAGGCATTTTTTTCCTGCATCTAAACTCCCCATACATGTTATCCTATCCTAGGCTTTTAGCACTTGGTGCTATACACCAGCGCTTAGGAAAAACAGGAATCAAATGTAACAAAAATCAGTGTGCAAAAAATACAATACAATATTATCAAACACAGCAGCTGCTGTAGCCCCAGTGGTGATTTATAACCTCCTACAAAATGCATTCTTTTTTATATAGTGCTTATGTGTTAACAAATCAATTGAACTTTTTCCACAAACCAGGAAATTGGCCATATACAGTATTTCACAAAAGTGGGTACACCCTCACATTTTTGTAAATATTTTATTATATCTTTTCATGTGACAATACTGAAGAAATTACACTTTGCTTTGTAAAGTAGTGAGTGTGCAGCTTGTATAACAGTGTAAATTTGCTGTCCCCTCAAAATAACTCAACACACAGCGATTATTGTCTAAACCGCTGGAAACAAAAGTGAGTACACCCCTAAGTGAAAATGTCCAAATTGAGCCAAAAGTGTCATTATTTTCTATCACTGCCTTAACCCTCTGTGCGGCTTCCTCAAATGGAAGGTGGAAGAGTGCAAGGTCTCTAACATCCACCAGCTCTGTGATGTCATCATGGAAGAGTGGAAGAGGACTTCAGTGGTAACCTGTGAAGCTCTGGAGAACTCCATGCCCAGTGCTGGAAAATAATGGTGGCCACACAAAATATTGACACTTTTGGCCCAATTTGGAAACTTTCTCTTAGGGGTGTACTCACTTTTGTTGCCAGCGGTTTAGACATTAATGGCTGTGGGTTGAGTTATTTTGAAGGGACAACAAATTTACACTGTTATACAAGCTGTACACTCACTACTTTACATTGTAGCAAAGTGTCACTTCTTCAGTGTTCTCACATGAAAAGATATAATAAAATATTTACAAAAATGTGAAGGGTGTACCCACTTTTGAGAGATACTGTATGTATATATATATTGTGGGAGATTAGCTCATGGGGATCAACTTTCCTGAGGACAATAGTCAGTTTGCAGTCAACTTTCTTTAAAATCTGGCGGCTTGCCAGGTTTATTTACAAAATAGGTTTGCAGGTAATAAAACAAACAAAACAAAATAAGTCATTGCCGTCCGGCGCTAAATGCACAGTATAGTTTCCTCACTATACGGTGTGGGGATGGCCCCGACACCCACAAAAAACATAAGTCAATATGCAAACCTTGTCTTTTTAAATTCCAAACAGACACAGAGCTCCCTCAGATCCCCTCTGAGTTCCACGTCAGAGCTAGAGTGTGTTCTCTTCCTGGTAATTTAAGCCACCTGCTGGTGGACTCCAGTCGACCACAAAACCCGGACTGGAATGGGCCCTGCCACGGTGATTGGTAAAATCCGGAC
Source organism: Glandirana rugosa (assembly GCA_018402905.1). Lineage (NCBI taxonomy): Eukaryota > Metazoa > Chordata > Amphibia > Anura > Ranidae > Glandirana > Glandirana rugosa. The sequence goes on from BLSH010296313.1 coordinate 127,608, forward strand.
CGGACTCCAGCCCACATGAACGCATACGAGGTGACAGGTAGCGTCCGTCTACAACTTCACCTCACATACTGTCACATATCCTCCCCCTCTGCTCAAGCCCCTGTGGCTGAGCAACTGTCCCAACCATACAGTAGACCTGGGAGAGGGCATCCGCATTGTTCTGGAGTCTTCCCGCCCGGTGTTCCACTGTGAACTTAAATGGCTGTAGGGCCAGGAACCACCTAGTCACCCAACTATTTTTCTCCCTCTTGTCACACATCCACTTCAGGGGGGCATGGTTGGTGATTAGCCAAAACAACCTTCCTAAAAAGGTAGTACTTTAGCTCCTCTAAGGCCCACTTGATAGCCAGGCATCTCTACAATGGCATAGTTCCTCTCATGCTTGTTAAGCTTCCTGCTTAAGTAGACAACCGGGTGCACTTCACCGATCAGGGACAGAACAGCACTTAGTCCCACCTCAGAGGCATCTGTCTGTACAAGAAACTCCTTTGTGAAGTCTGGGGTCATGAGAAACTATTTTAATACTAAATAGATGTAACCTTTTATTTCCTTACTTTCAAACCGCCTAGTAATTACATGTATTTATTACTCACAATTTTGTTTCTCTCACTGCTGGACTTTTCCATTTTAGTTGAGGGCATCTGAAGCCCATCCGTAGTCTCCTGGCATCTCTTCCTGAAAGAAGTGCATGGTGGGTAACCATCATGCACCCCTCGATCTTGGTCCGCCTTACATCTCATCATTTCCTGTCTGGAAATAACATGATTTTACAGTACAGGGAAGCCCACTGACTCCTGGGAAATGATGAGTCACATCTCCCAGGAGGCCAGGTGAAGCAGGAAGTGAGGAGAAGAGCCTAGGACCCAAAAAGGGGCAGATTACAGAGACCACCTAGCAACAAGAGACTTAGGGTGAGTATAAAAAAAAAATTCCTTCAAAGGTAACTCCACTTTAACCACTTCAATACCGGGCACTTAGAACACGCCCAGAAAAAAATGTCAGCTTTCAGTGCTGTTGCGATTTGAATGACAATTGCGCGGTCGTGCGACGCTGTACCCAAACAAAGTTTTTATCATTTTGTTCCCACAAATAGAGATTTATTTTGGTGGTATTTGAGCACCCCTGCCGTTTTTATTTTTTGCTCTACAAAAAAAAATAACGAAAATTTTGAAAAAAAAAAAGTTTTCCTTTGTTTCTGTCACAAAACTTTGTATAAGTACATTTTCTCCATCACTGATGTGGTTACACTCATGAGGCTAGACTGATGGGCACTGATGAGGCAGTACAGATTGGCATTGCTGAGGTGGCACTGATAAGGTTGCATGGATGATGGGGCACATATATGCAGCACTGATGGGCACTGATAGGCGGCAGTGATAAGCAACACCGATGGGCATTGATATGCGGCACTATTAGGCACTCATAGGCGGCACTGATAGGTGGCACTGGGCACTGATAGGTGGCACTGCTGGGCAAAGATAGGTGGCAATGGTGGGCACTGATATGTGTCACAGGTGGACACTGATAGGTGGCACATGTGGGCACTGATAGGCGGCACAGGTAGGCACTGGTACATGGCACTGGTGCATATAGCACTGTTAGGGATGGCACTGGCAGGCATCACATATGGGCACAGTGCCATCCCTACAGTGCACTGTATTTCCCTTACCTGGTGGTCTAGTGGGGGCTTCCTGGGTGGTCCCATGGAGGCCTCCTGATTGTCTCCCTGGAGGTCTGGGGCGGCCTCCTTTTGGTGTCCATGGGGGGGGCTCCCTGGTGGACCTGGTCAGCTCCCTAGTAGTCCAGTGTAGCGATCCTGAGGAGGGCTGCACTGATAAACATTCAGTGCAGCCCCCCCCCCCCCCGTCAGGAGAGCAGCCGAGCAGACCTGAGCAGAGGAAAAGCAGATAAACGGCTCTTCCTATTTACACTGTGGTCAGCCGGAAGCCTTTTACCTCGGTCGGTAATGCGGTGGGTCAGACTGACCCATGGCACCACCGATCACGGCGATGCACGCCCACGTGGACGATTGCGGGTTATCCGGAGGACGTCAACAGACGTCCAGTCAGGATAATGAACCCCTTCGCCCGGCCATCATTTGTCAATAGGCCGGGCGGGAAGTGGTTAACCCCTTCAATACCAGGCACTTAGAACACGCCCAGACCAATTTTCAGCTTTCAGTGCTGTCGCATTGTGAATGACAATTGTGAGCTCGTATGACGCTGTACCCAAACAAGCTTTTTATCATTTTGTTCCCACAAATACAGCTTTCTTTTGGTGGTATTTGATCACCTCTGCGGTTTTTATTTTTTGCGCTACAAATATAAAAAGACCGAAAATTTTAAATTTCTGTCACAAAACTTTGTAAATAAGTAAGTTTTCTCCATCACTGATGGGCACTGATAGGCTACACTGACAGGCACTGATGAGGCAGTACTGACTGGCACTGATGAGGCAGCACTGATGACGTGGCACTGATGGGCATTGATGATGAGGCACTTATATGCAGCACTAATGGGCACTAATAAACGTCACTGATTAGCAGCACTGACGGACACTGATATGCAGCACTGACGGGCACTGATAAGCGGCACTGACGGACACTCATAGGTGGCACTGAGGGGCACTGATAGGTGGCACTTATAGGTGGCAATGGTGGGCACTGATAGGTGGCACTGGTGGGTACTGGTAGGCACTGATAGGTGGTAATGATGGGCACTGATAGGCAGCACTGAAAGGGGGCACTGTAAGGTGTCCATTCCCTGGTGGTCTCTCCCTGGTGGCCCCTGAGCAGGCTCCCTGGTGGTCTAGGGTGGCGATCTGAGGGGGGCTGTGTTGATAAACACTCAGCACAAACCCCCCCCATCACGAGAGCCGCTGATCAGCTCTCCTTTACTCGCATCTGCAGACGCGACTAGAGGAAAAGCCGATAAATGGCTCTTCCTGTTTACATCATGAAAAGCTGTGATTGGTCACGGCTGATCACGTGGTAAAGAGCTTCCGATGGAAGCTAGTTACTGAGATCGGTAATGCGGTGGGTCAGACTGTCCCACCGCGCCACCAATGGCCGCGATGCGCGCCCCGTGGGCGCGCAGTCACGGGTTATCCTGAGAACGTCAACAGACTTCCAGTCAGGATAACGAAGCCAATACCCGACTTTCCCACCATTGCTGTTCCTCTGACCGATCTGACGAAGAGGAGAGCGTTGGGCATGGTTAACCACTTCCCGCCCGGCCTATAGACAAATTACGGCCGGGCGGGAAGTGGTTAACCATGCCCAACCCTCTCCCCTTCATCAGATCGGTCAGAGGGACGGCAACGGTGGCAAAGTCGGGTATGAATCACCTGTAATACCCTGTAATCCACAAGAAGGCATTTTTTATTTACCGGTTGGGGCCATTTTAGAATTGCCTTGATCTTATTGGTCTGGGGCTTGATCAGTCCCTGACCAATAACATACCCAAGGTATTTGGCCTCCTCCAGGCCTATGGCACGTCTTTCCATTGTTTTAAGAGATTCCCATGGTATATTTGCTTGGGTTTCCTTTTCCCTGGCTGGTAAACTTTGGAGTTCACCTCCCCTACTCTTTTCCCTAATCTCAAAGGGACCCTGCCACTTTGCTAGGAATTTACTTTCCACAGTAAGGACTAGTACCAGCACTCTGTCTCCGGGGGTGAATGTCAGAGATTTGTCACCCCAATTATAAACCCTTCTCTGGGCTTCCTGGGCTTGCTCCATATGCTCTCGCACCAGGGGCAGGACTGCTGCGATTCGATTGTGCATCAAGGAAATATACTCGATGACGCTCCTATATGAAGTGGCCTCTCCTTCCCCCATGTCTCTTTTGCAACATCTAGCAGACCCCTGGGATGTCTACCATACAAGAGTTCAAAGGGGCATACACCGTAGACACCTGCGGAACCTCTCGTATAGCAAACATGAGATACATCAGCAACATATATCAATGTCTCAAATCTTTTTCCACTACCTTTTTAACATGCTTTTGAGCGTTTTATTAAACCTCTCCACAAGTCCATCCGTTTGGGGGTGGTAGACCGAGGTATGGAGGTGGGAGATTTTATACAACCTGCACAATTTATTGGCTAAACGGGACATCAACGGGGTGCCCTGATCCGTTAAGACCTCTTTAGGGATCCCCACCCAACTAAATGCCTGGACCAACTCCCTGGCGATAGTCTTAGCGGAGGTGTTCCGCAAGGGTATGGCTTCCGGATAGTGGGTCCCATAATCTAGTATTACCAGGATGTGCTGGTGTCCCTTTTCAGACTTTACTACAGGTCCCACGAGATCCATGCCAATTCTTTTGAAAGGCACTTCAATTATGGGCAGTGGAACAAGTGGACCACGAAAATGGGGTGAGGGCGCAGAGAGTTGACACTCAGGGCAGGATTCACAATACTCTAATATCTGCATGCAACCCGGGCCAGAAGAATCTCTGGGTTATTCTCTCCCTGGTCTTATCCATTCCCAGATGTCCCTCCATTACATGTCCATGGGCTAGATCTAGCACCATCCTGCGAAAGGTTTTGGGAACCACTAGCTGTTCCACCTCGTCCTTCTTGCATTTCACCACCTGATACAACAAATTATTTTTAAGAGCCATGTAAGGAAAAGACACCCTCAATTAGGGTCCACGGGTTCCCCATCCATCACCTTTACGTTTTCTTTGGCTCTAAGGAGAGTGACATCCCATAGTTGCTCTGTACAGAAGTCCTCTCTCCGGACCTTTAAGTCAGGTACTACATTCGGTTCACTCTCACGGTCAGGGTCAGAGATATTTTCTGGCTCATTAGTCCCCAGCTGGGACCTGTCTTCCAGCTCCTCTGGCTCCCCAGCCAGTACAGGAAAAGGAAGAGGGTCTTTTCCCTCCTCGGTCCTGCCACCAGTCTCCCCTTCCATTTGGCAAAAAAGGGTCTGGTGAGAGTTCCTGTGCTTCCATAGCAGGGGAGCTCTATCCTCCAGACTCCCTGTGCCTTCCCATAACCTCCAAAAATGGGGAAAATCCCTGCCCTCATAAAGCAGTGAAAGTACCACCCCCACTGAATGAGTCACACTGCCCCAAGGGGTGTCAATCTCAACCACCGCCGCCTGGTAGTCATGAGTGTCCCCATGGATGCAAATTACCCCGACAGTGCTAGGGCGTCAAGCAGTGCAGTGACCGGTTTCCCATCAACAAAAATCACACACATTTGCTTCTCCATGCGACTTGAACATGATGCTGTATATGCGACCTGTGCAAAAAGAGAAAGGCATCTATTCACATGAGTATAATTGCATTTCAGGGGTTCATCATTCAGGGGACAATTGGCAGCAATATGGCCCAATGCATGGCATCGGTAGCACTGTACGTGCTTTATACCCAGTCCTCTCAAGGGTCCCCAAAACCTTCCTCGCTTCTTTGTCCAGTCTCCAGGTCTAATGCCCACAGTCTCCTTAGCCGTAGCAGTCTTATCAAACTTCCCCACGCCCCTGAACCCTGGAACAGTCTTACCGGGTCCGTCGGGTGATCTTTCACCCCTAGATACATTGGAGTATGGCGCAGATGAGTGCAACAAGTCCTCAGCAGCAGTGTATCTCTCCACAAGGTCCACGAGTTGGTTGGCAGTTTTGGGGTCCCCATGACTGACCCATTTCCTCAAAGCAGCATGGAATGCACATAGATAGCGGTCCATGGCCACGCGCTCGACAATCTGGGGACCTGGCAAAGTCTCCAGCTGCAGCCACTTCCTGGTGAGGTGGACCAGGTAGAACATCTGCGAGCGGGGTGGCTTGTCGGTGCGACAGGTCCACTGATGCAGCCGTTGGGCCCGGACTGCCATGGTGAGCCCTAGGCGTGCAAGTATTTCTGCCTTTAGTCTCATAGCCCTGAGCCTTATCTTCTTCCAGAACAAAGTATGCTTTCTGGGGTTCACCGGTCAAGAATGGTGCTAACAGTCCTGCCCACTGTTCTTTTGGCCATCCTTCGTGAAGAGCGACCCTTTCAAAAGTCATGAGAAATGCCTCCACATCATCCAATGGTGTCATCTACTTCATGTGGTAAGAGGCACGTATCAACTTTGGTTTGACTGTCACCGGAGGTGCGGGCCCCTTCTTTTATTCCAGCAGGGTCCCCACAAACTGTTGGTTCATCTGCTGTTGTGGTGCGATAGCTTGATGACTTTCCTCCCTCTGGGCTGCAGCGGCCTGTGCGATCCAGAAGTTGGTTTCCTGCAGAGCCACCTGTTGTGCTGCAGCGGCCTCTGCGACCTAGCGGTTTCCCGCTGAGCTGCATTGGCTTACAGCAGGACCTTCAGTATTTCCTCCATCTTGGAAAGGTGCCCCCTGAACTCCACCACGTGTGGGAGTTTAGTTTGTGGGGATCAAATTTCCTAAAGAAAATAGTCAGCGTGCTGGCAACTTTCTTTAACCACTTCTCGTTGGGTGGACGTCATATGACGTCGCTACCTTTGAGAAGTGATATCTGAATGGTGCCTGCAGCTGATATTGTTGTTTTCTTCAGACGATTCTGCGTCTGATAAAAGTGGTCTTAGCGGCAGATTCGCTGCAAGATCACTTTTATTAGCAGCCGGAGAGGTGCCCCTCCCTCCCGCCGCTTTCCGGTCATCTCCGCCGCTTACCGGACCTGCCGGCAGCAGCGGAGATGATCCGATCTGTCCCCCCAGTGTCCGAGAACCGAGTGAGTGGCTGAAGCCACTCGCTCGGCTCTATAGTACGGCAGGGCGGAAATGGCGTCAGAAGTCACGTCCGCCCAACGGTCTTAAAGGGCCCGTTTTTTTTTTGTCCTGTCATTTTTTACAGATTTTTTTTTTTTGCATTTTAGTGTAAATATGAGATCTGAGGACTTTTTGGCCCCAGATCTCATATTTAAGAGGTCCTGTCATGCTTTTTTCTATTACAAGGAATGTTTACATTTCTTGTAATAGGAATAAAAGTGATCATTTTTTTTAAAAGAACAGTGTAAAAATAAATTGTAAAAAGTAAAATAAATAATTAAAAAAAAAAAATTTAAAGCGCTCCGTCCTTGCGAGCTCGCGTGCAGAAGCGAACGCATACGTAAGTCCCGCCCACATATGAAAACGATGTGCAAACCACACATGTGAGGTATCGCCGCGATCGTTAGAGCGAGAGCAACAATTCTATCACAAGACCTCCTCTGTAGCTAAAAACTTCTAACCTGTAGAATTTTTTAAACGTCGCCAATAGAGATTTTTAAGCTGCAAAGTGTGTCGCCATTCCGCGAGCGGACGCAATTTTGAAGCATGACATGTTGGGTATCATTTTACTCGGCATAACATTATCTTTCACAATATGGAAAAAAATTGGCCTAACTTTACTGTTTTCTAATTTTTTAACTAAAAAAACTGAATTTATTAAAAAAAAAAGCACGCTTGGAAGGCCGCTGCGCAAATAAGGTGTGACATTAAGTTTTGCTATGACTGCCATTTTATTCTCTACGGTGTTAGAAAAAAAAAAAATATATATATATATATATATATATATATATATATAAGGTTTGTGGGTTCTAAGTAATTTTATAGCAAAAAAAAATGATTTTAACTTGTAAACAACGAACACAAAAAACTGCCCCCTGACTGAAGTAGTTAAAATCTGGCAGCTTGCCAGGTTTATTTACAAAATAGGTTTGCAGGTAATAAAACAAACAAAACAGAAAATAAGTCCTTGCTGTCCGGCGCTAAACTGATCAGTATCGTTTCCTCACTATACGGTGTGGGGATGGCCTCGACACCCACAAAAAACATAAGTCAAAATGCAAACCTTGTTTTTTTAAAGTCCAAACAGACACAGAGCTCCCTCAGATCCCTTCTGAGTTCCAGGTCAGAGCTAGAGTGTGTTCTCTTCTGGGTAATTTAAGCCACCTGCTGGTGGACTCCAGTGGACCACAAACTCTGTACCGGAACCAGCTCTGCCACGGTGGCTTGTAAAATCCGGACCGGACTCTGTTTAATCCAGTCCACATGAATGCATACAAGGCGACAGGTAGCGTCCGTCTACCATTTCGCCTCACATACCGTCACAATATATACAGTATATATATATATATATATATATATATATATATATATATATATATATATATATATATGCACTGTATATATATACATATATTCGTATATATTCCCTACATTCCTTAAAACTATCATATCCACTCTGAAACCTAAAATCAAGTATCCCTTTTACAAAAGAAAATCTTTGGGTGCCACAAATTAGCTAAAGTAGATCCCCCCTTCCTAAAGTTTCCTCATTCTCTTGTACAATGTTTTTTTTCCTCAGATTTTTCCCCTGATGATACATTTCCACAATTAGATGAGAAATCAGAGTTAACAGTCTGAGGGTCTGGCTGTCAGCCTTATTGGGTCACCTATGTGTACTTTATGTGATTAAACTGTAAGCTGTTATCACTGCTAATCAAAGTAACAAGGATTCCCGGAGAAGATCTGTGATCTGATTATGTGGATTGTCTGCATTTCACTTATCCATGTGACACCTTGTGACATGTAAGGCTCCTAATAATTTGAGGTTTTCCCTCAAATTATTATTCCCCCTCTACTACTGAAGGAACAATACACATTGATCCTCTGCAATCAAACTTGGGAGCCCAACAAAATCTTTTTTCAATCATTTGTAAGGCATACTGTTAGCTCAAGGCATCTCTATTACGTGTGACCTTACTCTAATCAATAAATACAACAACACTAAGATAAATAGCAATCAATACATTAAGAGAAGATAAGCCTGGGGATGATTGCATGCTTCTAAAGCCTCGTACACACGGGACGACGATCGTGTTCAACACGTCGTACTCACGACCGTTGCATGCAGAATCTATCGTCTGTGGCGGCGCTTTCAACAGTTGAACATACGACGGTCGTTCGTGGGAGTTGTATGTGCAGACTAGAAAACATGGTCGTGTCAACAAGCTCGCATACGACCGTTGGGTCGTGTGTAGAGCAGCTGTGTTCAACAAAGTTGTATTGTGCTAAACACGCATGCGCCAAGTCCGGAACGGGCGGAAGTGTTCGTTCGTGTACAACTAGGCTTCAGTTTCACAGTTGCAGATTCTATTTGATTTTGCCAATTCCATTCAAATAGTGAAATGCGGCGCACATTAGCATCTTTTTCAATGGGATAATAACGAAGATGCACCTTGCTAGTGGTACACATGATACTAATGACATAAAAGTCAGCTGTACTGTAGTG
>BLSH010296313.1:150526-167426 GCA_018402905.1 Glandirana rugosa
AATAAGAAGTAACGGTTTGAATCTGGGAGTTCTTCCTTTAGATAAACAAGGACAGACTCCAGACACTTAAGAAAATTACGGGTAAGGCACGAGAAATCAGGTAGAAAAACATACTACAAGCACATATTCCTGAGCTGTAGGTGCCAATGGTCATACAGAGGGAGTAGATAAAAATCTAGGAATTAAAGGTCGTAATTAACAAACGACAGAACATCTATGCGACACCAAAATCTCTGATATCCAACGTTCTTCACCAGGTGGATTAGAACTATCCTCCCTCAGCTAAGGCGATTACTATCCAGAGGGACCACCGAACCAAACTACAAATACATAGAAACCGTCGACCAGGACGCCAGTCATGTATTATTTGCCAAAGATACATAAACATCAAACCAAGCCACCAGGGAGACCTATCATTAGCGGAATCGACTCCCTCCTATCAAGATTAGGTGGACCACTTCTTGCAACCTATAGTCTCTAAAACCACAGCGTATCTACAAGACAGCAAACAATTAATGCTGGAAATTAAGGATCTAAAAATAGATGAGGGAGACATACTGGTAACCGTGGATGTCGAGTCCTTATACACGAACATCATACAAAAAGATGGACTAAAGAGCACGGAATGGGCATTAAAAGAATTCACAGACCTCAGACAGGAACAAATAGATTTCCTTCTTGAGGGTCTAAGTTTGGCAATGAAGAATAACTACTTATGGCACGATGGAACATTCTACAATCAAACTAAAGGAGTTGCTATGGGGGCTAAATATGCCCCCAGTGTTGCAAACCTATTCATGAGCAAGTGGGAGGAGGAAGTTATCTATAATAGAGCAAGACCCAAGCTGGGTTTTTATAAAAGGTACATAGATGACATTTTCATCATATGGAAAGGCACTGAGACGGAACTGAACGACTTCTTTGAGGAAATAAATTACAACAAATATGCAATAAAATTCACCGGGGAATGGAACAGTGACCCAATAAATTACCTTGACCTTCAGATTTTTAAAGAAAAAGATAGATTACACACAAGAACCTTCTTCAAAAAAACGGATAGAAATGGGTGCATACCAACCAAAAGCTGCCATCACCCCAGCTGGACAAGAAACATGCCAAAGGGACAGTTGATGAGAATGAGGAGAAATTGCGATAGTATCACGGACTATGAGACCCAATCTGACCTTCTCATCAACAGGTTCGTAGAAAAAGGATATAAGAGGAAGGAAATGGAAACACTGAAAACAAAAGTCAAAAATATGGATAGAGGGGAACTGTTCAAAAAGAATACTAAGAAAAAGAACTCGATGGATTTTGCTTTCATCACCGGGTTCAACAGACAGTACAAACACATAGAAGGGATCTTTAAGAAATATTGGCCCATCCTTAAATCTGACAAAACATTGAGTAATCTCCTACCAGGTAAACCACAATTTATTTACAGAAGGGCCCCCAATCTAAGGAGCAAATTAGTACATAATGTAATCAACCCACCAGGAGGAGTGAGCATGTTTCCCCAACTAAAAGGATTTTTTAAGTGCAATAAATGTTTACCATGCCGAACCACCAAACCAGGACCACGGAAAAAAGAAGCATTTACATCCACATCCACTAAGACTTCATACAAGATCAATAAATTAATCACTTGCCAAAGTACACATGTAACATACGTGATCGAGTGCCCGTGCCAACTACAATATGTCGGGAGGACCACTAGACCTTTGTGGATACGCATCAGAGAGCATGTGAATAACGTCAAAAAAGGTTATCCAAAACATAGTCTCTCTAGACATTTCAGGGATGTACACAACAGGAATCCCGCAGTAATGACATTCTATGGAATAGACCATGTGAAAGAAAATTGGAGGGGTGGTAACAGAACCACCAAGATTTCACAAAACGAAACCATGTGGATCTACAATCTGAACTCTTTGCAACCTCATGGGTTGAATATAGATATAGACCTCAACTGCTTTATTTCCAACGATTGAAAGATTTTTTTAGTCTTTTGGTTTTTAAAATTTTGAAATAATTTTAAATAATCCTGATCCATTCACAGTTTTACTTGTAATTTTTATTCTCCCTCCCTCCAATCCATCCTAAAGGGACTTGGTTTTAGATACTTCCTTTTTACCTCTGTCATCCTCATTTTCTCCATCTTGCAGTTCGTTAAACTAGCCAGCAAAGAGACTAGGACTTTCGTCCATTCAGCACCTGATTTGTTTACCTTTTTTTCACTTTTTATTGTATTTTTTTCACTTTTTATTGTATTTTTACTTTTGATTTCAAAAGTTTTGTAACCATTTTGTATCCTTTTTTACTCATCCATATTGCAACAGTGCTCCCCTCTTTTTGAGTACACAATTTCTTGAGTAGACCCATCCTCCATTCACTATTCCACTCCCTCTCGTTTTAAACCTGAGAATCTCCTATGGTCACTATGGGTTATTTATTTATCCTTTTGGGATACATTCCATGCGATCTTTTATCCAGATTGTTTACATAAAACAATTTTACTTAAACAATTTTCGTTCTTTTCTAAACACATCTCTTTTCCAGCCAAACTACTGAAACTCACCACATCCACAACACTTTTTATGCTATATATTATTGCTGTTACATAAACTCAATGCTGTTTTTATAAACTCAATGTCGTTCCCTTTTATAAAATCTCCCTTTTTTATCCGATTCGTTCATTTTTTAAGCTCCTAATCTCCGTGACGAAATATACTCTTCCTTTTATAAAGTGAAAACCTCTCTCGTTTCCATCATGCACGTTTTTTACCTTGAAATACATATTTTTAATTTCACTAATTTAACCTTCTTTAGCACATAATATTTGAGACACACTCTTTTTTAAACCTTTTTTAAATTTGTTTACAATAAAGTTAAACCTTTTTAATATCCGATGAGACACTAGCCATACACCTTGAGAAGGATGATGATTAAAGACCTCGGAATGGAGCACCAATATGGCCGCCACATACATTCTGATTGGTTGCTGGGTTATTAGATTGAGTATTTAAAGCCGAGGAGTATTTTGAGACGCCGCCGCCTCCGACGACGTCTTGATGACGAAACGCGTAAGGCGGAGCTTAGAGCGTCAGACGTACCTTCGGCTGAACCCTGGATCACTTGGAAGCTCCGGTCTTCTGACTTCTCCACTGTGAGTTACTACAATTTTTCCAGTTGTTTTTCAAATTTGATACCCTACACCACGCATATTTGTATTTTACATGTGGACACCGGCACCACGCCGGATTGGATCTTAAAAACCAGTGGCTGGAAACCTTTTATACGTTCGTTCTCAAGTGGTGAGTGGGGTTTTGTGTCACGAACGGAGGGGGTCCCTTCGGGCCACCACTGACCCTGCTCACGCACACCCACTCATTATCTATTATTTAGTTCACTCACATCGCTCTCACATGAGCATTCACACAATTTCAGTATTTTGTTTGTGTATATTCACCACCAGAGGGCAACATTGGGCCACTCACTGATATCTTTCAGCACACCCACGTTTCTTTACTTTCTAGCACTTCACCTGCTTAGGCAGCGCCAACCCACTGTCTCACTTAATTATTCTACCACTGGACACGCCTGCGGTTGACTCGACTGCAACATCTTGTGATGTCTAAGGTCTTAAAGTGCTTCCAGACTCTACAAGCCCAATATAAGATTTCCTACTCCAAGATTTTCAGATATCTCAAAATAAAACATTTCTATACAACTAAATACTCATCCGACATGGACCTGGTCATCTATATACATCTATACAACGACTATTTACATCTTACCCACATGCAAAAAATGAAATGAAATCAACATTGTTAGCTACCCCACAATCATCCCCCCCGGGCTATATGGCCAAGTGGACTGCTGACTTGAATTTGGACCTTACATCCAAAGATTGGTTGGACATTTGGCATACAACCCATAGGGTTTCTCTAAATATTGCTGCCCTGGAAACATCTTATAAGGCTTTATCGAGATGGTACTTAGTGGCATACAGAATATTGAATTGTGAGCCAGGCTACCTGCCTGCCTGTTTTCGGGGTTGTGGGGAGCACGGTACATACTTACACATATGGTGGCTTGTAGTGCAGTCTTATTGGGTGGAAAACATTACTGTACTGATAACCATGTCCTACCTGATTCTCTACTAAAATTATTGATGATAGCTCTACTAAATTACTCACTTACAGAGCTAACCAGGAACCAACGTTGCTTCCTCTTTTCCATTACAACCACAGCAAAGCAGACTATTGCCAGAGCCTGGAAGACACTGGCCCTTTTGTGTGATCATGACTAAAAATCAAGTCACTCAGGCGATGATACACATCAAGATAGAGGCAGCACTTCGAGATAAGGTACACCAAAATTTGGCAACCCTGGGTCAACAAGTACTTAACCCCGGATTTTGATGCCCCCCTTCTGGAGCCTTAACCAAATCCATACCTCATTGGTTTGAGCTCTTGGGACCTCTGCCGAAGGAGACCTGGAACCACTTCACCTCCTCCTCCTTCTTTTCTTTACTCTCTGCCTTCCATTTTGATTACTCTATGTCTTCTGTATGCTTTCTCTTCACTGCCTGGTCCTTGCTACTCCCTGGGCTATGGCTAGGGTGGCCCATCCAAGTTATGGTTCTTTTTGCTTTCTCTAACTCAGTAGTGCTTAAAATGATGTGAATAGCCATCGCCTGCCAGATTCTCTCAGTTGTAATAATGTTCACTCCTAGAAAAAACAAGTACCCTGTTCTGTACTGTCAACAGAGCTCTTTCTTGATTTTCTCCCTGTATGGAGAACTTTACTATGTACATTACCTGATCAATAGCTTGTGATGGCTCTCATAACGTCTAATAAAATGTTTGAATTAAATAAAAATAGGCCTGACGCCTCTAAAAGTGGCGTTTAAAATGCACAGTTTATTTCCATGTTTTTAGCCAAATTGGGATAATGGCTACTTTTGTTACATGTTTCCATTCACATAATCACATAATTAAGAAAAAAAAATTACAAAATTGCTGCTTTCCTTTTTGCTTGTTTAAATATCCCACCTAGTTTTTCCCATCTGTGTAGGGAACAGGGAAGTTGTATTTACCATAATTAACCCTGTCTGTACTGTTCTAGCAGATCCCATGACCAGTTATAAACTAGATGTGCATACAGTCTTTCCTAACAAAGGTTTAAAGATATAAGCTGCCTACAATGGCTTATGTATAATCCTTGTCCAAAATAAATAAATAAAAGAAAGAAAGATGTATTAGTTTAAGTCTTTTTAGGGAAGCTGTGTGGAAGGGAACACATAACAAACATTCAGTATAGTTGGAGTTCCTGAAATTTGTGGAAATACACTTTAAACACATTGAGAAATTCAGACAGCATGTTCCTTCATTGGTCTCAAAGATTGACTAGCAATACACTGATATTTACGTCCTTCTTGTTCCAAAGTTTTAATTGTCCTATATGCATTTGAATTTATTGATCTGTTGCTGTTGGGCTATGCATTACAGTGGCAACTTAAATTAGTAGTGTGGCTTCCAAATGTGCAAATACATTCAATTCATAGCTCTATATCCATTTTTATATAGCAGGTTAATTAGCAGGCTTGAGTGCTGGAGAGTTTTATAATAGCCATTTGTTTAGAAGCATGTTGTAGGAATGGTTGTCTCTTGTAGGCACAAGAGAATGTTAGGGTGTTCTGTAATAGGCTTTATACACGTGGCCGTACAGGGGCTGTATAGCATGTACAGCCCACATAGTGCCATTCCCAGGACCCCCTGCTGCCATGCAAAGCTGCTCATTGAGATGTAATAGTAGAGACAACTGTATGCTGTTGTGCACCAGGGTTGGTGTAAAGAACTCGCATGCACACCAATGTATTCTTTGAATGCACACTATCTGCGCACAGAGCAAATGTCAGTGCTGTATGCAGGTACCGGTACTTTACACAACCCTCAGCACACTACCTCATACAGCTTTCTCTTCTAATGTATCTCAATTGATGGCTGTATGTGGTGGCAGTGGGCCCTGGGAATGGCATTATGCAGACCCTGAACATTGTACAATCCCTGTATGGCTGCATCAAACCTAAGGCTGACCATACATGGGTCATTTCTTTCCATCAGCTGGTGGGCTGATCGAATGTGGCTGTTTGGCTGTGGCTGGTGATCGAATGAAAGTTTTCCAGCATTCCCGTTCAAGAGAACTCAATCATTATATCAACTTCTGTCGAGCGGGAATGGTCATAGATGGATTGAAATTAGGCTGGTCCCTGGAACTATCTGTAACCAGCTTTAGTCATGTTGCCTAATTTTCTTAATTAATAAATCACAGACTCTGGTTTTATTGATCCCTAGAGATGAGTAACCTGGATTGTGTGAACCCAAGATTTTGCTTGGAATGGAACAATTTGTGGACCGTAAATAAATGTCAGCTGTTCCTCTACCCCAATGATGGCGAACCTTGGCATCCCAGATGTATTGAAACTACATTTCCCATAATGCTCATGCACTCTGCAGTGTAGTTGAGCAACATGGGAAATGTAGTTCTAAAACATCTGGGGTGCCAAGGTTCGTTATTACTGCTCTACCCTCTGATATATTACAGACTAATATAGTCATTCATTGAAGACAAAAAAGGTCTGTACTTCCCTGTATATTGGTTCTACTCCCTCCATCAATTCCAGGCCTATTATTTTAGTATGGGAAGCCCAAAGCTTGTCTCTCTTCACTCCCAAAAGCACCAAATGAGAGTTAACGACAGAGCCTCGTTGCATAATAAAGGGCTGGGAAATCCTTAATCATGTACTGTTCACGTACCATAGGAAGCTAAATGACAGATGTTTCAGGGAACTCTTAGGCCTCATGCACACAGGGCGTTTTTACAGCTGCTTTTAGCAGCGTCAGACATTTTTTTTTTTTTTGCAGCTTAAAAACGCCTCTCCATGTTATTCTATGGCCTCATGCACACACGGGCTTTTAGGAACTGTAAGTGACATAGGTGTTTTCAAGCTTTCAAAAGAAAACCCAGGACCGGCGTTAGAGCTGTAAAAACACCTGATGCTGGTAAAAGCTGCTAAACTTGGCTTAACGCTGGATTCAGCCGCCTTAAGTCTCGTCAAGCATTTCTCATGCCTCTTTTCCAAATCATTGGTTCCCTATGAGAGCCCATTGATTTGAAAAGAAGTTGCACCAGAAGTCGGATCATGATGATCCGACTTGCGGTGCTGCTTGTGTGCTGATCTTAAAGGGGAGCCTCTCGCCAAAATGGAAAAAAAAAAAACAAAGTACCTTGCCCCCATGTTGATTTGTTGATTTCTTCCCGACAACCCTAGCTGGTGGTTGTCGGGGTCTACAGGCAGGGGGGCTTATTGGAATCTGGAAGCCCCCTGTAACAAGGGGGCCCCCAGATCCTGGCCCCCACCCTATGTGAATGAGTATGGGGTACGTTGTACCCATACCCATTCACCCAAAAAAAGTGTCAAGAATGAAAACACTGTACAGGTTTTTAAAGTAATTTATTAAGGCAGCTCCGGCGTCTCCTCCAATTTCTTCTCCCTCCGGCGATGTCTTCATCTTCAGGTTATTATTCCTCCACTGCTGATGTCTTCTCCCCCTCTCCGGTTCTTCTCCTCTCTGTGCTGTCTTCTCCTCCTCCCCAGTTTTTCTCCTCTCTGTGCTGTCTCCTGCCTCTGCCGGGTCTCCTCTCTCCGCTGTCTTCTCCCTCTGTTCTTCCTCCGATGTTGTCTTGACGCACTCTCCCAGAGTAATGCTAGGGCTGCCATGTGCTATTACTTATATAGACATATCACAGGATGACCCCACCCCCTTGTGACGTCACTGTCCCATCATGCACCGGGGTGACGTCACAAGGGGGTGGGGCCTCCAAATGATGTCACCGGATGGCTCCACCCCATATATATATACGTAATAGCACAAGGCAGCCCTAGCATTACCCTGGGAGAGCACGTTGAGACCATATTGGAGGAAGAACAGAGGCAGAAGACAGCACAGAGAGGAGAAGAACCGTAGAGGGGGAGAAGACATCAGCGGAAGAGGGAGAAGAACTGGAGGATGAAGACATCGCCAGAGGGAGAAGAAATCAGAAGAGACGCTGGAGCTGCCTTAATAGATTACTTTAAAAACCTGTGTAGTGTTTTCATTCTTTAAACTTTTTTTTGGGTGAATGGGTAGGGGTAACCCATACTTATTCACATAGGGTGGGGGGGCCCGGATCTGGACCACAAGCCAGAGTTGTTGGGAAGAGGCCCTTGTCCCCATCAACCCACTCCCCATGTTGAGGGCATGTGGCTTGGTATGGTCCAGGAGGGGGGCAATCGCTCATCCACCCCCTTTCCTGATCTGCCAGGTTGAATGTTTGGATAAGGATCTGGTATGTTTCCCCTTAAAATCCATACCAGACCAAAGGATCTGGTATTGTCTTGTGGGGGAACCCACTCCAGTTTCTTTTTTCATTTTGGCGCGGGAGCCGCCAATCGCGGCACGATGTCAGTGAAGAAACGGCACGGCGGTCCATTTCTTCCCTGCGCATGTGCCAATGACATCGGCACATGCCAGTATAGTGTATATCTCCCTAAACCATGCAGGTTTAGGAGTTATTCACGGAACCTACGGATAAGCCTTATTATAGGCTACAACATGGTTTTCAAACACTTTAAGTGTAAGAGACATTTCAGAGACAGCCAGGAAATTGTGATGTACCTTGGAATGTTCTGCATAAGCAAGATTCTGTAAAAAATGGGGAGTTAGAATGCACCAAAATTGGTTGTTTACTCTCAAGATTACTCATAAATATTTTATATCTGCCTAGGCTCAGCTCAGGTCAAAAATAATATTTCAGTTTGTGCTTTGTTGCTGTTTATTTGAACAATATGCTCATTTCTTATATCTCTTACTTAATTCTTACTTCAGCGGCCATTCCACTTTTACAGGATTCCCAGTCCCAAATCTAAAATTTTTCAGCTATCACCCTAGCAAGATTCGGGGCCTCTGTTTTAGTGACAGTTATCAAAAAGTATCAAGAAACCTAAAAAAATAAATAAAAAAGTAGATACTTCTTTGCACTTCATGTTGAGTCTCTCAGGATGTGATGAGAAATCTCATAGGACACAGAGCAAAAAAAAAAAAAAACACAGACAGAGGTTAAATCCTTCCCATTTCTACTGAAAATAATAAAATAATAAGAAGAAAGTTTTGGCTATATATACATGAAGGAACCGTGCCTTAAGCAATAGTGCCCCTAGCCTAAATGTAGTGCTGCTGGGCTGTAGTCTGAGCTCTTTTTGGTATGGTTCTGCTTTTGTTAGGTTTCCCCCTAAGCTCAGTTTTTATTTTTTGCTCCTCTCTGCTTCTGGGAAGTGACCCTGGCAAGTGTAACACAGGGGTAGGCAGCCAGCGGCCCTCTAGATGTTGCAAAACTACAAGTCCCATCGTGCCTCTGGGAGTAATTGTACACGTCAGCCTTGCAATGCCTCATGGGAAATGTAGTTCTACAACAACTGGAGGGCCGCAGGTTGCCTACCCCTGGTGTAAGAAGATACATTAATTTAGAATTATGAATTTTTATGCCTCCCTTTGCTAACTACTAGGAGGTCTATAGCCAGTAGTGCATGCTGGATGAATATTTGGGGTGACCTTTTGGAAGCTGGGACATGGCTGGTGCTATATCTTTCATAGGTCGATTCTTTTGGGTAAGGAGCCCTTTTATTCAGTGATGGATATACACGAGTGCGGTGTTGTACAACTATAACCCTTTACAGCGGTGAACAATATTGCTGTCCTACATTTCATCTACTAATCCTGAATAGGAGTCATCATGAAGTTTCCTCTTTTCTTACATTGGTACTGTATCCCTATCCTAACACAGGCACTTTGTTTGGATAATTTGGGAAGATTTTCCTTTGTCTTTTTAATATATTTATCAGTATTTTTGTTTAGCGCGGCCTCTTTTGTGTGTCCTTATGTTATTACTATGAGTATCCCATGGTAAGGCTGGTGCTTAGATACACTTTATTGATAGCGCAGTTAACCACATCTTTACCAATTAATCTATATCAACCAAACAGCAACAATCTTTTATTATTCTTACTGATTTGAATTGATCATAGGTGAAAACTGCTTACTAGCAGCTCCTGCATTCAACACACTATCACTTCTCTATACTTTACTAAGAACAAAAAAAGTTTATTTCCATATATCTCAATTACAATACAATTATGAGCAGACAAACTCAAAAAACTCACTGTTTAAAAAAGAAAACTTGACAAAAAAAACCCTTCAAGGAATGGACTTGGATAATCCCCTGACTCAACCTTGAAACTGCAGGAGGATTTAGTGGTTTATGCGGTCTTCATCTCGCCCCAAATTTAGCCAGTTTTTGGATGATCCAGATATAAAGGAATCTGTGTGGAGTTCTTAAACCAAACAAATAAGCACACAAGAGTTTCCAATCAATCATATCCCAGATTGCTTACTAATGAGGTAGATTGAGACCTGTGATATCACTAACTGAACATACAGTTTAATAATTCTTTCCAACCAACACTTGACAATAGAAAGGAAAATTGGGCTGTTTTTTTTTTTTCATAATATAATTGTTGCACAGCTGCTGTTTATTAAACTGCAATATAAGAGATTGACTTGCAGACACTTTCCTCCCTGACTGCATCCTCAATTGTTCAAAATATCATTTTACAGTCTACCAGCTATATCTTTTAACAATTATGTTTGAAGTTTACCATGAAAGGTTATTAGAGTGAGCGCATTACTCCACAACAGCCACAAGAGGGAGCTGCTTTGCTCGTATAGCCTAATACTGCAATGTTATAAAAGCTGCAGACTGAATGTTTCTAAGAAATTCAGCTTATTGTATTTAAGACAAACCTGTGCAGCTGACTCACTTTGTGGCTTTACCCCCCTTAAAGATTAAACCGGTTTACAGGCTTTGAGAATGGGACAGTTTGGAAACTGTTTAGTCTAAAAAAATGATTTTGAGATTACTTTTTTGTTACTGACCAGGCTTTCTTTCTGGTATTGTCCAAATATAGACTTTTGTTCCTTCTCTACAACTAAAGCTAGCCATACACTGCAGGCTGAAAGTGACATTGGTTTAAAAAAAAATCATTTTAACTATGTATTCTTAAAGCAGTGCTCCACCCAAAAGGGGAAGCTTTGGTTGTCTGCCTCCTCTAACCCCTCCTCTGCCACATTTGGCACCTTTTGGGCGGAAGCGGGTACCTGACATTGACAGGTAGCAGCTCCCACTTCAGCAAACTGAGTTGGAAGTTCAGCCCCCCTCCTCCTTCCCCCGCAGATGGCCCATTGACAAAGCGTGCGCAGTAGGGAACCAGCTGTGAAGCCTCAAAACTTCACTCCAGGTTTCCCCTAGTCGAAATGGCGGTGGCAGCGCCCGAGAACTGATTGAAAAACCGACTTGAGTGAGTACACCGCTAAATATTCTGGACAGGTAAGTGTGCTAATATTAAGGCCTCATACACAAGGGCGTCTGAAAAGAAATAAGCAAAACGTCGGGTCCGACGTTAGTGAGCGTTAGTGAGTATCGGCGTCAATAGGCGTTTTTAAAAAAAAATCAGTTCTCTGCTATTTTTCAACCTAAAAACGCCGGTTAGCGCCGGTACGGCGTCAGTGAGCGTTTTGCCGATTGGCGTCAAAAAACGCCAAAACTTTACAGCCTCAGAATGCACTGGTCCTGCATTCTAGAAACAGCTCACTAACGCCGATGCCCTCTACTGCTCAAAAACGCAGGCGTTTTTAGAAGGCCATTGAATAACATGGAGAGCTGCAATAAAAACGCCCAAAAACACCGGCGTCAAAAAAACACCCGTGTGTATGAGGCCTTAAAGTCAGCAGTTTATTTTTTGCTGAAGGAGCCTGGAGTTCCTCTTAACCTCACCTTCTATTGCTCTCAGCTTCCACATCACAGGTCCCAGGAAGCTGCAGGACTATTCACAAAGCGCAGCATGGCTCGTGCATGCACAATGGGAAGTTGGCTGTGAAGCCAAAAGGAGTAACATCTGCAGAGGCGTAACTAGAACCTTCAGGGCCCCGGTGCAAGAAGGGACCCCTGGCCAGGGCCCTTGCCTCTTCCCGCTAATCCTGGGGCCCTTTACTCCTATCACAGGTCCCTTTATTACGGTACGGCAGCAGGGCCTTTTCACAAGTTCTGTAGTGGGCACCCTTTCTGCCATCTTCAGGCCACCCCATGGTGGTGAAATGCCAGGGCCCGGTCACAATTGCAACCTTTGCAATCCTGAAAGTTCCCTCACTGGTGTCAGTAGTTTTTAATTTTTATTTTAATTGTATTATTTTTTTTTACCATTTCATTTTATTTCTTTTACAATTTTATTTTTACAATTTTTTACAGTTTTTTGTAGAAGCTCTGTGGGGGGCTTTGATGAGATATCAGGGGTCTGAACAAAACTCAGCTCTCAATTTCCATCTGTGTAGCCTCAGCTGCACAGACTGAATGGACAGGAATAGCTGTGCACCAAACCCCCCATTCATTCAGAAACAGAAGTATAGTAAAAAAATATTACTATGGTTCAGTTATGAATGAACCAATTGGTACCAATCACTGACTCTGTCCATTCAGAAAAGGAAGAAGCCGGTAAATGACAAATTTACCAACCCGTTCCCATCTCTCCATCATTACACATCTTCTACAGCAGCTGGCAGGAGAGAGGAGGGGGGAACACAGCAGCTCTGTGAGGGGAGGGGGGGGGGCAGGGAAGCACACAGGGACCCTGGGAACAGCAGAAGACAAGTAAAGTGGATAGAGGAAAATGCAGGAGATTGGTTCCTCTATATGCCACCCCTGCCATCCCTCCTATTCAGGTGTACAAGGGAGGCACATGGGCCCCCTGGGCCATAGGGCCCGGTTGCAATTGCAACCCCTGCCGTTACGCCCCTGCACATCTGGCTTCCCACAGTAAACAAGCTCCATGCTAGGGACCCGAAGCCCAACAAAGAGTCCAAATTACATAGAGAGGAGAATTCAGTGAGGTTGTTTCTTTGCCATAAAGTGTAGGCTTGGTGTTCCATTCCTGGAGGAAAATTTGGGTTTCCTTGTATCGGTAGGTGCCTGGAGATGTAGAGGGGGAGTTTCAGGATTTTGAAAACTTCCCTCCAAGCTATGGCTGTATCGCGTAGGAGAAGGTTGTGTTGTAGGTTTGGGCATATTGATTTCCATTGGCAGTGGAGCAGTGCCGCCAAACAGAAACATAGAAAAGTGACAGCAGAAAAAGACTGAGTAGTCCATCGAGTCTGCCCATTTTTATTTTTTATTTATTTTTTTTTAATTTTTAAATTTTTTTTTACATTAACCTTGTTGTCTGACTATAGATTTATGTTTATCCCAAGCATGTTTGAAGCCATTTACTGTTGACTGTCTCACAACCTCTGTTGGTAGTTTATTCCAATCATCAACCACCCTTTCAGTAAAATAATACTTTCTAAGATTTGTTTTGAGCTTCCCTCCAGTTAGTATGAGGTCATGTCCCCGTGTTCTTGATTTTGGTTTTATATTGAAAGAGATGGGGTGTGCCATTGCTGATTCAACACCAAGTTTTAATGTGCAGGCTAGTGTTGTGTCGGCTCTGGGAAGAAGTGATGCGATGTGCATTTTAGTGTATCGCCTTGCTTGTTTTTTTCTTCTTTTTTTTCCAACTTTATCTGAAATGTCACATAGTAACATTTTATTCATGTCACTGTACAGAAGTTTTGTACTGCTGTGCGGTGATATGTGGTGCCATCCAGTCCTGCATTTGGCATTTTTCCACACTGCAACACACCACACATCACTCCAGTATTTTGGTGGAAATGGGGCACAGAGAACAATGGTTTTCTTTGTGCTCGGTTCTTAATTCAGCAGCTGCCAGCTGCTGAGCAGAGTGGTGTGGAAAACTGCAACATGCCTGAATTTTTTTGCACTGTAGCCCATAAAAGCAGTTGAAATCAAAAACGCACAGTAAACTAACGCAGCAGGAAGCAAAAAACAAAAAAAAAGAAAACTGATTGGTGGCTGGTGAAAAGCCTGCACAGTGACAGCTTCCTGAAAACTCACATGAAAAAAACAATGCAGCTAAATGCGATATGTACAATTTTTTTTTTAAAGAACCGCATAAAATGCCGCAAAATGCACATAAAAACGGAAATAAAAGCAGATGAACGTTTACCTACCTTTGTATGCACACAAGTGTGAATCTGCCCTTTGAAAAAAAAAGGTTTTGTTCTGTGTAACAAGTTATTTATCTGAAATACTATACAAAGCAAACAGTAAATGCACACATAATGATATCCTATTAAAATGTTTGGAATGACCCATGATTGCTGTTTTTCTCTCTCACGGTGTTTATATTCCTCTGGTACCACAGACACTGCCTGAACCCACAAGCTAATTAACATGTATGTTGTTGTAAATGTTATTTTAGTAGCAGTCACCATTATATAAATACACCTTCCTTACCAGCAGTCCAGTGCTAGGCTGTGGCAGGATGATTAAAACACATCGCTCACTCACCAATTCAATGCGGTTAGGACAGGCATTTCACCCTAACCTTAATTATCATATGCCCAATTTTCCAAAATGTTCCCACACATACAAACACTGAGGGAAATGATGAGGAACAAAACCCTGTCATTGAATGTCTGCAGTGCACCTCAGGGCCAGACTCAGTGTTATGTAGCAAAGTACAAGCTTCCACTTGAAGGTTTTCATGCTGTTTCAAAGATGGTGACAAAAGCATTCATTAAATTATATTTTATGTGGATTTAATTTTGATATAAATCAATTTCTCACAAGGGACCTAACGGAAATATTGTGCCACGGTATCAATGAAATCAAAGTGATAATGGTAATCTACTAGTGTGTTGTAAACACTGTTAGGCCTCAACCACACTTGCTGCCCCTCTGCCATGGTTTTCTCTGTTGACAAGTAGCTGGGAGGCAATATGTCATCTTCTTAATGCCCGTATGAATGAATAGGCTGAAGCACAGCGTCGCAACCGTGTACATTGCGTGCAGTTGCAGGGTGGCACCATTCACATTCAATGGTGGTATTGTCTGCCAAACACTACGTGGGGCTTAAAGTGGAAGTCAACTTCCATCTCTTGCTTTTACCTTTAGGTAAGCCTATAATAAGGCTTACCTACAATTAAGCCCCGAACACACGGTTTGACGATCGTATACAACAGGTCGTACTCACGACCGTTGTATGCGTAATCGATCGTTCGTATGCGCGATTTGAACAGTCGAACATACGACGGTCGTACAAGCGAGTTGTATGAGCAGACTAGAAAACTTGGTCGTACCAACAAGCTCTCATACGACCGCTGTATCGTGTGTACAGAGCAGTTGGTACAACAAAGTTGTATTGTGCAAAACACGCATGCTCCGAAGTCAGGAATGGCTGTATGCTAATTACATGCACCTGAACGTTCTTCTGCGGTCGTACGATCGTGTAGTGCAGTCAGTATGCTGCATACAACAGCCAGCATACAATTCGACACGATCGTACATGCGATCGTCGAACCGTGTGTACAGGGCATTAGTGTAAGCATCTCATAAACATGCACCATTTAGGAGACATTTACTGTACATGCAGCCAGTGACATGCGCTCTGAAGGAACAGCTACCTGTGCCGTTCCTTCAGATCCCTGTGACGACATTGTGGCTCTGGCCAGAAAGGTGAAGATGGAGCGTCTGCAGCTCTGACATCTCAGCACTGGAATGCTTTGTTTAAAGGTACATTTAACATAATGTGCTAGTATGTGATGCATACTGGCACATTATGACATTACCCGCAGGGTCCAAAAAATAAATGTCCAGCGGTTAACTGATTTAAAGAGGAAGTAAACCCAGATGGGGTTTACTTCCTCTACATTCCCCTGCAAAGTAGATGCATAATGGGTTACTATGCATCACATAGTAGCCCATTATGTGCCAGTTACCTGCAAACGAAGCCTGCAATGTCCAGCACTGTCCCCTGTGCTGGCTACATCCATCTTATGTCCCTATTCCTTCCAGGGCTGCGACTCCCCGCGAATGCGCGTGGGAGCCGCCAGTCACACCACGATCACAGTGAAGAAACGGCACAGAGGCAGTTTCTTCCCTGCGCATGTGCCGAAATGATGTCGGTACATCTCGTACACTGCATATCTCCTGAACCGTGCAGGTTTGGGACATATGCAGGACACCTCCAGGTAAGCCTTATTATAGGCTTACCTGTAGGTTAAAGTGGTTGTCATGACTTGACAACCACTTTAAAGGGGTTGTAAAATAACAAACATGTTATACATGTTAAAGAATGCACTAAGGTTAAAAACTTTGAGACTTTACAAACATTTAACTTTTTGGCAATAATTTCTAAGTGGGTATGATTACCTTATGGAAACATTTTCTGGAATCTAGTATTGATGATTATCTAGACCAGTGTTTCTCAACCTTTTACGGTGAAGTACCCCTGCAGGTCTAAAAAAAATTTCTAAGTACCCCTGTCTCGAGAAAGTTATTGTTTGGGTGTCACGGTTTCTGTGTGCGTGTGTAATGTCCCTTAGAAAATCCCCCCTCCATTAGGGCAGACCCCCTTAGGAAATCCCACCCCCCTTAGTGCAGACCCCCTTAGGAAATCCCCCCTTAGTGCAGACCCCCTTAGGAATCCCCCCCCCCCCTACATTAGAGCAGACCCCCTTAGGAAATCCCCCCCTCCATTAGTGCAGACCCCCTTAGGAAATCCCCCCCTTAGTGCAGACCCCCTTAGGAAATCCCCCCCCTTAGTGCAGACCCCCTTAGGAATCCCCCCCCTACATTAGAGCAGACCCCCTTAGGAAATCCCCCCCTCCATTAGTGCAGACCCCCTTAG
>BLSH010296313.1:190210-202396 GCA_018402905.1 Glandirana rugosa
CGTAGAAGACTGGATAGGTTTCGTATACACTCGTCTATTGACAACCCGTCCACTGCACCTCTGACATATAATATGACATGTAACTACTAATCGTCCCCTCCTAATGTTACACGGGAGACACGTCCAAACGTCCACATACGTGTAGAAATGACGAGTCTAAGGGAAATGTGACGTAGGTGGCGCGACTGATGACTCTAGACACGGGAGATTTGCTTTTTTTACAGAGGATAGTTGCAGATGATTTGTAAACACCACCCATTCTTGTCGACTACTTCATTGATAACAGAAGACTACAGCAAGTGTAATTGGGTATCCGTGTTTATTTTGTATACACCAAACTCTAAGTCGTTAGTACTATTTAGTATTTTACATTTATTTGTGCCTATGGGTTAATGTGAACGACATCAGAAGACAATAGTTACTTCATCAGCTGTTCTTACCCACCACAAATGTTTAGTAGACGTTGATAGGAGACATTTTTTTCGTTTAGAGGGCACAGATCTCAGTAGTCAGCGCGGTGGATGCAGTGTAAAGGGAATCTGAGCAGTAAAGATGTGCATACACCTGCAAACCTGCACAGAGGGCACATTGTAATCCTCCCCTGCTAATCATCAATGTACAGTATAATATACAGTCTCCACGTCACCTGCCCAACAGTTATCTGCTCACATATGCTTTGGATAGGTCAGAAGATGCCATCACCGGAGGGCCACATCCATGTGCAGTTGCCCCTCAATGGAATATTTCTGTTTCTTTCGTCATATATGACCCCCTTGGAATAGGCATATCTGTCATATTTAGCTCTCGTTGTGGATGACTTAAAGTGATAGTAAACCCTTCTATCATTTTCAGCCAAGGAAGCTGCCATCTTGGCCTCTGTTTAATCTACAACTGCCGTGATGCTGCACATGTGATCAGCTATGACACCAGCCATTGGATGGTTTGACAGTTTGGTTGAGAGCACAACCAATGGGAGTGTTACATTTCCAGCATGTGCCAGAAATGAAACTGTTTTTAAACTGTTAAATGAATGGGTTTACTACCGCTTTAAAAGGATAATTCACCTTTACAAAAAACTGCCTATGCAGATAAGGGGTGTTTGTAGATAAAAACAAACTGTGCAGCTCTGACTAAAGTTGAATAAAGTCCTTGCTATAGATGCAGGCCATTTACATAACTTATGAAGCCTGACTTGAATACTCCCAGGACATTGCTAAGTGAGGCCTAGTCATCACTGCTCACCTCTACCACCACAGGAGTGAGCTCTTTCTCTGATATAAACCCCCTCACATACACTTTATCTCCCCTAATGCAGTAGGTCTAAGCTCAGCATTTGAGAGCTCACTCCTGTGATGGTGGAGGTGAGCAGTGATGACTAGGCCTCACTTAGCAATGTCCTGGGAGTATTCCAGTCAGGCTTCATAAGGTATGTAAATGGCCTGCACCTATAGCAAGGGCTTTATTCAACTTTAGTCAGAGCTGCACAGTTTGTTTTTATCTACAGATACCCCTTATCTGCATTGGCAGTTTTGTGGTAAAGGTGAACTATCCCTTTAATCTGTCAGATCATCAGCCTCCCTGCCACCGAAGGGTAACATTCTCAGGTAGCCTGATCTTCAGGTACATGGGCAGCTTCACAAAGTAAAAGAGTGTCTACTGTTTGTCTTGAAAAGTTAAAGTAGAACTAAACCCTCCGATTGTTTTCAGCCAAGGAAGCTGCCATCTTGGGCTCTCTTTAATCTTCACCTGCCATGATGCTACTGTGATCAGTTATGGCACCAGCCATTGGATGGTCTGACAGCTTTTAAACCCATTGGCCATTGTTAAAACTCCTGGAAAATCTAAAATTATCCCTTGAGGTTGGGCTGTGCCTGCACTGCAAGGGTTAAAGTCTTGCTTTGTTTTGGGAGATAAGAAACAAACGACTTAACTGATCTTCTGCTGCCCTGGGAGATGGCGCTCCTCCCCCCCCCCCATGCTCCGGGCGGTGGACTGTCCCTTGCTTTCATCATGTCCAGTGCAGGGCTATGGACCCTGATTTAAACTTGATGATGTCAGGACCCTAGAGGGGGGGGGAAATAAACTACTGGAACCGGTCTAGCGATGGGAAGGAGCGGAGGATCGGGTAAGTAAAGGGATCATTTTTAGGTGCCCTGAGCTGGACTTTAACATTGAAGCCTGATGCATGTGATCCAGGCTTAAAATGGGTCCTTTATTTTCTTCTGGTGACAGTTATATTTAAATTGTATGTATAGCCCAAACTTTTTTTGTTTCAGATAGAGGTTGTAAGGTTTAAAACTCTTGTTAGTTGTTGTCTTTGTCCTTTTGGGGAGATTTCTCTTCACTTCCTGTCCCATTGGGAGATTTCTCCTCACTCCCTGTCCCATTGGGAGATTTCTCCTCACTCCCTGTCCCATTGGGAGATTTCTCCTCACTCCCTGTCCCATTGGGAGATTTCTACTCACTCCCTGTCCCATTGGGAGATTTCTCCTCACTCCCTGTCCCATTGGGAGATTTCTCCTCACTCCCTGACTCATTGGGAGATTTCTCCACACTCCCTGTCCCATTGGGGGATTTCTCCTCACTCCCTGTCCCATTGGGTGATTTCTCCTTACTCCCTGTCCCATTGGGAGATTTCTCCTCACTTCCTGTCCTATTGGGAGATTTCTCCTCACTCCCTGCCTCATTGGGAGATTTCTCCACACTGCCCGTCCCATTGGGAGATTTCTCCTCACTCTCTGTCCCATTGGGAGATTTCTCCTCACTCCCTGTCCCATTGGGAGATTTCTCCACACTCCCTGTCCCATTGGGAGATTTCTCCTCACTCCCTGTCCCATTGGGAGATTTCTCCTCACTTCCTGTCCCATTGGGAGATTTCCCCTCGCTCCCTGAGCCATTGAGAGCTTTCTCCTCACTTCCTGTACCATTGGGAGATTTCTCCTCACTTCCTGTCTTGAGGAACAGGAAGTAGAAAATTCTACAAATTGGAACATATACCCCCATTGGAAGATTTACCCTAACCTCTTGCTCTGCTCATAACTGTAAAATGTTGGATTCCCATCACTTTTAGTCTCAGTGACACAAATAGAGAATGGAAATCTTTACAGCAGGGACATAGCAATAAAACATGACAGGGGTTCTAACACTTACCTAGTCTATCCAAATCTAAGTGTCTCTGTTCAGCGTGAGCGGGGCATCATGTATAAAAGCTTCTAAATATGGCAGCTTCCCACAGTCACTGGTTCCTAAGAAAGCAGTGGGAGCTTGCACCGCTGCATCCCTAGGAAATGTTGATGTCACAGCATATCGCGGGATTTCCCAGCCACATACGTAAGCGGGGAAAGCGCTGACATCAATGCCCAAATATAGCTACTGGCCATATTGGGGCAATGATGTCACCACTATCCCTGCCCTTTCCCTTACATAGCTGGTGACAGTCAGAAAGCTGTCATTCAGCTCATGGTACCATAGGGATCGGTTGAATTCTTGGGTTTTTTTTTGACAAATTGACGGATGACAGGCATCGTGATTAACCGTGGATTTACAACAAGGAACTTTTTTTTTACTCTTTATTTTTTTAAATGAAGGACTTGTCAGACATTTGCTTATATTTATTCCTAGGTTGCATCTGCTTTTTGTGAACGAGTAGGAGTTGCCCATACTCATTTATGTAAGGGAGGGCTGTATCTGGGGGCGTCCTTAAGCCACCCTCTTTGTTTAACCTCTTTGTGCTGGTGCCTCCGGGGTGGGGCTTAAAATCACGTGACCACCGTGATGGACTGTCACGGCGGTCACGTGATCCGTAAATGTCCGATTGCAAGCAGCGATCTGGAGCTTTCGGTTAGATGCTGGTCCCATCACAGCTCTAGTGACAGCAATTCACGCAAATATGCGCCCTCTTGGTGCCAAGGACTAGGCCGCATGTTTGCCAAGGGGTTAAAGAAGCTGGCAATGAAATGTCATTTTCTGGAAATTGTAAACACTTTTTTTCATTAGTAAATGTCAGTGCTGCAGCAGCACTTTCTGTACATCCCAGAGATGAGCCCCTTCACAGTAATAAAACCATGATAGGGTTTCTAATACTTACCTAATCTATCACTATGTAAAAAAATGAGTTTCAAGTATACTTTTACTTTAGTTTGGCAAAGGAGGATGTATAAGTTATAGCAACCAATCAGCAGTCATCTTCCATTGTCCTGACCGTCCTTCACTGGAGAAAAGTTAAATGTGATTGGCTCCTGTGGGTTCCTGTGAAGTAAGCGGCATTCCAGTTTGTTTTTATGCTGTTACAATCCGTTGTAATGCCAGTAACCTTTCTTTGTGCTGAGTAAACCTCGGGAAAGTTGTGCGGCCTTAAACAAAACATAAGATTAGGTTGTCTGTACTTGGAGAGAACATTTTGAAGCACTCAAGTTCTGTAGCTGACTTACTTTGGTTGTTTCACTGCAGAAGTGAACTTTTCTGACTAAGGAGCTCAGGTTTCAAGCCAATGTTCTGAACCCTTTTTGGTCACAGTAGCCTGTGAAACTTTTTTTTTTTTTTTTTGCTTACAGTCGCTCTACAAGCAAGTTATAGGCTTTTACTGGTTAGCGCAAGCCTTACCTCAAATGAAAAACAAATGTTTTCCTATTGAAGCATTTTAAGTTCTTCACTTAGAGGCTAAAGTTTATACACGCATGGCTCCTTCCCTTACATTTGATACAAAAAATACATGTTCTGTTTGGAATTTCCAGTGTAACATTGTAGTATTATGGTTGCAATCATTATTCAGATTACATTTTTGCAGTACTTGGCCTGCCACAAATTCAGAACACAGCTTGATTTTTTAAAATTATTTATAGTATTATTATTATTATTATTCAGGATTTATGTTGTGTCAACCGTTTGCCCAACACTTTATATAATAAAGGTAGACAGTACAGTCACAATACAATTTAATACAAGAGGGACAGGAGGGCCCTGCTCATGACAGCTTACTATCTAAAAGGGGTGATCAAGTGACAGTGGCGTCACTAGGGTTGGTGTCACCCGGTGCGGAAAAAAATGGTGTCACCCTCCCCTCCACCAACTATAGTCCCCTCTCTCTCAGTACAGACCCCCATCTCGCAGTATAGACCCCCTACAGTATAGATCCCCCTCACTAA
Organism: Glandirana rugosa; assembly: GCA_018402905.1. NCBI lineage: Eukaryota > Metazoa > Chordata > Amphibia > Anura > Ranidae > Glandirana > Glandirana rugosa. The sequence goes on from BLSH010296313.1 coordinate 195,355, forward strand.
GTACAGACCCCCCCTTCCTCAGTATAGACCCCCCACTAAGTATAGACCCTCCCTAAGTACAGACCCCCCTAAGTACAGACCCCCCTCCTTAGTATAGACTCACCTACTAAGTATAGACTCCCCTCCCACAGTACAGACCCCCCTCAGTGCAGACCCCCCTCAGCAGGGACACCCCCCTCAGTGCAGACCCCCCATCAGTGCAGAGCCCTCCCTTCAGTGCAGACCCCTCCACTGCAGACCACATTCAGTGCAGACGCCCCCATTTATGCAGACAACCCTCAGTGCAGACCCCCCCTGTTCAGACGCCCCTCAATGCAGGCACCCCCCAGTGTAGACACCCCCCCTTAGTGCAGACCCCCTCAGTGTAGACCCACCTCAGTGCAGACACCCCCCCCTCAGTGTGCAGACCCCCCTCCAGTGTGCAGACCCCCCTCAATGCAGACACCCCCCCTGCACATGTCCAATACATACACTGAGTGCACAGACCTCAGAACAGTGTGGCCATGTCCTCATACTCCCAAGTCCGTCCTCCCGTGTAGATGTACACAGAGAGGAGGGGGAGGCAGCTTTGCTCCGCTGTGCTTGAGAGACACAGCCAGAGCCCGCAAGGGAGACTGTACTGCGCAATGTAGCAGTGGTGCCGCTGCCCACATGTGTCACCCCGCTGGTGGGTGTCACCTGGGTGTGGCCCGCACCCCACTAGCAACGCCACTGTCAAGTGATATAAAAGGTAATTTATTGTAAGGGATGAGCTGATGGAGCAAGTACAGGGCCAGCTCTACCACTAGGCGAAGTAGGCGGCCGCCTAGGGCACACTGCCGTCTAGGGATGCTTGGCCACTGTTGATCTGTCACTGGCTGCTCTGCATTGATTCATGTAAAAACTGACACAGTCTGACTGAGATAATGGGATTGTATTATCACATGCCATTTGCAAATGTATATAGAAATAGTGACTGATCTGCCCAATACTCCCCCCCCCCCCCCCCCCGCGTGAGGCTGTATTTGATGGGCACAGGTGTAGCTGTATTTCATGGGCACCGGTGAAGCTATATTTGATGGGCACAGGTGAGGCTGTATTGATTGGCGCTGGTGAAGCTGTATTTCATGGGCGCTAGTGAGGCTGCATTTGATTGGTGCTGATCAGGCTGCATTTGATTGGCGCTGATCAGGCTGGGCAGGGGAAAGGGGGTGGAGTCAAGGGGGGCGGCAAAATTAGGTTTTGCCTAAGGTGTCAAAAATCCTTGCACCAGCCCTGAGCAAGTACAGTTTATAAACCTTTCCCCCATCCGGCCCCAGGTTCAGTGGGAGCTGTGCATCATACAGTATATAGACATGGTATTTCTACTGCTTCTAAATATGACAGCTTCCCACTGCCACTGGTTGCTAAGGAAGCAGCGGATGCTGGCACTGGCTGCATGCCTAGGAACTACTAATGTTGCGGCACATTGCCTTATATGGCCAGGATTCCCCAACTCATTCATGTGGCAGAAGGCAGTATGTGGGGGGCCCCTCTATTATTAAAGATGTTTGCAGATTCTGATAAGCCTCCCTATTTTAAAGAAGCCGGCAATAAAATGTCATTTGTTGGAAATTTTATATACCTTTTCCCATGTAAATGTCTGTGCTGATGCAGCACTTTCTGTACATCCCAGAGATGTGCTCCTTCACATGCAGGGTTGGGGCACATACTGGGAATACTATTTAAAGGAATTAGGCATTTTTTATATGTTGCTTTAATCATTTAAAAAATTGATCTTCCTGGTCAAATGGATTTTTTTTCCCATTGATACCCAAGGCATTGCCCACACCCCATGATATTTATTGATCTGGTTGGTAGTACCCTGCAAGGTGTCTCCATCCCCATTGTACATACAAATGCAGAGTTTTGCCCATTGAGATTTTAGATGAAGCGCACACAGCCAGTAATAAAAACATAGTACAGTTTATTGAGTGTATGCCAGCATTGTGGACATTTTTAATTTGACAGATTCAGCTCCTATTGAATTCAGTGGGATTTGGGTTCAGCATCTGAACTTCTTTGAAGTTTACTGAACAGCCCTTGAACTAAACCTGGGTCAGTTCGGCTCATCCCTATTCATTAGGAAAGGATAGGCCTCGCTGAAAAGACGAGCTTTCAGGGATCACCTAAAGGTAAGAAGGTAGAAGACAGCCTGATAGGTGGGGCGGGGAGCTCCAGAGGAAGGGAGAGGCGCTGGAGAAGTCCTGGAGGTAAACAAGGGAGGAGGTGACGGGGAGCTATAGAGCAGGAAGCCTTGGGGGTGCGAAGTAGATGGTTTGGGTGATATTTTGAGATGAAGATTGAGACAGAATGAAATAAGCTGTATTTTTAAATGAATATTATTACCTCTACAGCTGTAGAAGCATATCCATATGCACATATCTACTAAGGTTTCTGAAATATACAGTCCTAGAGATAAATTAAAAGAAGGTAATGAAAAAGCTATTATTATTCTACAAATATATCCTCTTTAGTAATATTTATGTCCTTAATGCTCTGTAATGGAGATGTCATTGCTTCACACCAAACCATATACAGTAAGTGATAGCTGTTTCTGTATATACTGTACATATTAAAAAAAATTGTACATGGGGAAGAATGCTTAGATATGCTGTTGCCATAATCTCAATATAATGAATGACTGAAACGGTGCAACAATTTCATTGCTCGGGTGTTAATGGGGACCTGTGTATAAAAATGTCCCACGTGAATATTGTTTGTATTATGATTATCTCCTAATCTCCTATGATAGTCAGCTCCATCTAGTGGCTATGATGCTGTATGTTTCTGAAAAGAACTCAATAAAAAATACAATATGGCCACTGGATGGAGCCAAGAATCATTGAAGATGATCATATTGCAAACAATACAGTAATCATTGTGTCTATTCAAATGTTTAAAGTATATCTAAATTCAAGAAAAAATTGATAGCATCACAGCTTACCGGTCCTTAGATGTGCTGGCTGCATTCACTGTCACTGTTCTCACCCAGTGACAGAAAGTGTGTGATGACTACAGAATACTTCCACCCTTCCTCTTCTCTGGGGGGTGTTCTGTAGTTCACAGGGAGAACTGGGAACAATACTAACTGATAACAAAGTAGCACAGGCTGACAGCAGGGACTGGTAACAGCTTACATAATTTCTGGCAGAACACTCATTTTAAAATTGATAAAGCTGTTTATTAGCATTTAAAGGATAAGTTCCTCTTTCTGACCATGTTTCATGCTACACCTATATTACGAGGATACCAAGAAACATAGGACCCCTGCACCCAGAAACCTCCTCTCCCTGCCATTTTTTTCATTTCACATAGCTGTGTGGGAGGAACTCATACAGCTGTGCCATTCATTAACAGGAACCTGTAACAAAAAAACTACAAGTCCCATCTGCCAATGCAGTAGGTGGACCCATCATTCTTGATAAAGTGCTTGTAGTCCATTGCTGAAGGTTTGTATCTTGGTACGGAGTGTGAGCATTGCTCCTGTCATCCACTGATGGCAGTTGCAATGCTTTGCAGGCTCCAGTGCAAAAAATAATAAATGCCCTTTTTCATTAATCAATATGGGTGCATTTATTATTTTTTTGCAAGAGGTAAAAGTTGCTTTTGACCTAATTGCTAAAAGGCTGTCTGTCATTGCCTAATTAGTAGGGACCTACATATATGACAATAGACTCATTTCTGGAATTTATGAAAATGTCATTGCTCTAGCAATGCATCTTTAGTTATTTTAAGTGTGTGATATGTTCAGAGCATGTTGAAGCTTAAACTCTTTTTATACTGGAAATTATTTTCAACTGCCAATACAGTCTAATAAGATTATTGCATTTTCCAGCTATTAGGCCTCATACACACTGATGTTTTTTGACGCCACCTTTTTTGGCATTTTTTGCAGCTCTCCATGTTATTCAATGGGCCCAATAAAAATGCCAACGTTCTTGAGCTGTAGAGGGCGTCGGCATTAGTGAGCTGAAAGTAGAACCCACGGCCAGCGCGTTCCAAGGCTGTAACATTTTGGCGTTTTTGGCGCCGACGCTTACTACTGCCCAGCCGACGTTAACCGGCGTTTTTGACGACGACGTTTTTAGGTTAAAAAATAGCAGAGGAAAGTTTTTTTTTAAAAAACGCCTATTGACGCCGACGCTCATTAACGCCTATGCAAAAAGCTGACGCCAGGCCCAACGTTTTGCTTATTTTCTTAACATACGCCTGTGTGTATGAGGCCTTAGTCTTAACATAGAATAACGTATGGAGCAGTTAAAATAGAGAAAGGGTTAATACTCAAGTGCCGGGCCGGTCTCAAACGCCATATAGTACATGAGACATGCATTCACTCATGTGCACTTAATGTGGCTAGCTGGAATGTTTAGGTCATTTTGTTGCTCTGTTCATGAAGCCGGTGATCATTAGTATTATGTTACTATTTGAAACATATGTAAGGAACATGTTTATTATGCTTGGTTATTTGTAGCATGTCACCATTTTTTATTTATTTATGCAGTTGATGCATACCAATTCAAATTCCGCCTTACTCTTAAGAAACCTCAATGGCACATACACTTTAAATGGGCTTTTTATAAATGGTAGATAAACACACACGGCTATACTGCGGAGCGGGAAGGTATATATGAAGTGCAGAAATATTTGTGAGCTTTGCATTTGATTTCACCAGGAACGCTCGACTTTCACGGATCCATTATGTCAGAGTGAACAAAAGCTCCATAGTAAAAGCTAAATCCAGCATAAGAATGAATTGCCTTTCATTTGGTTCTGACTTGGAATGAATAAGGGACCTCCATCCCAACTACATCTATGTAGAAATACATAGGAATCCCTGAAGTAGAATTCAAACCCTCTGCTTCTTTTGTCCTATCTTTAGATGAAGATTGTCCATTCGAGTGTAATCATACTCAGGGGGAGATTTTTTATGGATGCGATTCAGCGCCAGCTTCTTCTAAATTTTGCTACATGCATTACAAACGAATTGGACAACCTTCTTTGGATTCACCAACATCTTTGTAGTCTAAGGTCCTACCTGATTAGGTTTAACGGTCAATGCCAGCCGAAGTATTTTATTTTTTGTAAGAAGGGCCACAGCTTATGTCAAGAGATTTACTGGCGTCAATGTCCCTTTTAGGGAGATTTCCCCTCTCTCCCAGAACAGGGAGTGATAGGAAATCTTTCCAACAAAGACACAAACAGAATCCCCCACAGTGATGCCCCCTCTTTTCTGGCTGCACTGGTTGTGACAGTAAAGGGCCTCTCATCTGGTTGCAGATCACTTGTCCAGCTAGCTCTCCTTTTCTGGTGTGGCATCTCTGAACCACGAAGGGAGGGAAGCTGAGAAACTTATTTTCCCTGGATGTGTCCAGGAAACCTGGGAATAGTGGAAAAGGAGTTAAAAGGGTCTACGTATGTGCCTGAGCATGCTAGGTAAAAATGCACTGCTACAATGACAGTTGGCTGGATTGGGTCATCAGGTCACTTGATGGCTGTGTTTGTACATCTATGCCAGCCTTTCTCAGCCTTTTCAACACCTAGGAACCCTTGAAATAATTCTCCAGTCTCAGGGAACCCCTGCTAAAAATTAAAAATCTACAACTCATGATACATTAGTGTGATGGTCAATGGGAAGAATGCTCCTTACACTTGTGGTCATTGGGAAGAATTACCCCCTTACAGATAGCTAAAAAGATCAATGGTATCATTGGGAATTTATCTGAGAGGTAAAAACTTACCATTGCCTAGCAACCTCTGGAGGAACGCTAGGGTTCCACGGAACCCTGGTTGAGAAACCCTGGTCTATGCATTCATTGCAGCATTTCTGTTATCCCCAAGAAAATACTACTACACAATGGCAATCAAACGTCTGAATTGTTCAAATGATTGTATGATGTATGTGCAAACTGCCTATGACAAGCTTTGGCAAGTAATTGGCTTGTTGTAATATTACCTAACATTACAAAGAGTCAGAACAGAAGTCCTAAAGCATTGGCAGCACCAGTTAAGGGCTTCCTAAATATCCTCCCACTCCCTTTATAGGCATTCATTTTGTCTTATACATTGGCAGCCACAGTTTATATTTTAATCATACTACTAGACTCTCTAAGCTAACTTCATTAAGTTGTACCGTAGACATCACAGAGCACCAAACATCATTTATTTTATAACACAAATTAGATTTAAAATGCAATTTTGTAGACTGTAATAAGCTCTAAGTGCCGTCTAGTAGAATTTTTCTTAAACTATATCCAGTACCACCAGTGATTCCATTTTCTAAATAGCCCTGTTAATGAATTCATCATGTGGAAGTGGTTATATATTTTGTGTTCTTTCTAGACATTTATTGTTGCTCTTACATGTTTTGTATGCTGCAATTGTGGTTTACAATTTTGTCATTAATATACTGTAGGTATGTGGGGTATGTGGACAGATAAGTTAATAAGAAAGCTTTTCAGCATGACTAGCATCCTGCGTTGTTGGGCTTCAAATAGGTGTACAAGTCTATGGGGATGCAACCCCCTCTCTTGAAGTAGGTCAGGGGGAGTCAACTGCAGGTCAAACGTACCTGTCTGAATGAGCTCAAAAATGTCTTAAAGTGGGAGTAAACTCCCTTTGTTGTTCTGTACCCACAGGTATGCCTATAATAAGTCTTACCTGTAAGTACAGTAAGTATCTCCTAAACGTGCACCGTTTAGAAGATATTTACATATATATCAACCAGTGACATCATCAGTGCATGTGCACTGCGCTCACAATGGGCAGCATGGTGTCCATTGAGAGAGCTGTGCTGTGCCCGTGACTCTCGCACGCATGCAGGGGAGTGAAGTCATTGCGGCATGGCCTTTCCGGGTTCACTGGAGCCAGCGAACTCGGAATGTAGACCAGGTGAAGATGGATTCCCTGTCAGTGGTGACAGTGTGCCGCTGGAGGGATCCATCTTTTAGGTCTGTCATAATGTGCTAGTATGCAGCATACTAGCACATTATGACATTACCCTGCGGGGGGGGGGGGGGGGGGC
>BLSH010296313.1:206609-223457 GCA_018402905.1 Glandirana rugosa
CACCCCCCCCCCCCCCCCCAAAGGAGAAACCCACCAGCTGCCACTAATGTAGCTAAATACAATGAATCTGATTTTGTGGATCTTAACGTGTTACTCTAAAAAGATGCAAATATAGTGTCCAAAACATTTATAAAAAATCATTAATTCAATGTGTGTTATTGCGTCCGCAGTTAACTGTCCTCTGATAACCTGCTGATCAGAGCATAGTGGGTGGATGACATACCTGTGTCAAGTTTCTGCAGAGTTGACATGGACTGAGCACGTTCTTCTCCATGGGCGATTGGGTGTAATTGGACTCCGCTATCTGTTTACATCTGACTGCCCTCCGATCTGCCTAGATAGAGGCGGATGGATCCCCTTCCATTTTTTTTAGCTGACTGGATTGGATCGGAGGTAGGAGGGTTTAACAAGTCCATTTACACCCATCAGTCCATAGGGTTAAATGGAGGGTCCAATTACACCAGCAGCTGTGTAGCTAGAGCGGTGCTTTTCGGTTGGAACTACTTGTGTTACCAAGCTCTGACCCCAGCTTCTTCCTGGACGCAGCAAAAGGTAAGGGGGGTGCACTGTTATATAAGGGAGGATGGGGGACTCTTGACTTCTAATGGTGGCATCTGATGCGAGGGTGGTGGGGTTCTCTGGACATCTAGTCTTACAGATACAACCAGCCCTTTGTGGGCAACCAAGATGCTGATGAGGCCCACAATGAAATTGAGTTTGACACCCCTGCTTTAAGCGGACTCCTATCATGAAAAACCTTAAATCTAGGTATAGAGAACTCATCTTAAGAAACAATGTTAACCCATTCATCAGTGCGTTTTTATTATAGTGCACATGTCCACTTAACATAAGCATCAAACCACACTAACAGTATCATCAGCGATGGGACTGTCATCGCAGAAGTTCCTGTAATCTTTAGCTTGGTTTTCCATTACCTGCCCAGGAAGTAGACATTGCAGATCATTGCACTTTGCCAGTGTTTGATCTGAACCATCGAAGAATTGCAGAAATGGCCTACCTTCTATACGTAGAGACAGAGGTGGCTGCCATTTTGCTACGGGAATGGCAACCTTTGGTTATGTCCCATTCTATCATTAAACTTTGATGCTCACAGCGACACAGACTGATATTGACTCTAGTGGACGTTACCCAATCCCTCTTGAGATACTTTGTTCATTTATTTTTTATTTATGTAAATGTGCATGGGATTTACTGTGTCATTATGTCAACCGAAAGCCCTTATTCAGCTCAGGATGATACGTCTACTACCGATTAAGGAACAGCTCCAGGCAAGTTAATACGATTATTTTAATCCAAAGCAGTGTGAAGTGAGCCATGCCACATATGCATCAAAGCAATAAACATGCAAAAACTATTACTAAATCTAACATTATTTAGTCAGTCCATCTTTTAGCCTAGCTCAGCTGAAAAATGGCTCAGGCTTTTATTCAAGAAAGGAAGTGAATGGAATTATTCAGAGAAGTATGATTTTATAAGAATATCTTATTTCTGTATTCCTAAACATATGCAGTATGTCAAAACGGTAGATGCCAAGTCTGTATCCCAACAGTATATCCCTTTTTATTAAGGGCTTATTTCAAGCGGCATGATGGGAAATGGGGAATATTTATGATTACAGGATGCCTGTCATTAAAGCATCATTGAAAACCTGCTGAAAATGCTGCATGTGCTTATTTTTTCCCGCGGTGAACATGCATTGCTATGAATGATGTCGTTGCTTGAAATATATTTTCAGCACCCCTCGCCATGCAGGGAAACACACAAAGTGCTACTTTCACACTGTAGCTGCGGTCGTGGTAAAACCTGCTAGTTCTAGCAGAGTTTTACCGGCGATATGGCTCCGCTATTCAGGCGGGAGTGCTGCGCTTTTAACCCGACCACAAGGGGTTAAAAGTGCCGGCGCTCTTCACTTCCGAGGCGGTGTGCAGCCGCTTCAAAAGCGCTTGCCTTTTGTTTCAATGGCAGGGGCGGTAGAGGAGCAGTATAGTACCACTCACTTCACCACCCCCAAAGATGCGGCTTGCAGGACTTTTTGTAATGTCCTGCATGTGCACCGCACTCCGGCTTTCACATTGGGGTGGATTGGGGGGGATTTTTGAGGCGCGTTACAGGCACTATTTTTAGCTAAATAGCGCCTGTAAAGTGCCTCAGTGTGAAAGTAGCCTTATAGTATGCAATTACATTTCCAAGTTTGCTTGCTGATTAGAGCGGACAGTAGGCATGCAGTTAGGGAAAAAAAAAAATGAAGGAAAAACTTGTATGTTTGTTAAACAAGGGTTAGGCTGCATAAGGAACTCTTTGGCTGCTGTGCATATAATAAATGAGTGCCATGTGATGCCAGCACTACACTTATAGGTTGTATACTTTGTTTTGCAAACAGTTATGCTTTCTTGTACCATATTGTTTTTACCTGGCCTAATTCATACTATTATTTCCTATTATTTAACCTCTTGCTGACCATGTAACGCACATGCGTGGCAGCAAGGAGGGTGGGCTGTAATGTTCATATGACGCACATATGCGTTCACGAGTCCAAGGCTCATCGCACACTTCCAGCACAGTGGCTGAGCTGTAACATACAACTACCAGTCTCTAGTTATGATCAGGAGGTGGTGTGGCTGGCTCACGGTCATGTGACCACTATGACAGCCAATCACAGGGATCCTGTGATTGGGACGCCTGTTCTGCCTCCTGGCGTAAAGACCCAGTTAAAGGGCTGCCAGGAGGGGTTAAAGCGGTTGTATGACCACATTAAAAAAAAAAACTGTAAGGCAAAGGCATAATGAACTAGTATGCACCGCATACTAGCTCATTATGAAATACTTACCTAAAAACAAAGTGCCCACACCGTCTCCCGGTCACTGCAGAGGGAGCTGACATTCTCCCTGCGGTGTTTCTTCCGGGAACCCGGAAGAACCACTGAAGGGAAAATGTCAGCTTCCTCTGCAGCATGCGTGCAGGAGCCCTTTTTTCCGGCAAGGTCCGGCGGGATACGCCGGGCCTTCACTGCTCATGTGCTGTGATGTCAGCAGCTGTATGCAAGGTGAATATCTCCTAAACCATACAGGTTTAGGAGATATTCATTTTACCTACAGGTAAGCCTTATTATTACACTTATAACACTCAAATGCTATACGTGTCTAGCATTAATGCGTGTTTATGTGCATTTATTATATTGCAGCTTACCAATTTTTAGATGTGATGGCTGCATTAGTTTTCTTCTTTTAGTTTTTTTTTTTCTTTTAATTTCACCTGGTGATCCAGCCAGTAAGCCTGTTGTTTTTTCCACGGAACAAGCTGACCTGCAGATTAGCAGTAGCATTTAGCGGGTTGAAACAATTCTTTTAACAGTGCCTTTAAAGTGTTTTCTGGAATTTGGCTTTAATTTGTTAGAGTATTTAAATCTACTAGCCTATATGACACTCCCCACCCCCCCCGGACTGACAATGCTGCTGTCCAAAGGTGCCCCCTGTGCTCCTTCATCCAGTGTTGAGGCACTCTAAAGCTTAAAAAAAGAAAACAAATGTAGCCACCACATCTTATGATTGCTAAGCTACAACAGAGGCATAACTATAACCTTCAGGGCCCTGGCGCAAGAAACCATGAAGGGCCCCCCTGACCCACCCCCCCCTATTCATCTGAGAGCAGTTCTGAAAGGGCATTCATGGACATCCTCCCAGAACCCTGCCTCCCGAGTGCATCCAAGCGCGTTCTGTAAATGCTGTGTCCTTTGGACACAGCTGATCACAGATCATGGTAAAGAGCTGATTACAGTGACCCTGATGACATGTAAACAGACTTGCCGCTTATCGGCAATCCTTTCCTCCTACGCTGTGTCTGTGTGATGAAAGGAGAGCCATTAACTGAAAAGACTGTCAGTACATTGTTTACACTGATAATTAGTGTGGCCCCATCAATGCCGCCTATCAGTGCTCATCAGTGCCGCCTATCAGTGCTTATCAATGCTTTCTATCAGTGCCACCTATCAGTGTTCATCAATGTCACCTATCAGTGCTCATCAATGCCGCCTATCAGTGCCCATCAGTGCAGCCTATCAGTGCTCATCAATGCCCATCGGTGCCGCCCATTAGTGCCGACCTATCAGTGCTGCCTATTAGTGCCTCCTCATCATTGCCTCCTTAGCAGGACTCTGAGCTGAGAACATCTGTCTCATAGAGCCCAGAGCCTGCACTGACAGTTCCCCCTCCCTCCTTCCTCCCATGATGGGTGAGGAGAGAGCTGATCTGCTTCTTTTCCTCCTGCCCCTCTCCTCCTGTGTGTGCACCATGGGAAGTGTGAAACCCAGCAGCTAAATGATCAAATCTGTGTGAGGGAGGGGAATTGTCAGTGCAGGATCTGGGCTGTATGAGAGAAACCCTCTCAGCTCAGATCCCTGCGGCCAACAACCCCGCCGGAGCCCTCCAACAGCGGCGGTAGGCCAGGGCCCGGTCACAAGTGCGACCTTTGCGACTCTGGTAGTTCCGTCACTGAGCTACAATATAATACATTTTTAGTTTTGGCTTTAACACCACTTTTAGGTAACAATAAAACATTTTATGTTTTTTTTTTTTTTTAGATAAACAAGGATTTATTTTGGTGATATTGGGGTTGATTTACTAAAACTGGAGAGTGCAAAATCTGGTGCAGCTGTGCATGGTAGCCAATCGGTTTCTAACTTCAGCTTGTTCAGGAAAGCTTTGACAAAAAAAAAATGGAAGCTGATTGGTTTCTATGGTCAGCTGCACCAGAGTTTGCACTCCCCATAATCAACCCCATAGTCTTGTAAGAATAATTTCATTTGCTATGTAATCTATAAAAAAAATACTTTGATCAGTGATAGTGTTATAAAAATGAATGCTACTGTAAATAAAACATATACAATATATCTTGTGATTTGTTCTGTATAGTATGTTAATTGTTACGCCTGTTGAATAGCCATTCTCCAGAATTTCCCAACCCTAATATTTCCTTAAAGCAGTGTATGTGCTGCTTAACCTGGGAAAGGAAATGCGAAGGCACAAGGACCCTCTTGCAATGTTTTCTGTGCCTTTGAAGACCTATTAGAGTAGTGGAAGTGAAGTGTAGATGTTTGCCTCCATAGTGCTGAGTACAGAGAACAATATGCTGCACTTTTATCACTAACAGCCATCTGTGTTCCTTCACTACGATACTGGGATTTGGCAGAGAATAAAGCATAGCTTCCTTCTGCGCATTGTGATTTTACCCTACACTTTAGTCTTTTCAGTTTGCTATCCTCTGCTTTTATTAGGAAAATCTCAAGTCATATAAACTTGTAAAATTATTTCTGGCTGGACTTAACAACAAAAGTGCATCTCTATTGCGTTTATAGTGATAACACATCTCTGTGTCATTGCCAGCAGTCTAGGGTCTCAGTTCATATCCCAAAACACCATAGGCTTTTTCTTAATAACTTTGTGCACTGAAGCACAGAGCATATATAATGTATTTTTTTTTTTTTTTTAACCTTACTACGCCTAACTGTTGAAAGCTGATTTCTGAATTGGTTTTCAGGGATTATTACACATCATTGCCTTTTGCAGAATCTTTTTTAAAACTAAAGTGAAAAGGACTGAAATATACAGCAATCCATGACAACCAATTGTCACAGTCACTTACCTTCTGCATTCCAATGCTGGTGCCTCTTCTATCTCCCCTGGCTGTGGGTACTTTTCAGTTTTACCTGCAGTGTCGCATGACTACTTCTTCTATTTAAACTGGAGCTGGGTCATACTGATGCCGCTTAAAGGGTAACTCCATTTTGGTGGGAAAAAAAATGTAGCAAATGAAAAATAAAATAATACAACATATACAATTGCGATACAAGTCATTGTAATTGAATGTTACACTGTAATTTTCTGTAAAATGCAATGCAATATGGCTACCTGGAGGTGTTCTGTACACAGAATGTGTACTGACCACTCCCAAGCAACATCATTTCCTGCTTGTGTGATTGACTCACTGATTTTCTTCACTAAGGTACAAATTCGATTTTTGGCATTCCCTGCAATGAAAATGTCATCTTTGGTGTTATACTCTCAAAGAAAGATCATGTCTAAAGGGATGCAATCCCAGCAGCTTTTCCCATTAGAGCCCTGCAGATGTAGCAGCTGATTGATAATTGTAAAACCACTTTCATACAGATTCACTTTGCACAGACAAACAAACAGCCAATCTTTCAGAATAACAAGAGGTAGGAATCTGAAACAAAGTTTGTTAAAATCCTTGCAATATACATAAATCACCCAGAGAGGGGAATGTTTTTTTCTCAACTAATGTGAAGTTACTCTTTAATCCGTATATTTACTGTGGCAGTGTGGACGTGTGCCGCGAATCGCCGTAAATAGATGGCGATTTGCGGAGTGGCAGCTAGGGGGCGCTCACCGGAGGAGTGTGCCCGCGGCTCGAGCAGACCCATTGTCCGCCATGATGAGCTGCCACAGCAAAAGAACAGAGAACCGCCGATGTAAACACGGCGGTTCCCCACTCTGTCAGTGGGAACATAGGAGATCTACTGATCCCTGTTACTGGGATCAGTTAGATCTCTTATGCCCATAACAGTCTAGCCCCCCCCCCCACAGTTAAAACACATGCAGGGAACACAGTTAACCCCTAGATCCCCCCCCCCCTGCAGGTTAACCCCTTCTCTGCCAATGACATTTATACAGTAATCAGTGGACATTTAAATTTCTGATCGCTGTATAAATGTCATTGGTCCCAAAAAAGTGTCAAAATGGTCTGACATGTCCGCTGCAATATCGCACTACTGCTAAAAATCGCAGATCGCAGCCATTACTAGTAAAAAAAAATAAAAATTAAAAACCCCAGAAATTCTCATCATTCGTAAACGCGGCAACTTTTGCGCAAACCAATCAATGAACGCCGATTGCCATATTTCTTTACCAAAAATATGAGGAAGACTATAAATCGGCCAAAACCAATGAAAAAAAAATTTTATAGGTTTTTTTGGCTTTGTATTTTTGCAAAAAGTAAGAAAAACTGTTTTTTTTTGCAAAATTGTCGCTCTTTTTTTGTTTATAGCAGTGATCAGAAGTGACGCAGAGGTGATCAAATACCACCAAAAGAAAGCTCTATTTATGGCAAAAAACGGGACGCAAATTTCATTTGGGTAAAACGTCGCACGACCGCGCAATTGTCAATTAAAGCGGCATAGTGCCAAATTGCAAAAAGTGCTCTGGTCCTAAAGGGGGAAATCCTTCCGGGGCTGAAGTGGTTAAGCAAACAGGTTGATCTTTCAAAAAAACAAATAAGCTGTTCATTTGCAGTGGAAGTTGCACTTTGCATTTGAGTTATCCCCTGATCTTCACGAGTGTGGTGAACAAAAAAAAAAAAAACAAACAATTATGTGCAGAGAAATTTAAAAAAAAATCTTTATTTTTGCTTGTCTTTGACTGGATGATGGAAGACAGCAGAGCTTCATCTCATTCATTAAGCTCTGGGGAAAATTCCTTTGCAAAGAACAACTTTCCTTGCAAAGTCAACAGGCTACTTGCGAACTTATTTGGGGGTGTCATTAACATTGTATTGACACTCCCCAGAGTTCGCATATGGCAGTGTGAGACATGTGATGCGGGAATCCGCAGTGGATTCGCAGGGTTCTCGCATCCCTGCAGTGTGAACCGGCCCTTAGTGTCAACACACTCTCTGAACTACTGAAGTTGTTTGCTGGATACTGTCTTAAGCCCACCATAGATGGATCAAATCTTGACCGGTTGAGTAGGGACCGGCCGAGATTTGGTCCATGTATGGGCAGACCATTGATCAACTTCAGCACAACTAGCCTGTTAGATTTTTGGTATTCAATTATTGCCAGCAGCTATAGCTGCTAGAAGTTATCACTGCATTCTGCTGGAACTCCCTGTGTGCCCCGCCGGTAGAATGTAATAGCGCTGCGGGAGGGATTCCCCATCAACACTGACTGTCGAATTGCAGGAAAGAAAATCAAATTATCTACGGCTTGCCTTAATAACACACCCTAGCTTGGTCATGCAATGTTTGTGGCCCAGCCACTGTTGTACCCACAGTTTAATTCACAGCTCCACCCCAGCCTAGTCTCTGCTACATTTGCAGCTCAGCCATTGTACCTGCAGCCTAGACATCTGCTGCACACCCAGCCTGGTCTCAACTGCATCCACAGCCTAAGCCTCTGTTACATCATGGCCTGGTCTCTGCTGCACTAGCAGTGGAATTACCACTGTGCCCACAGCCAGAGTCTCAACAGGACCCCATTCTGGTGTCTGCTGCAGCCCAGCTACTGCAGCACCATCACCTAAAGTCTCCATTGCTCCTTAGCTGCCGAGCAGTCTCATCAGCAACCACAAACTCAGCCTCCCAATCTCCAGTCCTGCAGTTTCTGCTACATACCATGCAGTCCCAACCTCTGTTGTTCAAACTCGGCACTCACAGCCTCCGATCTCACTCCTGTCTTCAACTGCCTAAGGCTCCATGCCTCTCTCTCATTCCATTTCCCTAGCACCAACTTTGCTCAGTGTCTAGGAGTACCCATAGTGTGACCTGGGGGTAGCCAGCAGATAAACTCAAATTTCCATGAGGCGGTCTTGGATGGAACACCTACTTTGGGGGAAATCCACCACACAGAGGAGGGTCTACATTTCAGTTTGTGGCATTTCAGAATTCAGCTCCAATTGACTTAAAACGGAACTAAACCCATCAATTTAACGGTTTCAAAAAAACAGTTACATTCCCAGCATGCCGGGATTGCTAACTGTTGCATTTGTTTGTACCTTAAACCAAACTGTCAAATCATCAGATGGCTGGAGTCATAAACTGATCACATGTGCAGTACTATGACAGTTGCAGATCACACAGAGACTAATACCTAGTACACACAATGAGAAAATCGCATGAAAAACACCTTTATTTAAGCAATTGGGTGAATCTATTCGTTAGTACACAACGTTTGAGAGCTGACCATGACAGTTCATGAAAAAATATTCAAAGGGACAAGCATGAAAATTTTACTTGTGCTATACCAGTACAAACTATGTTTTTTTAATCAGTACAGTATTAGAGTGAAAATCGAGTGACCAAGACTGTATATGCTCGGAAACAAAAGAATACATTGCAATACAATTATAACACATTACATCACTTCTGAAGTTGCATTCTGTTGTAAGAGAATTTTCGTAACTTTAGTAACCCCTTCATTTTTGATACGAGACTAGCATGCAAAAAAAACCCAGATGATCATTTGTGCGATATTCTCATTGTGTGTATGAGACTTAAGATAATAGCCTCCTTGGCTGAAAAGGATAGGGGGGTTTACTTCTGCTTTAAAGATTGCATCCTAATAAAAGCTATTCTTGACTAGTTTCCATATGCAGTATTACTGTGCACTGTTTATAACACCATATTAGGCTTGAATGGTAATATATACGCAAAGAGCAGTGCTGTCAGTAGCATATAGCAACTGACCAACATTCACATAAAGCATCATTGATTAGATGACCAATGACCTCTGATTTCTTATAGATTGCGTTGTGTATGCATTTTTTCTTTTTATTATGTTAACATAAGTTATTAAGTCTTGACAATTTGCTATAATATGTGTCCCCCAGGTATAAAACATGTAGTTTCAGAAACATTTTGGATTCAGCTCAGTAGACGAAGCCCTTGTCTTCATGAAACTTGAATGGTTACTATTCAGGTTGTGATGGGGAGAGAATACAGAAGTGCGAGGCAGGGCAATAAATTCTTATGTGGGTCTAACAGCCATAAATTATTTCCTGTAATTTAGCACTGGTTGACGCCAATTTCTAACCACCCGCTGTGGTGAAAAATCTACGTTTTCTTCTGGTTTGCTACTGAGCCAGCAATTTACTAAATGAGGTAAACAAAAACTGCTTAATACACAAAATACGCTGGAATCATGTCTGGGTTTACTTTTTATAGTACGGCCTTGCTAGAGATTTAGTCTTTAAAATAATAGTAAGGTAAAATAAATGGGCCGCCTTGTTAAATAAATAACCATTACTGTTTTAAACATTCTGGGTACTCATGGAGACATGGTTTTATGAGGTTATCTACAGTCCTTCTATGAGAACTGTTTTCTTATGCTTTACAAGTTTCGTAGTATAGGTTTTAGCATAAACATGATGTGGCCTCCCAACTTGCAATTAAGTGCCACAAATGATATACTTCTCAGTGTACTGCTAGCAAAGCTCTCTAGATGGTGTAAGATAACTTGAGCCTGATGTATTTACTATGTTGTACAATTTGAACATTTGCCATAGCAAGCCTACTATAGACATGATATAGAAATCAGATATTGGCTAGCTATGCAGTCTCTGAATTATTTGAATATATTGGTTTCAGATGCAGTGTTGGTGGCCATCAATGGCTATTTTGTTAAGGGCTATCCTGGCTGGTAACCTAACAAGGAATAGAAGCACTACAAAGTCAACACTGTAGGCTCTCGGTAATTGGATTGATACATACCCTTTCAGGCCTGGTGTGCAGGGAACACTTTGCGTATACTGAAACCAATATATTTGGGCGGCACAGTGGTGTAGTGGATAGCACTTTCGCCTAGCAGCAAATGGGTCACTGGTTCAAACCACGACACTACCTGCCTGGAGTTTGCATGTTCTCCCTGTGCCTGTGTGGGTTTCCTCCGGGTACTCCGGTTTTCTCCCACACTCCAAAGACATGCTGGTAGGTTAATTGGCTCCTGTCTAAAATTGGACCTAGCATGTGTATGTATGAAAGTGAGTTAGGGACCTTAGATTGTAAGCTCCTTGAGGGCAGGGACTGATGTGAATGTACAATGTTTATGTAAAGCGCTGCTTAAATTGATGGCACTATATAAGTACCTAAAATAAAATAAAAATAGATGAATTCCCTGTGTTTTAAATGGCAGTGATTGATTCACTACCAGTGAACATTTGGTGAAAGTCACATTCACTGCTTTATAAATATGCCCCATCTAAATCAGTTGTGTTTAATTATTACCAGCAATAATTCCTTATTTATTTTGTCAGTTCAGTTCAAGATGTCTGTTAAAAATATCAGCCAGGACACCAGCCAAATAATGTTCATCTACAATATTAACTTTCACCAGATTTCTTCCAGTTATAGAAAGATTTTGTTACCATATGAAAAGTTAGGGAATATAATCTTGCAAGGTACTCCCTAGCTATATATATATTTTACAAACACTACATCATACTTTTATATTGATACTCGGTGTTATATTTCTATCAAATAGTTTTAAGATGTTTCCTTTCTTAGGTAATGGTTAGCTTCACATTTGAAACAAAATATGTCTGATCCTTAAACTATTTAATAGTAAATATTCAGCTTTACTGAAAATTCATCTTTACTGAGGCATATTAAAGAATAAATGTGCTTTTTAACTAAAGTGGACCTTTCCCCTCAAACCTGTAAAGCACAGGTGCATGCAGCTCTCCATACTGATCTATAAACACACTGCAGTGATATGTAAATTAAAGGGTACATTCATGTGAACTTATATTTGATTTATTCTGACTGCTTGGTTTACTGAGGCCCTGGTGATGTAGCCAGTGCCTAGCTGCTGCCCTCTAGGAAGACTACATCACCAGTGCCTCCCAGCTGCCCCTCTGGAAAACTACATCACCAGTGCCTTCCATCTGTCCCCTTGGAAGACTATGTTACCAGTGCCTCCCAACTGCCCCCCTTGGAAGACTATGTCACCATTGCCTCCCAAATGCCCCCTTGGAAGGCTACGTCACCAGTGTCTCCCAAGTGTCCCCTTAGAAGACTATGTCGCCAGTGCCTCCCAACTGCCCCTTGGAAGGCTACTTCGCCGGTGCTTCCCAACTGTCCCCTTGGAAGACTATGTCACCAGTGCCTCCCAACTGCCCTCTTGGAAGGCTACGTCACCAGTGCCTCCCAATTGTCTCCTTGGAAGACTATGTCGCCAGTGCCTCCCAACTGCCCCCTTGGAAGGCTACATCACCAGTGCCTCCCAACTGTCCCCTTGGAAGACTATGTCACCAGTGCCTCCCAACTGCCCTCTTGGAAGACTATGTCACCAGTGTCTCCCAACTGCCTCCTCGGATGACTGCATTATAAGTGTAACTGCTCAAAGGTTACACTTTAAGGAATACAAATCTGGTAAATAGTATTTTACTTGATTGACAATGTACTGATAATATAACATGCATGTGATAAATATCTTTAGTGAATTGAAAAAAGATTTGAACAATAAATTAGCAAATATCAGGCAGAAATGAAAATAACTTGCATTTAGCATTTATGAACTGATGCTAATATAGTGAAGAAACTGCATTTGAAAGTTCCGTATGACCTTTCAGTGGACTTTGGCGTGACCTTCCTTCAATTCATGTCCAATCACCACATCACAAATCAGGAAATGCTCTAATGAAAATAATTCAGGCTGGATTATGGGGATTGCAGGCTTCTCTTTGAAGCAAGTAATGCAAAATGTCTAAAGTAACAAGCAATACAATTGGTGTCAGCCATAAAGCAGATGCTGCTTGTTTTCCATAGCACTTAATGACACAGGCTTGTGGGCCATTTTGGAAGTGGTCTGTTCTCAATTAACCTATACTTGGCTTGGAATTGTTGATAGTTCACACTAAAGAAGAAAATTACTGTTTTTCTCATGTTAATATCCAGCTTGTGTTAAGCATTATACACAATGAATACATGCATTTTAATGAAGTGTATTGGAACCTGTATAATTTTCATAAACCAATTAAGTTAGATTATTAGATTTAATGTGCCTGTATGACCTACAAGATGACATCTCTTGACCTTGTTGTTTATTTTTTTTATTGCCAACGCCGCATTCTACAGAGTACAAAGTACCATTTAAAGCCTATGTTTAATTTAAAAAAGAAAAAAATCAACACAAGGGTCATTACCTACCTTCAATGTGATATGTCTTTTGTGCTGCTGGCTCCTGGTTGTAGTGGAGTTCCACCCGGTTAAAAGTCAGCAGCTACCAAAAGGGTAGCTGCTGACTTTTAACAATTGGACACTCACCTGTCCCTTGCTCCAGCGATGCGGCCACCTGAGTGCCCGCTCTTCTCCCCCTCCCCTTGGTGGCGCCGGCATCACAAGTGGGGGCACCCGGCTTTGGCTGCGCCTTGTAAATGGCCAGCGTATCTTCTGGGACCTGTGACGTGTCCCAGAAGATCGTCGAGAGGGAGGGAGGAAGGTAAACTTCATTCCGGAGCCGCGGCTCTAGGAGAGGAAGTGGACCTGGGAAAACAGGGTCACCAGTCGTCCCCCCCCCCCCCAAAAAAAATGGCATGCCAATTGTAGCATGTCAGGGGGGTCATCTTCCCATAAAGCGGAAGTACCACTTTTGGGTGGAACTCCGCTTTAACAGAAGTTTTCCATCTCCAATGCCCCAAAGGAACTGAGGGAGCCGTGTTAAGCTCTCATCAAGGGTGCCCAGCTATGCCCACCCTTTCTGCCCAGGTCCTCCATTCATAGAAGCCATATTACAGCTTCCTTGAATGAAATGTGATCTGTGAATGGAGGATGGTGGGTGATTGATAGGTCTGCCCACTCCATTCATAGATCATATTTTATTAATATAAGCTGTAGTGCGGTTTCTATGAATTGAGGAACTGAGCAGAAATGTTGGGCATAGCTGGGCTCTGTTGATGAATGTCTGTCTCAGCTCCCGCAGTTCTGTCAATCCCCACTGAACTGAAAGGTTACAACAGCAGGCACACAACAACACAAGGGACACATCACATTGAAGGTAAAAAAATATCCCTTGTGCTGATTTTGTTTTGTTAACTTAGGTTTTAACAATAAGTACTACCGACAGAAAAATATATAGTCCAATGCCCCTACCACATTTGTATTTCCAACTCCCCTGCTGATGTCCCTGGCATACATGTTAAGAGTGTGGATGGGCAAATTTGTATTGCTAGCGAGTCTGACTGCCAGCACACATGCATGTGAGATTGCCTGAACACTGCTATCATCTGATTGGATGCAGGTTCTGTTTGGCCTAGAATTTTTCCCCCACCTCCTTCAACAAAAGTCGACTGAACAATTGACTTTTGTCGAGTTGAATGATAGGGCTACTCACAGAAATATATTGGTCATTTTAGTAGGATCTGACTGAAATGTGATCCTTGCATGGCCAGCTTTAGAGCAGTCATCTTTTTTTAAGTATATCCCTTTCTTGTGATTTTTTACATAGCAGATGACCTTTTTTCAATCAAGTGTATTTAAAGTGGGTCTTAAAGCGGAGGTCCGCCAGGGAAAAAAAAATGTAAACATCAGCAGCTACACATACAGTAGCTGCTTACTTTTAATAATAGGGCACTTACCTGTCCTGGAGTCCAGCGATGTCTGCACCGCCGCCGATCTTCGGATCGGGGGTTGGGTGCAGCCACCTCCATTGTGGGTAAGGGAACCCGGACATGTAGCATTACAGCTTTACGCCGGGCACTTTACTGCGCATGCGCGAGGCTCCGCCGCGCTCTGCTATTGGCCTGGCGGCCAGTAGCAGAGTGAGCAGGGAGGAGGGAGCCGGGCTGCTGGTGTCAACGGCCGCGGCGGCCGGCCAGAGCTCCCGGATGTGTGGAAAAGAACACTTGTCTAAAGACAGATGTCCTCTTCCCCCTCCCCCCGAAAGGTGCCAAATGTAACACCTGAGGGGGGGAGGAATCCAACCAGCGGAAGTTCCACTTTTGGGTGGAGCTCAGCTTTAAAGGTTTTTTACCTCCATGCATTCTCCCAGCCTCCCCCAACCCTTACCTGAGCTCCCTCTGATCCAGCGATGTTCACGATAGCCTTGGCTGTCCCAAGACTCTCCCTCCTCATTGGCTGAGACATTGGCTCCCACTGCTGTCAATCACAGCCATTCAGCCAATGAGGAGAGATCAGGGGAGGGGCGAGCCACAGCTCTATGTGTCTTATGGATGCATAGAGAAGCGGCTCGGGAGCGTGCCCCCATGGCAAGCGGCTTTCTCTGGGGGAACTGCTTGAGGTGGACCGTGGAGGAGGCAGGAGCAACGGCAGGGGACCAAAAAAGAAGAGGATCCGAGCTGCTCTGTACAAAACCACTGCACATAGCAGGTAAGTATAAAATTTTTTATATTTAAAAAAAAAAAAAAAAGTAGCATGTTAGAATTTTTTTGGCCCAATTTGACTTGTATGGCAGTAATATGTTGTACAATATGATAAAGTGCTGTGCATTGCATTGGCATTCTTCACCAAATGCACAAAACCACAAACCACAGTGCAGATATATAAGGCCAGTTCGCACCAGGAATTGCACAATGCGCTGCAAGTTTTTGTATGAGTCACATGCAGTGAAGTGTGGTGCGATTTCAGCTCATTCATTTTAAATGCCCTGAATCGCACTGGACCACACCAAAAATAGTGCATGCACTACTTTAAAAAATGCACTTCAACCGGATCGCATCACTGCGTTTGTGACCTGCATTTGTACTGTTGTTAACTTAACATTGACACCTCCTGCAGAATGCATGTTTCCTGCACCATGTTCAGGGGTGACACTTAGCAGAAGAAAGACTTACTTATAACTACTCTTAAAATGTTCCCTCCCCCTCCTCCTACCTATCCTGTATAAAAAAAGATGTGTGGATTTACCTATTTTTAATCTGCTTCAGTCCGGTCACATGATCGAACTCCCATTTTTCAGAGAGCGGCTGCTGCAGGGGAGAGCGCTCACAATAGAAGGGCTATGGGAGTCTATGGGTGATGTCATAGCTCTTGGAACTCACAGGCATTGTGAAGCACTCCCATACACAGGAAAGCTGAAGCTGCAGGATCACACAATCGGACCAGAGCAGATTAAAAATAAATAAGTATATAAATCTTTTTAATACAGGTTAGGCAGGATAGGTAGTAGTAGGGGGTGGGGAACATTTTTAAGAATGGTCAGAGTTAGGTTTTGTTTCCTCTTTAATTCTATGCAGCACACATATGTGGACATTGTATGCACTATGGTGCATTATGTTGCAAATCGTGCAGATCTCTTTTCTTTGGTGGATGTAAATGCGTTTTTTAGGGGTCATTCACATACACGCAGAGAGCTGTGCACTGTAAAAAATAGTGCATCTCTGCACCTGGGAGTAACAAGTGTTTGCATAAAGCTACCTGTACAAATTAGGATGCTGCTGCATGCTGGGTAACGCAAATCTGAGCATATACAGTCACACAGGTATGAATGTATGCCGCTGGACGCAGACTGTCACTCCCGGGGACAGAGATGCTCTCATTTTTCACAGTGTACAGCTCTGTGCCCATGCAAATGAGCCCCTAACAGAGAACACAATGCAAGAAAACGCATGCTTTTATAAAAAAAAAAAAAAAAATAAGTGTAAATGGGCTCAGAACTCCAAAACCATGGAATCTACAAGGCCACTAAGCTCTTTGGCTGTGTATCACACTGTAACAACCTGGCTCTTAGTGGTACTCCTACCATGCACTACAGCCTGAAATGTTCAATGGAAGAATTATAGCCCAGTTCCAACTTCGTTTTGGACAGCATGGGGATGACATAGGTTTGTATTGTGGTTCGTGCCTCTGTTGGGAAGTTTTCCTTTTACTATGAGAAATAATTGGAAATCTCTCCAACACGGTCAAGGAAAGCAACAAAACTATATATATATATATATATATATATATTCCTGTATTTGAGGATAGGCTGGGGTATTTTCTGGGTAGAAATATGCTGGAAATGTTTTTTTGGGGGAACACAAATGTTTCACGTTGAACAATAGGGTTTCATTTGCAAGGCATTATCTGCTTCTTTACTTTACTAAT
>BLSH010296313.1:237172-386850 GCA_018402905.1 Glandirana rugosa
TAGGCAATTTCCAGACGGCGTAACTCTTCCACCTTCACTGTACGTCCTGTCACCGTGCAACACGACCCCTGTGTGGACTACGTTCCTCCGTCCGACACGACCCCTGTGTGGACTACGTTCCTTCGTGCGACACGACCCCTGTGGACTACCGTAGACCACCGTACGCTGCACCGTTCACTGTGCGAGTCCCGAGGGTGACTAAAACGTAATACCACTCAACTTGACAAAGTAAAAAGTAATGTTACATTATTATCTTTATTACGCGAAGTTAGTAAGACTGTGGTATGGTTGGTACCACGGCCCTACTAACTTCACGATTGTGGTATGATTGAAGCGCATTATTTCTATTATTACATTGTAATGAAAAATGAAACAGTTCAACTCACCATAATGCAAAATCAGTGGGAGCCCTGAGCGTGTCACTTGCCACGTCGCATGCCACCAGATGCCATCAGGTGTCCCCAGCACAGCGTGCTTCCTTGCATCAGGTGTGTCCCCAGCACAGCCTGCCTCCTTGCATCAGGTGTGTCCCCAGCACAACGTGCCACTGTCCTGCATGTCACTTCCACCTTCTCAATGCGGCAGACCTTTAACGGATGTCACTACCATCACACGTCCCACGCTAGTGCGGGATTGGACCAGTGACAGTGATGTCTAATATAGGCGTCGTGCAGCCGCACCACTTGTTGGAAACGGCCGCTCACACGGGGCTCGGGGCTATTAATAATGTTTGACAGCCCCGAGCCCCGGGCTTTTCAGGGGCACCCCTGGGGTTGTAGCCCCGTTAGCCCCGCTTACTGACGCCCCAGGATAAGGGGTTTACTCAGAGCTGGATTAACTCTTTGTGGCAAGACTGGGCACAGATGATATGATACCCTCTCCTGTACAAGGTAGAAGTAAAATATTTTTTTTTGGGTTTACATCCACTTTAAAGGTCAGTTTCAACAAAAGAAAACATGTCTCTTAGTTTTCTAATTCTTCTTGTGTTTCTGGGTGTCAGAATGCAAATTGAGGGAAAATCTTCCCACTTTCAATCTAATTGATGAATGTAAGACAAAACAGGAAGTGAAGGGAAATCCCCCTGATGGAGACCCAGCAGCGAGAAAAGCACATTTTCTGTTAGTAACATTAAAGTCAAAGTCCAGTTTTCCTGTCATTTTAAATAGGTCCAACAAACTATTTCCCTAAATGATGCGGCTGCTGTGAATGCTGTGTCATACTGTAGGAGCATCAGCTAAATACAGTATGCAGCGCGTAAGCAGTGTGTGTTCTGCATAGTGCCTTATTTCAGAAGGAATCTAGGGGAATACAGTTCTGGCACCTCCAGCACTGAATAGTGTGCTGGAGGTTCTATTGATTTTAGCTGCTTGGAGATCTGTTGTTGCTGGAGAGGGGCTAATTTGTTGCTGGGGAGGTCTACTATTGTTGGTGGGGGATCCGTTTTTGCTGGGGGGATCTCATGTTGCTAGACGGCCAATTATTGCTGGGAGGGGTCTACTGTTAAGGGAGGGATCTATTGTTGCTGGCTGCTGGAGGGACTATTGATGCTGGCTGCTGGGAGATATACTGTTCTGTGTTGTTGCTGGAAGGATCTATTGTTGCTGGCTGCAGAGGATTGCACTCGGAGGTGGGTTGGGGACAGAGAGAAGGGATGATTCAGAAGGGCGGACTACGTGCACCTATTCTCTGAGGAAAAAAATCGCTGGTTCCGCAGCAGTATGGGCGACTTCCCATCTGCTGCTGGAACAAAATCAGGTTGGGCTGAGTACTTCTCAACCATTCAATGGAAGCCTTGTAATTTTATCAATTAATACAATGCCCCTCATTGTTTGGCCGAGGCTGACAGGCGGATGATGATATCATTATTTCCACCTCAGCCAATCAGAGGGAGCCTTGTATGCATTGATAACAATACAAGGCTTCCATTGAATGGTTGAGAAGCACTCAGCCCAACTTGATTTTGTTCTGGCAGCAGATGGGAAATCACCCATATTGCTGCGGAACACATACATATAGCTGCATACCGAGACAAGCTCAGCCCAACTCGATTTTGTTCTGGGAACGGGACTGGAAGTCTCTGTACTACTGCAAACCACAGTGCTGCATACTGTAAGTAGATGATGCTGCTACAGTATGATACAGTGCTTACAGCTGCTGAATAGCTTAGAAATAGAAATAGTTTGTTTGGACCAGCTTGGACAAAGTGGAAAACGTTTGTTGATCAGAGGCTGCAGCCATTGATCAGTGTATTCTGACAGCTTCAGGTTCTGCTGTCAGCATCATAGGCATGTGCACAGGGTGTGCTGGATGTTCTCCATCTTACTGGCTCTGCCATAAGAGACATGCTTACACACTTTTCTTTCACTGTGCTGGCAGGGAGATTGATCTCCATATCCATATATATGTAGACACACGTGTGCTTGCGCTTTAGGATGCACACCCTAATGCACTAGCCTGTGCACACCTAAGGTCAGCATAGAATTTCCAGGTTGGGGGTTGGATTTACATATGAAGTTGATAGAGGATTCTGTTAATTTTTTGTGGCTGAATAAAAAAATAAAAGAACCATACATGGCCAGCATACATAAGAGTGCGCACATAGGGTAGCAGGTGTGCCTGGGCACACCCTAATCACCCTGTACTGTGCAAAATCCCCCTGCTGCCTGGCTGCAGACAAAGTGACTGGGAAATTTATGTCCTCAGTCTCGAATGTGAGACATCGGGGGTCTGTTTAGACCCCAGATATTTCACCAAAGCCTCCCAGCAGAACTAAAAAAATGGAAAATAAAATAAAATATAATATTGTAAAAAATAATAAAAAAAACTAAATTGTAAAAATAAAAAATAAACTACTGACACCTATCTCT
The DNA here is from genome assembly GCA_018402905.1 of Glandirana rugosa. Classification (NCBI taxonomy): domain Eukaryota; kingdom Metazoa; phylum Chordata; class Amphibia; order Anura; family Ranidae; genus Glandirana; species Glandirana rugosa. The sequence goes on from BLSH010296313.1 coordinate 240,040, forward strand.
AGTGGTGCACACCCTAATGCAATAGGCTACGCACACCTATGCCAGCATGGTTCTCCCCACACTATCCAAAACTAAAAAAAACAAAATTTTGGTTTGGATATAGGCTTTAATATTATTTCCAATGTGAAATAAGTTAGCATGTAATCTATGTATGAGTTTTGATAACAATGTATACTTTCTATCGAGCTCTTTATAGACTAGGGGTATAAGGCAGTATACAGCAGCTTGCATTGTGTAGAATTCTGTTGTCTGGGGTTGCTCTGTAGTGCTCTCCTTAGTGACATGAGCTACACAGCACTCTGTACAGCCATAATTACTCTGCCGAGCCTTATTTAAGAAGTGGCTGCTTAGCAAAGCACCGAGCCAGGAAGCTTCACACAAGCCAGTATTTTACTTAGTGTGAATCTTTCTCAGTAGTCTTGCAATGTTCAATCACTTTCCATTAGTGAATAGAGAGGCAGCAATCTGCATAGTTTGCCACAAAAGAAGCTTGACACTGGAAGGGAAGGGTGATGAATTAAAGAAAAGTAGGCAGTGCATTCTCTCTAGTGATCAACAAAGACATTGATTAATTAGGACAGTTAGCATGTCTGTTTTGGATGGAGAAAGGTTAATTATTAACTAAATATTCTTTTCTTCTGCTCTGAAATCGGCGTGAAAGCAATATAATACAATGATAATGTCTGAGCCCAATTCAGTAGTTCAGCATAGTGTTTCTGATACCAAATCATTTTTTTTTCACACGCACTATAGTGTAGACTTGTTACTTTATTTCATGCAAAGTAAGCATGATGTAATGGAATGCCTTAGAGCCACCAACCAAATTCCCATTTTTCTGAATCTGACTGGTTACAAAGAAGAAAGGGAGAGCAAGATAGCAAACATTTGGAAAGCAGACCCAATACTTCTACAAGTTGTGAACTTTGTCGGAAATGGCTGTTGTGTTTTACATAGAACTCAGATTTAGGTAGCCCAACAACAAATCCTGATATCCATAATGCAGGCTTGCTGATAGTTCATTCAGGCTATAGGCCATGCACTGTGAGGACAGATATTAAGATAAGCGGTATATGCTTACACATATGGTATCAAAATACATCATCCTCAATCTAAAGGAGACCATAGATGGATCAAAATTTAGCGGGTTCAACAGGAACCAGACAAATTCTGATGCATGTGTGGCCCCTCCCGCTCAACAGAAGTTGATCTAACAGTCGACTTCTGGAAATTTTTTCTCGATCAATGGCTATAGCCCTGCTGTTGTAATACAGTGTCTCTGTGGAGAGGAGCCCTGCTGTCGGAATACAGTGTTTCAGTGGAGAGAAGCCCTGCTGTCGGAATACAGTGTCTCAGTGGAGAGGAGCCCTGCTGTTGGAATACAGTGTTTCAGTGGAGAGAAGCCCTGCTGTCGGAATACAGTGTCTCAGTGGGGAGGATTCCTCTATCCACCTTGATTGTGTGGATGTGGAGGAATTTGTTTATTAACAAAAAAGAAATAACACCCACCTATGACCAGTCTTATTATCAAGAAAAAAAAAAGGTTTAGGTCTCAGGATCCCCTGCTCAAAAATAAGGATATCTGCGGCTCTTGGTATTAAAGCACGATCAACAAGTATTTAAATAATAAAGAATATGGTTTATTTAGCACAATTAACTTCCAGAGCAGATCCTTTTTTAACACCCTCTGCTCTATATGACAAAATTATTTTTGATAACAATTATGAACTAAAGCAAATAAAATAATGGCCAGAAATGCTGACAGTGAAAATTGAAGTATCCTTTTTAATTGCTGGTTAGTGGAGAAGTACCCGCTTTTTATGGTGGCCATTGGAAAGAATGTCTAGTTACATTGGTCAAGTAAGAAGAATGCCTTTCACATTGATGGTCAGTGTAGTACCCCCTTGTATTAATTGTCGGTGAGAAGAATGCCCCATTACATTGGAAGTCAATGGGAAGAATTACTCTAACATTGGTGGTCATGGTTAATGGGAAGGTTACTCCTTGGATTTAGGGTCAATGGGAAGGTTAGTCCTTGGATTTAGGGTCAATGGGAAGGTTACTCCTTACATTGGGGCTCAATGGGAAGGTTACTCCTTACATTGGGGGTCAATGGGAAGGTTACTTCTTACATTAGGGGTCAATGGAAACAGTGCAACCCTTACAGACAGCTGAAAAGGTTAGCGGTGTCTTACTGGTGTGTTACCTGAGTGGAAAGACTGCACTGGTTCCATGTCGTTGGCTCTAGTGAGTGATCCTCCTCCTGTTGGAACTATGCAAGCACTATCAGATGGGAGATAAATTCAACATAGCTCAAGGAACCCCTAGCGACCTCCAAATGAACCCTAGAGTTTCAAGGCTTGCTGGTTAAGAAAGACTGCTTTACAACCTTCATCCTTGCTTCCTTCTCGGTATATATCAGTGTTTCCACTGCTACAAGGTACTTTAAAAATGCACCTCTTGAGACTTCCAAATATCCACAGTATATATTTCCACTCAATTATGTAAACTGTTATAAGTTTGGTCACCTTATAAATATCTGTCGCTACTTGATATACTTTGAGGTAAACATAAACATGTAACCTAACTGTCCTCACTGTTTTCATTCAATTGTAAATTATTTTTTTGCCAGACAATACAGAGGCCCGAGCACTGGTATGTAGCTAAAGCAAAGGAAATATCCTCATGACCCTAAACTATGACATCAGTTCTTGTGTTTAGACTGCATGATGAACATTGTCTCAAGAGCACATCTTTGTGTTAGGAATATGTTTGTCAATCATGGACAAATCCATACTGTGTTTTGAAAGCCAGTACTGCCTTAAAGGGGAACTTCAGTAAAAAAGTAAAAATAAATAAATAAAATTAAAACCTGTAGCAGCCAACTATATTGTTAATTACAGTTAGGGACTTAATATTTTGAAATAGTCCTGTATTTATGAGTGAAATAGCTATGACTTATGTTGTAACAGCAGCCATTTGCATTAAGGGCAGCTAAAGCCACCATCTGTTCTCTTCATGCAGCAACTCCCAACCCAGCATGACTAACATACCTACACACACACACCTCACTATTAAAGCTCATTCACTTGCCAGTAGATGAGCCTTTGTGATTGTAAACTTTCAAGTCCCCTTCTCTTCCCGCAGAAGCCGGCATAACCTCAGGTTGTGCACTGTGGAAGCCCCACAAAAGAGATCCTCTTCTTTTTGCTCAATGTTGTCTCTCTCTTCTTCCCATTGGCTTTCCCCATGTAGGCACACCACTTTTTTATGATGCTTTGCTGTCTCAGTGCCCGAAGACTCCTGGGATTTGTGATAACAATATCCCAGAAGTCTAGAGGTCTAGAGGCTGTCATATGGAGGATGTCATATGCCTAGAGTAGCTCTGGCAACACAAGTCAACCGCTGAATGAATTCAAGGCCCAAGGAAAAAGGGCCACACCACTGAAACTGGAGTACTGTGGTAGCAGTCAGGTCCAGGGGTGGAGGTGGTCTGGGAGAATGGATGGATGACCACACACCGGAGTTGAAGGAATACATTGTATCTTTATTGAATAAAATCCATCTCAAAATGTACAGACATGGTTACAGAAGTGGCAGAGATTGACGCGTTTCACAAGATTATACTCGCTTAATCATAATCATGCGTTCTCCCATGCATGTTTCCAGTTGACGGACTGGACCAGCACCTGTGGAGTGAAGGTAATTATTTTGTTCTCACCTGGAGTGGTTTGACTTGTTGCTCGCATTCTGACGGTGGAGGTGGTCTCCCCATAGTAGATGGGTCTTTTGAAGAAGCTGCATGCTATTTACATCTAGACAAGCTGCCCATGTGCCAGTTCAGACAGTGAAGGGCCTCTTACCTGGCTGCAGATCACTTGCGCAGCTACCTTTACCTTATCAGTTGTGCAATTTCTGAGCTCATGAGGAAGAGAATCTGAGCAATTTTGGTTGTGTTGTGGGAAATGGAGTTAAAGGGGTCTGTGTCTGAGTATTGGCACTCAACAACAATTTACATATGTAACATCCAAGCATTGATATGATTACATTTTTTTTAAATTTCAATGCCAAGTGAAATCTGCTATTACAATAAAACACGAAAAGCACTTACAATAAAATTACATAAAAACTTTAACCTGCTAATGATGAACTTGCCCAGTTCTCCCCAGCTCTTGTATATAAGCAGTAAAAAAATCCCCAAGCTAAATTGATGTTGTATTCATAGGCTCAGCATGGGAAAAATCTCACATGTGACAATTGTGATGTTCTTAATTGCTCTTCTGACTGCACTTACACACTATGCAACTATTAGTGGAGCATTTAGACACACAGTAAGCCTTCTGATAACACAATGTATAAATACATGTATAGGAAATGACTGTAATTCTACCAATGATGTGTAGCCAATAGCAATGCAGCGAAAATCTTCCTCTTTGTTTCCCCTGCCTACAGGGTCACACCTGCTCTGCTTAAAGCTGTTTTTCACCCTGTTTGAAAAAAATACTGCATGCTGTAGCTACTGGCTTTTAATAAAAAGACACTCACCTATCCAAGGGTCTTACCCAAACTGGTTCTTCTCTGGTCTTTAGTACCCTGGCTGCCAGATGGTTGTGGGCAGAGTGGGGGTGTGATGGGGAGAACTTCTGGTGGATCATTGCTGTGATTCAACTGGAAGTGGGAGCAGGCACCTGTCAACCCCCCCCCCCCCCCCAAAAAAAGTGCCAAAAACAGAAAAGAAGGGGGAGGAGGGCATAAAGCGGAACTTTCCCTTTAGGGGGAAGTTCCGCTTTTATGGTAAATTAGGCATAGGTATAGGTAGGTATTGCTTGCCAAAACACCATAATGCATAGTTAGCTTTAAGATACTCATTAAATGACTACTATAGTGCAATCTAATTCCCTCAAGCAATTTTAATGTCATCAAGAAGGATAAATCTCTATCTGCCAAAAGTGTACCTTAGACCAGTGGTCTCCAAACTTTATAAGCAAGGGCTCAGTTTATTGTTCTTCAGGCTTTAGGGGGGCCGGACAGTGCCCATTGGGAGTAAAAAATGATCCAGCATCATTGCCTCATCCTTGGTTTTAATAGGAGAAATGGTGCCCCATTGATGGTGTCAGTAGGGGGAATGAATATGGGTGTGTAAGTGCTTCCACCTTCTCACATCCCAGAAAGGGGAAATAGTGCCCCATCACTGGTGTCAGTTAGTGAAATAGTGCCCCAAGGCCCAGATAAAGGCAAGCAAACGGTCGCATCTGGCCCGCAGGCCACAGTTTGGAGACCACTGCCTTAGACCAGTGGTTCTCAACCCTGTCCTCAAGTACCCCCAACAGGCCATGTTTTCAGGTTTTCCTTTATCTTGCACAGGTGCTTTAAATCAGAGGCAATGGCTGGGTATTTTGGACAGCTGATTTATCTAAGGGAAATTCCCAAAACATGGCCTGATGGGGGTACTTGAGGACAGGGTTGAGAACCACTGCCTTAGACTACTGATCATAGAGTGCACTTTAGTCACCCAATTGGCATTCCAGGGGTTGAAGCTCTATATCAGGGCTTCTCAACCAGGGTTCCATGGATCCTTAGGGTTCCTTTCAGAGGTTGCTAGGGGTTCCTTGAGCATTGCGCAAATTCTGCTTCTCAGTTAAGTTCATACTAACACCATTCAGCTTTTTAGCTATCGGTAAGGGGGTAATTCTTCCCAATGACCACAAGTGTAAGGACCATTCTTCCCACTGACCATCACACCAATGTATCATGAGTTGCAGATATAGCCATTTTTAGCAGGGTTTCCCTGAGACTGGAAAGTTATTTCAGGGCTTCCTCTATGTTGAAAAGGTTTGGAAAGGCTGCTCTATAAATGCAAATGTATGCTCAGCTAAAACAAATGTACATGTTTATGTCACGATCGCTGTACTGAGCAATCATGTAGTACTTGGATATTCCAACCACTAGTTCACACCTGTGGTTAGCCAAAGTTCCAATATTTTACTACTTACCATCTTCTGTCATAACAGTTCTTCTGTAATTAAAGTTTTTAAGCCTGCAAAATACTGAACAATCGTTTCTTTGTGAATGAATAAAAGAAAGAGACATCTATATAGAATGGGTGCTTAGCATTTGCGATAAAAAAAATGATAGATGAATACTTGGCTGTGTCAGCCACACCCGCTGCGTGAAATAAACTCCAGCCGAGCCTTAGATTGGCACTGAACAATCTCGGCATGCTACCATTCTAGTCTTGACAAGGCACATGTGGAAAGTTCATGGATGATTATATGAAGAGCATTTAACTTCTGGCAAAAAGAAACACTCTGATCTACAAAAAAATTACTCTAAAATTAGCACAAGCAAATAGCCCGCAGGAGTATTTGATGAAAGGGTTCTGCTTCCAGCATATACACAATTTGTCTGTTGTATTTTCAATTTATTTTTCTGTACTTTGCAGAGATTTATTATTTTAGTTATATTGTCTTGACAGTGTGAAAAGACAATCAAGACTTTAGCCAGTGCTATTGATGAAAAAATGTGTTTTGTTATATTCTTGCCGATTCTTTATCGATTTTCAGTGTCAAATAAATTAGTTATGGTGTCAGTTTTAAAGGGATTTGCATTGTAGGGGAAAATAAAATGCCATATCAAGGCACAGTACACTTAAAGTAAACCTTCAAGTATTATAAAATATATCTCTTCTCCAGTATTTCTTTTTTTTTTAATTAGATCACCAGACAATTAGCTGGGTGCAGGCAAAACATTACCCTAATGATTATAAATTAGGGATGCATCTATTAAACCTTATATTCACTCCCTAGTCTGTACACTTCAGTTGCCCATTGGCCTAAAGAAAACAAGGCATTTATTATTAGACATGTGCAATTTGTTTCGTTCTGCATTAGTTTTTTCGTCAAAATTCTGAATTTTCATTAACTCGGAAACGTCCGAAAAATGAAAATCTGTTTCACGAATCTTCCCCAAAACAAATTTTTGAAAAGAACGAAAATCCAAAATTCGAAAATCCGAATGAACGAAAAATCTGAAATTTGAAAATTCTAAATAACGAAAATCAGAAGATTTGAAAGACCGAAAATCCGAAAGTAAGAACGAAAATCCGAAAATTCAAATCCAAAAATTGGATCCGAAAATTCTAAAGAACGAAAATCAGAACAGAAATCCGAAACTTCAAAAATCCTAAAGAACAAGAAACATTTGGATAATTTCTATTATAGTTATAATAATTTAATTTGAAAGGAAATTTCAATACTTATCTATAATTTAATAGTTTATAACCATTATTATAGGTTTTTTATAATTATTATTATATAATAATAATAATAATAATAAAAACTATAATAATAGTTATAAACTATGAACTTATAGGTAGGTTGAAATTTCCTTTCAAATTAAATTATTATAACTATAATAGAAATTATTCAAATGTTTTTTGTTCTTTAGGATTTTTGAATTTTCAGATTTCTCTTCTAATTTCCTTTCACATTTGGCTGTCAGTGAACGTAATGAGTTATTAACCATTATTATAGTTTTTTATCATTATTATTATTATTATTTATTAATAAATAATAATAATAATAATTATAATAATAACTGTAATGATAGTTATAAACGATTAAATTACTTAGGTATTGGAATTTCCTTTCAAATTTGTCTGCCAGTTAGTGAATACATTTTTCTGAATTCCCAAATGACGGATAATAACGAATATTATCTATCATCTATACGAATTGAATGAACCGAATTCGACTGTTTCCGAATTATCGATAATAACGAATACTGCATCTATACGAATGGAACAAACCGAATTCGAATGTTTCCGAATTGTCGATAATAACGAATACCGCATCTATACGAATGGAACGAACCAAATTAAATTTTTTCCGAATTGCCAATAATAACGAATACCGCATCTATACGGATGGAACAAACCAAATTCAAATGTTTCCGAATTACCAAATTACCAAAAATAACGAATCCTGCGTCTACATGAATTGAACAACCCGAATTCAAATTTTTCTGAATTCCAGAATTACCGATCATAACAAATACCACATCTATACGAATAGAACAAACTGAGTTCAAATGTTTCTGAATTTACGAATTTATTCGAAATAACAAATTTAGATCATAACGAAAATCTGAAAAATGTAGAAAAGGAAAAAAAAAAAAAAGAAAAGGAAAAAAAGAAAGAAAAAAAAAAGAATACTAAAAAAAATATTTTTCGGCCATGCACATGTCTATTATTATTTTTATTATTATTATGTATTTTTTTATTTTCCTGAATCTCATTTGGGATTCAAATACCAGGGTATAAAAGACTAGTTTAGTAACACTGCCCTTTAATATGGTTTAATGTCCTTTATTATGTATTCTATTCTGATCATTGTGATTAAAGATTATTTGTTTTATTAAGAAAAAAGATATAAACACAGGAATAATTTTTTATGAAGAATTATTTACAATATACAAAACATTAAAAATTGCTACATAAGCAAAGAGTAAAAATTGGTTTACTTTTTAGGTTTATCCAGTGCAAATCTTCTTGTAACAAAATTATTCTCTATGAATCATTTTCTTATTATTGTTTGTTAAAGGTCATAATACATTGTTGCATATACTTGTGCGCACAGTGCTTGGCAGATTTCCAGACACAAATTATCATAAGGCACGGTACGCATTATTATACACATCTGCAAATCACTAAAATTCCCAATAATACTACGGAATACTCAATTATTTGCAGTTTAAGGCATGGGCAGACACTGGTGGGGCCAGTAAAAGGGCACAGAAATTCTGCTTTAGAAGAACAAGCTAAGAAGTGCAGGACTATTGCTAAGCTGGGGTATATATATATATATATACACAATGTATTAATGTGTACATGTACATGTTTAAAGCTTTTCCTAGTTGTGTGGTGCTGAAGTACAAGCATTGGTGTTAAATTATATCTCCACTTTCATGCAAAATAGCAAATAAAAAATAACAATATAGCATATACATTATTTAAAAAATTACCTTTCCTTTTCAATCTGCAGCTCTGTAATTTTCTGTAAAACGCAATGCAATATGGCTACCCCCCAGAAACATAATTTCCTGCTTCTGTGATTGGCTCACTAATTTTCCCAGAAGTCTGCACTAAGATAGCCATCAGATTTTTGGCATCCCCTGCAACAAAAATTTCATTTTTGTTGAGATACTCCCAATAGGAAATCACGTCTAAAGGGATGCAGACCCTGTCATTTTCCACATTAGAGCCCTGCAGGTGCATTAGCTAATTGCTAATTATGAACTCACTTCCGTACAGAGGCACTTTCCCACATGGACACAGACAAACACACAGGGCGTTCTTCAGAATAACAAAAGGTAGGAATCTGCAACAATTCCAGGGGCTCCACAGAGATACAGGGATTGATTTCAAGGCTTAATCAGGTCATCGGTGCCTGCACTTCTACACTGTTGTTAACCTGTTAGACAAGGCCAGGCAGTGGTGGCAAACAACCAGCCCCCTGGTGGCACCTCAAACCTGTCTGCCGGACGGTCCACTGGCACTTACTCCATCTAGTCGTCGGGCATTCTAGGAGTGGCAGGGATTGGGGCACCAGGCAGCCCTGGGGATCGGGCATCGGCGGGCATCCGAGGAGCGGCAGGGACCAGGGTACCGGGCAGCGGCAGGGATCAGGCTGTGGCGGGCATCTAGGCATCGGGTAGCGGCTCCCGATGATTCTCCTCCTCCCTTCTCCTCCACGATGCATCTCCTCCCCTCTTCCTAGGCGTCCAATAGGATCACCTGTCCTTTCAGCTAAATGGGTAACAGGTATCAGACCCGCTTCCCGATTGGCTAGGAGAAGGATCAGTGTTGCAACAGCAAATTTTCATTCGATGTTGCAACACACCTGGGTGGGCTCCAGACGCAATGCTCTGTGCCTCGAACCAACCCTATTTTTAAGCCTATTAGAGCCTCTGGCTCTAATCAATGCTCCAAAAAACACACCCCCACCCCCACCATAGGAATTCATGTGCCTGGTGTTCTGAAAAGGGCCGGGCGCATGGATATGGAGGGTGATGGGGCAGGGATGGGGGGGAGACGCCGGGTGCATGGATAGGGAGGGCGGTGAGGCAGGGATGGGGGGGAGGCGCCAGTGTACCCACAATGGATGGGCCGCCCCTGAGGTCAGGTTTTAATTCTAAGATGAAAAACACATCCTCAACTAAAGGGGCCAATTAATTTATATTTTCACTTTAATTGGTCTGGACATGGTTGCATACCATGCAGTGGTGTCCCAGTCCTTCTGGACCAGCCAAAGCAGTGGCCTACTTGTAAGGCAGTGTTCTGACTTGCACTTCTAACCACGTTGGCTCCATCTAGAGTCCAAAGGAGGACCTTCAAGAGGATAGGGTTGGTCTTGTCATGCCTGTGTAGTTTTAAATATTTTATTGGATGATATCATTAATTTTTAGTGGTACATGGTAACTTTTTGTAACCTTATATTCCAGTTATCTCAGACACACACTTAGAAACCTTTGGGTTTAAGCAAGTAGGCCTGTAAAAAAAACAAGACTTTGAAATAATGACTGTTACCAGTAACATTAGTGGATTACTTGGCAGGAGTAAATGTATTGTGTCTTAAAGCGGTAGTAGCACATTATGAAATACGTACCTTAGAACAAAGCCCTCCACACCGCTGACAGGGCTTCCATCTGCACCCGGTCTTCCTTGCAGGTTCGAGTGCTCCGGCTATCTGATTGACCGAGTTGCGATGACATTGCTTCCGCATATGCGCGTGAGAGTCATGCGCGCAAGAGTCCACAGTACGGAGCTCTGAAGGGATGGCGCGTAGAGCGCATGCACCGGTGACATCACTGGCGGCATGCAGTGTGAATATCTCCTAAACAGTGTAAGCTTAGGAGATAGTCACTGTACTCATGGGACAAGTAAAAAAAAAATTACTTCCACTTTAAAGCATTTGTTACCCCAACACTTCATATTCCTGATATGTGCCTGCCGTACTATGTACTTGTATGAGAAAGTATCCTGTTCTCTTTGTATGCTTCCTTTATGAGAAATCACTGGTGTTCCTGCCAGTCCCTCTGCTTTACTATTAAAAACTGACCACACTAAGCAGGAGAACGCACTGGGGTCAGTACTCTAGCTATGCTAGGAACTCAGTGCGCTCTCCAATGATCAGACTTGTCCTGAAACGCCTCCACTGCACAGCCATTCACTGGGAAGCTCAGTGTGCTGCTGCTTCTCCTCCTCCAGCTCTTATGCAGCTGAGAGCAGAGGGAATGGGGTGACTTATAAAAAAAAGAGAAAAAAGGTTTTTATATATTTTTTTATATCTATACACAGATGTTTTGCCTTTCATTTCTATTTTAAACTGAATTCGTTGTTTTACAAGGTGATCGTTTACAATCACTTTTAACTGCTTGCCGACCAGCCGCAGCAGTTGTACTGCGGCAGGTTGGCACGGCTGCGCAAATTGCCGTCATTGTACGTCGGCCGCTTTAAGAGCTATAGGGGATGTGCGTGCACTGGTGGCGCGATGCTGGAGCCGATGTACGTGGCCAGCAGCTGCGAAGTCTGCCGGCTACCTGCAGTCACTCCTCAGAGAGACAGAACGGGGATCTGTCAATGTAAACAGACAGATCTCTGTTCTGTCAGGGAAGTAGAGAGAGATCTGCTGTTCCAAGTAATCCGGAACAGCATTCTCTCTCTACTCCCTGTCAGTCCTCTCCCCCCACAGTAAGAAACCCCTCTCTAGGAAACATTTAACCCAGGGTTTCTCAACCAGGGTTCCATGGAACCCTAGGGTTCCTCCAGAGGTTGCTAGGGGTTCCTTTAGAACTGGTCAGTTTCTACTTCTCTGAAATTCCCAATAACCCCATTGATCTTTTTAGCTATCTGTAAGGGGAAATTCTTCCCAATGACCACAAGTGTGAGGAGCATTCTTCCCATTGACCATCACACTAATGCATCATGAGTTGTAGATTTTTAATTTTTAGCATGGGTTCCCCGAGACCGGAGAATTATTTCAAGGGTTCCTCTGTGTTGAAAAGGTTGAGAAAGGCTGATTTAACCCCTTGATAACCCCCTAGTGTTAACCCCTTCCCCGACAGTGACATTTATACAGTAATCAGTGGCTATTTTTAGCTCTGATTGCTTTATAAATGTCAGTGGTCCTAAAAAAGTGTCGGATCTGTCCGCCGCATTATCGCAGTTCCGCTAAAAATTGCAGATCACTGCCATTACTAGTAAAGAAATAAATAAATAATAAAAATACATGAATAGAAAACCTATATGCATTTATTCACTTTTAAGCAGCAGCATTTTTCACAATATCACATGCTGTATGTGTTTGTTATATAATTTCTAGAGTGCGGTGTTTTGTTGTATTTATTGTTACTTTGAAATAATAAAAATGCCATAAATCTATTCCCCTGTTTTGTAGATGCTATAACCTTTGCACAAACCCATCAATATACGCTTATTGCCATTTTTTTTACCAAGAATATGTAGAAGAATACATATCGGCCTAAACTGATGAAGAAATTTGTTTTTTTTTTTTTTGTTTTTTTTGGATATTTATCAGAGCAAAAAGTAAAAAATGTGTTTTTACTTTCAAAATTGTCGCTCTTTTTTTGTTTATAGAGCAAAAAATAAAAACTGCAGAGGTGAGCAAATACCACCAAAAGAAAGCTCTATTTGTAAGGGAAAAAAGGACATCAATTTGGTTTGGGTACAACCTTGCAAGACCGCGCAATTGTCAGTTAAAGTGCCATTGCGCAAAAAATGGCCTGGTCAGGACGGGGCTTCTGGGGCTGAAGTGGTTAAGATAAAACCAGCGCTCTGTAGCTATTTCCCTTCAGTTGTTATTTTTAAGTTTAAAATAATTGAATTTATGTTTTGTACACATTTTCTACACATAAACAATTAGGACTTTTGAAAGTTTCTTTTTTTTTTCACTAGTCTGATTATTGCTCTGTTGTCAAAATCGTACTTGGCTCATGATGTTCATCAATGATATTTTGGGAAGTGTTGAGAACATGAGAAGATTTTTTTTTTTTCAGGGAATGAAATATCTGTCTTTGTTTTTCATACAGCATCCAAAAACCACATGATTTCCAGGCCTACATTGCCAACTTTGCAAGAATTATATGTCTGCGTAAATGTTCGGTGCATGTTAAATAATTATACCTTGGAGTTGGCTTCGGCGCTCCATCTCTTGGGAAGCTCTTGAAAGACAAAGAAAGAAACATAATGTAGATTGTATTTATATTCCTTTTTTTTTTGGTTCCAGCCTAATGACATCAAACTTGTTTATTTTTCGATTCTGTGCTAAAACTTCTTTTAAAAAAGTATATTTTTATATGTGAAGGAGTGATCTTCTCCACTGCATGGCCTGGTCTTCATTGAAATCCATTATTTATGAATTGAAAGTATCAGATGCAAAATCTCCTCTGGCCTCCAGTGTTCTCTCCTCGTCTGTTTGGGCTTCAGGCTGCCGGATCTTATCTGGCTGAATCGAATTGAAAAATCCGCCCAATTTGAATGATCTCCAAGTTGTTTTACTTTAATTTCCTACTGAGATCCATGCATGACAAATGTGCCATTAATGGTTTTAACAGAATTCTACTTTCTCTGAAAATGATTGTTATAAATCCTACAGCAAAAAAATGAGTTATTATATGTTTAATTAAAAGACAGAACCGTATTGTGTCTCGTGATAACAGTATATGATTAATGCATGTAATTATTCATTATATTAAAGCATTGGTAGAGAACAATTTTTTTTTCTAGTTTTGTATACAGTGGGAAAGATAGAACTTCTGCCAGGGTTTTTATTGTTGTCTCTGTCACTGCTGGAGCCCCCCTCTCTGTATGTCCTTGCAAACAGCAAAAAAAGCCAGGCAGATTAACCACTTCAGCCCCGGAAGGATTTACCCCCTTCCTGACTGGCGATTCGGCACTGCGCCGCTTTAACTGACAAATGCGCGGTCATGCAAAGTTGTACCCAAACAAAATTGACGTCCTTTTATTCCCACAAATAGAGATTTATTTTGGTTGCATTTGATCACCTCTACATTTTTTATTTTTTGCACTATAAACAATAAAAGACCGACAATTTTGAAAAAAAAAACAATATATTTTCTTTTTGATACTTTTTAATAAATATCCAAAAAATAAAATAAAAAAATTATTCATCACTTTAGGCTGATATACAGGGTGGACCATTTATATGGATACACCTTAATAAAATGGGAATGGTTGGTGATATTAACTTCCTGTTTGTGGCACATTAGTATATGTGAGGGGGGAAACTTTTCAAGATGGGTGGTGACCATGGTGGCCATTTTGAAGTCGGCCATTTTGAATCCAACTTTTGTTTTTTCAATAGGAAGAGGGTCATGCGACACATCAAACTTATTGGGAATGTCACAAGAAAAACAATGGTGTGCATGGTTTTAACGTAACTTTATTCTTTCATGAGTTATTTACAAGTTTCTGACCACTTATAAAATGTGTTCAATGTGCTGCCCATTGTGTTGGATTGTCAATGCAACCCTCTTCTCCCACTCTTCACACACTGATAGCAACACCGCAGGAGAAATGCTAGCACAGGCTTCCAGTATCCATAGTTTCAGGTGCTGCACATCTCGTATCTTCACAGCATAGACAATTGCCTTCAGATGACCCCAAAGATAAAAGTCTAAGGGGGTCAGATCGGGAGACCTTGGGGGCCATTCAACTGGCCCACGACGACCAATCCACTTTCCAGGAAACTGTTCATCTAGGAATGCTTGGACCTGACACCCATAATGTGGTGGTGCACCATCTTGCTGGAACTATGATGTCGGTGATAGGGAATTGCTGGCCATCAAGTTGGCTTTGGAGGAATGGCGGTACCTCCTGGAAGGAGCAGCTCACCCGGTATTGGTTTTTACCATAAAAAAATAAAAAAACCATATGCTGTGAAGATACGAGATGTGCAGCACCTGAAACAACAGATACTGGCAGCCTGTGCTAGCATTTCTCCTGCGGTGTTGCTATCAGTGTGTGAAGAGTGGGAGAAGAGGGTTGCATTGACAATCCAACACAATGGGCAGCACATTGAACACATTTTATAAGTGGTCAGAAACTTTTAAATAACTCATGAAAGAATTAAGTTACGTTAAAGCCAAGCACACCATTGTTTTTCTTGTGAAATTCCCAATAAGTTTAATGTGTCACATGACCCTCTTCCTATTGAAAAAACAAAAGTTGGATTCAAAATGGCCAACTTCAAAATGGCCACCATGGTCACCACCCATCTTGAAAAGTTTCCCCCCTCACATATACTAATGTGCCACAAACAGGAAGTTAATATCACCAACCATTCCCATTTTATTAAGGTGTATCCATATAAATGGCCCACCCTGTATATATACTTCTATATATTTTTGGTAAAAAAAAAATTGCAATAGGCATATATTAATTGGTTTGCCCAAAAGTTATCACATCTACAAACTATGGGCGTTTTTATTTTTTTTACTAGTAATGGCAGCGATCTTTTTATCGGGACTGCGATATTGTGGCGGACAGATCGGACACTTTTGACACTTTTTTGGGACCATTGACATTTATACAGCGATCAGATCTTAAGATAGCCACTGATTACTGTATAAATGTCACTGACAGGGAAGGGGTTAACACTAAGGGGCGATCTAGGGGTTAACTGTGTTCCCTCATTGTGTTCTAACTGTGTGGGGGCTGGGCTGGCAAGGGCTTAACAGATCTCACTGTTCCCGATTACAGGGATCAGTAGATTTGTCATGTCCCCCTCACAGAACGGAGAACTGCCGTGTTTACATTGGCGGTTCCCCGTTCCGCCTCTCTATTATGCTACCGCAGGTCACCGGCGGACATCGAGTCCGCCTAACCTGCGGGCACTCCCACGCAGCATGCGGTGGGCGCGAGAGCACACAAAGGGGAGGGCGTCTTTGGATGCAGGTTGCCATAGTTGATCTTATCACCTGAAAAAGTTAGTTTCCTGGTTGTCTCTGGCTTCAATCATTTACAATAAGTTATTTTCAATAATCTACTGTCCCAAAATTAGTATGCAGCAAGTAAAACAAAACTTTTCATCTGCTTGCCAGTGATTTAAATTATTGAAGCCATTGGTTCCTGTGGACAACAAGCATTTTAAACTCCAACTTCCAGGGCCTAAACCTAAGCATAAGGATTATACTACATTGAATAGTTTGCACAAAAACATGCCACATGTGTTCCAAAAAATTGGAACCAAAAATGTGATGAGAATTAGATGCGCATTCTAATTTACTCTATATAGTCATATTGTTGTAAGTACTATAGGGCAGAGTCAGTGTTGTGGAGATTGCTTGATATGTGCTTAAGGGAAGGTGGCCCCCTGACATGCCACAGTTGGCATGTCATTTTTTTTTGGGGGGGTCTCAGGTCCCACTTCCTCTCCTGCCGCCGCAGAGCCAGAAGAAAGTTCACCCCCCTCCCCCCACCCGGCGATCATCTGGGACACGTCAAAGGTCCCAAAAGATACGCCGGCCATTCATAAGGCGCAATGCTGCTCACGCATGCCCAGTGCGTGCCCGGCTTTGAAGCCAAAGCCGGGCGGCCACACTTGTGATGCTGGCGCCGAATGGAGGAGGGGGAGAAGAGCGATGCTGCGGGCAGCCGCATCGCTGGAGCCTGGGACAGATGAGTGTCCGATTATTAAAAGTCAGCAGCTACACTTTTTGTAGCTGCTGAATTTTAAAAGGGTGGAACTCTGCTTTAAAAGAGAAGTGTGGGATAAAAAAAAACTCTTATACTCACCTAGATGGTTGCAGCACTGATCTGAGCTGCAGCTGTCCTCTGCCACATCTTCACCAAGAACTAAGTGATTAAAGACTGCTGATCGCTCATTTCTGGGGTCTGCTCTGCACACTGACTGTCAGCCACCGGCTCTGTGGAAACACTTACTGGAATGCTGGGCTGTGGAGGGGGTGGAAGTAGCTGGGCGGCACATTCAGGCTCTCAGCGGGCAGATCCTGACATTACTGTCGGGATCCCAGCATAGCTTGTACTGGCTCTGTGACGCTCAATGACGGACTTTAGCCTGCTGGATCTAGGTCACAGGTGTGCACGTCTGTGACCCACAGGAGATGTGGGTCATGCATTAGATGTGCATGGCAGCTGAAAAAAAGCTTTCACAGGTGGACAGTTTTAGTTAATGGATTTCATGTAATAGATGATTTGATCAAGAGTCATGCTCCCCACACTGTACATGCTGTGGGCCTTGTTCAATTGGTTGGATAACATGGGGTCTCTAGCAGGTAATGTCGTTCTTTTACCAGGCACCCACCGAGATATGCAGCATACTGAATAAAATGGCTCATTACACGTGTGTAATTGGCCATGTAGTACTGGCAGCATGGAGACTGTCTTAGGCAACACTTGGCCCACGGCTGCCTATTGCTTTCCATGTTGTCAGAGCATTGCTAAACAAAAGATTCCACTGTCCTGATTTATTCTTCCTTTCTTCTGGCCAAGTGACAATGTGACGTGTATGGTCATCTCTCTATTTTTTAAACAGCATTATTTCCAACAATGAAATATTCCTGTATAACATGTTAATTGGTATAACACAAAATTAAAATACAAATTTTCTATTAAACTGCACAATTACAGTATACTAATTTAAAAGTGATTTAGGGAAAGCACTGAGCATATAATGCCCTTATAATATCTTGTTTAACAGCTCTGTAACTGAGGCGTATAGCAAAGCAGGTGGTTTGTTGCATCGATCTGTTTGCTTTACCCATTACATTTCTTTGTTTACTCCGTCCTTGAAACTGTCTTCACTCACGGAAGGGTCTCTCAGCAAGCCACTTAGAGTGACGCTCTAACAATAACATGAGTATCAGATCTCCTTAATCAACCTCACACCACATGCATGGTCGCCAATTAAGCATTTTTTACATTCTGGATCATCTTACATGAACAGTTGTAGTAATTAAAGATTATTTTATGGTTTAGTTATTTGAAATGATCTACTTTTAACACTTGATTACTGTAGAGTGAAGCACATGTGGGCAATGTGTATACAGCATACTCTGCATTGAGAGGATACTGCCTTAGATGCTGTGTGGAAACATATATTAAAATGTTAAGCATGCTTTCTCTGAACTTATTTCATAATGGGTACTCTACTAAAAACGTATGCTAGCATGCTTTAACCAAACATCCCAAGTGACTTTTTTAAACGGTACTGGTTTTACAATAGCATCTGGTTTGGTCTCCTGGTATTCCTGCTGGACAGCCTTCAAAGAAGAGAATTTGGCCAGTTAGCAGGATCACATGCTAACACCTGTAAGCAACTTCGTGGTCAAATGATTCCCACTTTCATTGACAATATTTACAGTGCATCACAAATTATGAGAATTTTGTTATATTCAACTTACAGCTGCTTTAGTGCAGAAGGAAAGAGGCAAGTAGCATCATTATAGAAAACAAAATTATATATATATATATGTATATATCTATATATAGATACATACAGTATATATCAATATATCCGCTGTATATACTCGAGTATAAGCCGAGTTTTTCAGCACATTTTTTGTGCTGAAAAAGGCCCCCCTCGGCTTATACTCGAGTCAGTGTCTGTGGGTGGTCTGAAAAGATGAGTAGATGCACAATGCACAGAGCGCTCTGCTTCTAAGAGCCGCTCTGTGCATGAAACTGTGACCTAATTACATTGGAATGCAGAAAGAGCTGTCCGATCTTCAAGTTGATGTCGGGAGGTAGGCTGGACGGAACAGCTATCAAACGCCAGCCAATGGGACAGGGGCTGGGCAGGTGTTAGCTGTTCAGTCCCGCCCGCCTCCGATCTCAGTGAAGATCTGACAGCTCTTTCTCTGCATTTTATGCATTTCAATGTAACTAGGTCACAGTTTCATGCACAGAGCGGCTCTTAGAAGCAGCACACTCTGTGCATTGTGAATCTACCGTACTCATCTCTTCTGCCAGTGCCAGCCCGTGCCAATCAGTGCCACCTGCCAGTATCATCCAGGGCAGGTGGTGGGCAGGTGGTAATGGTTACAATGCCTCTGTCCTGGCTACAATCCCAGTGTAATGGCTATAATCCCTGTGTAATGGCTACAATACCTGTGTTCTGGCTACAATACCTGTGTAATGGCTACAATACCTGTGTTCTGGCTACAATACCTGTGTAATGGCTGCAATACCTGTGTTCTGGCTACAATACCTGTGTAATGGCTGCAATACCTGTGTTCTGGCTGCTGCATTTCCCACCCTAGGCTTATACTCGAGTCAATATGTTTTCCCAGTTTTTTGTGGTAAAATTAGGTGCCTCGGCTTATATTCGGGTCAGCTTATACTTGAGTATATAAAATAGATATATATATACACATATATATATATCGGGTTAATAAATATTGAACACGTCACCATTTTTCTAGGTAAATATATTTCTAAGGCCTGGCCTGGTATATTTCTACAGGCGGTCCCCGGGTTACAAACAAGATAGGGTCTGTAGGTTTGTTCTTAAGTTGAATTTGTTTGTAAGTCAGAACAGGTACATTTTTTTAAGTGTAGCTTCAGCCAAAAAACAATTTTTAAGCTTTTTGGATAGCATAGGGAAGGGTTAACACCCCTTTAATGTTTGTTTTACTGTCTATGTTTCTGTTCAGAAGATTTCACCTCACTTCCTGTCCCAATGATAATTGGATTTTGAAAATTTTGGGTTGTTGTGGAAACAAGCCTTGGTGATAAAGCATCAGCGGAGACATCTTTTCCCATAATAACTCTTACAGGAGTGAATTTCCCTTCCTAGGGGTAGATTTCCTCCCACTTCCTGTTGTCTCCCTCCGTTTGTAAGTAGGAGTCATTTGTAAGTCAGATGTTTGTAACTAGGGGACCGCCTGTATATGCGGAGCGGCTCTCAGCAGGGGGTCCGGTGCGTCCCTGTTCTCCGTTTCAGGGGCGAAACAGGTCCGAATTTTTACCTGAATTCGGACCTGAAACGGAGCAAAGACGCACGGAGCCAAAGGCGCATGGAGCCAGAGACGTACAGGACCCTTCTGCAGTGCGCTGCATGGCCACCCCAGGGGAAATCCGCATCCAGTTCCCATAAGTGTGAACCCAGCCTAAAGTTGCTATTGACATGAAATATTCACCACATGCCGGTAAAAATCCATGCATACAAAGAAACCAAACAAATAAGTTCAGAAATGGAGGTATATGTAATAAAATGGAATGACACAGGGAAAAAGTATTGGACATGCTAACTGAAATTCATTTTAAAATAAAGCTGCTAGAATGGCCCAACCAATCACCTGACATGAATCCAACAGAAAATCTATGGAAAGAACTAAAGATCAGAGTTCATAGAAGAGGCCAACTGAACCTTCAAGATTTGAAGACTATTTGTATGGAAGAATGGGCCAAAATCACACCTGAGCAAAGCATGCGACTAGTTTTTCCATACAGGAGGCTGTCATTACTAAAAAATGTCACTGCCCCCACCTATAACTGACCTTAAAAGCATGGAGCACTGGAAGGGCAGACGCATGTCAAACAAAAACAAAGAATTTCCAAGCTCAACTTACCGACCAGCCTGCGACCAACCAAATTAACCTGTCTAACAGTACTGTTAGACAGGTTAATGCTTTCTGTTAAGGCCAGTTATAGGTGGGGGCAGTGACATCTGTTTGTACTGTTGATATGTTGGTTAGGTAACACACTGACACCTTAGCCGCTATAGTGCAATGTGCTGGGTGTCTAGTGTGTTCCTGTACCTTTAAGTTGGGCTCCTCCAGTCACCTGCCCTCCATCTATCCATTAAAATGCATGTGCTTCCATTGTGTAGCCTCTTATAAGTCAGAGGTAGGTGCCCTGCCAGGGCCTGCAGCTTATGCATGCGTTTGTAAATGTGTGTAACCAAACCCCTGTTTAACGCATACTGTTAGCCAGGTTAATTCGGTTGGTCGCAGATTGGTCGGTAAGTTGAGCTTGGAAATTCTTTGTTTTTGTTTGACAAGCTGTCATTACTAATAAAACAAGAGCTCCCGCACTGAGGAAGTCCCACCCAGGACGTAACGCGTACGTGGAGGAGCGGCGTCTGACGTCACCCGTGGCCATCTTTGTGTCAGCAGCGCTAGTACTTGGATTCATGCTGTGAGATTTGCACTCGGTACGGGTGCTTTTAAATGTGAGTTTTATTTCATACTTTATCAATAAAAGAAGTGATTTTTAGCGGTACTGCGATATTTCAGCGGACATGTCGGACATTTTTGACACTTTTTTGGGACCAATGACATTTATTCAGCGATCAGAAATTTAAATGTCCACTGATTACTGTATAAATGTCATTGGCAGTGAAGGGCTTAACCTGCAGGGGGAGAGCTAGGGGTTAACTGTGTTCCCTGGGTGTGTTCTTACTGTGGGGGGGGGTTGGGCTAACATGGGCATGAGAGATCTAACTGATCCCAGTGACAGGGATCAGTAGATCACCCATGCCCCTACTAACAGAGCGGGGAACCGCCGTGTTTACATCGGCGGTTCCCTGTTCTTTCCCTGTGGCCGCTCATCTCGGCTCGCCGGCGGACATCGGGTCCGCCCGAGCCGCGGGCACACTCCTCAGGAGTGCGGCGGGTGCGCGCGCCTCCTAGTGGCTGATTGCAGATCGCCGTCTATTTACGGTGATTCGCGCTCAGCATCCCGACTGCCGCCGTGAAAACACGGCGCGCGGTCGGGAACTGGTTAAAGTCCCACATCCTTTCCAGTCAATTTTTGGGATGTTGGTGGAGAGCCAAAGCTCATTTTGACCATGCTTCATATACTACAGATGATCCAGTAATACAGTGTCTACCCAAAATGAAATGCCTGGGAAAATTAGGCCTGCATCAAAGAAAGGATCCGACCTTTGACCTCGCCCAGCCTCCAAACCTGGATGCATGCATACCCCATGCTCCGATGGTAGCTACCTCTAAAGTCCAATATCCTTTCCAGTTAATTTTTGTGATGTTGGTGGATAGCCAAAGCTCATTTTGACCATGCTTCATATACTACAGATGATCCAGTAATACAGCGTCTACCCAAAACGAAATGCCTGGGAAAATTAGGCATGCATCAAAGAAAGGATCCAACCTTTGACCTCACCCAGCCTCCAAACCTGGATGCATGCATACCCCATGTTCCAATGATAGCTCATCCCCCGATATTCTTCCCAGTTTCATCTTTTCCTGTAGTGCTCAAAACACGCATTTCGAACCTTTCCAAATCAGTTGCGATTATTATTCATGACACACTGTGCGTGGAGCATTTGGATAAACTGCATTAAGCAGTACTTTGGATTCCTCAATTCTTTCTCACAAACTCTCAGCTAAGAGTGTGTGTGATCTGTTTGGGATTAATCTTTTAGAGAGAGCTGTTGAAGGATTTCTTATTTAACTTGCTGTCTACAAGGTTTCCTTAAAGTAATGCTCTTAGGAGGTCATTGGGCTTTTAAAGGTTATTTGGTTTGTTAGCCTAAACACTAAAACTTTGTGTCCTTTGATTCTGATTAGTGACACTTTAATAAAGTCATTTGAAGTTCAGTGGACTGAATTTTCGGCCATTTCTAATGTTTCTATGGTCACAGGGAAGAGTCCTCAATTCAAACCTGCATATAATCTTTTTGATGCAAATCTTTCTCAACTGTGTAACGTCGTTATCAGATTCCTTTCCTCCTGGCGAACAGATTTTCTTCTTCTAAAGAAAAAAAAAAAAATAGATAAAGGATTGTCTCTCTGCCTCATTGGTTGTCATGATATATATTTTTATGTGACATCTATTCACTGAAGCCGAGTCCCTTTTAGATAACAAAAGGTTGAGAAGATCTTGAAAACGTTTTATTGCTGCTCTCTGGATGGACCAATAGAAACAAAGGCCTTTTGTCTTCCACTTGATTAGATAATAAAGCTAACGCAGACTTTTAAGGGAAACATTTCTTAACATAGCCAGAGATATTTTTTTCCTGCCCTGAAAGTAAGAAAAACTATGTCTAATCGCTCACAATTAAATCATTCATGGTGTGCTCACATTGGAGGAATTAATGCATTTTGTATTAGGTAACAAGTGAACTTTTACAACATGTGAGAACTAAGGGGGGAAAAATTATAGTCCCTCTTTGGTTCACAAGGGGTTTGGTAGTCAGGTCAATGACTTGATTTTCATGGGAAGACTGACTCTGCACAGCATATTCATAGGGTAAACAGGCCTTTTATTGACAGCTGCGGCTTGGAAGGAGAGTGCAGTGTAGTGCCGCGCTATGGTTTGTTGAGAAAAAACAAGGCAATATTTAAAACAAAGCGCTGAATGGGAACAGTGGCTCTTGTGTCCTGAAGTTGACTGACTAATACTTGTTAGCGTCTAGATAAAAGCACTTCTCCCCACACTCCTCCCTTTCTGTGTTATTTTTATGTAAATTGACATGAGAGATGGGCGAGTTGTAATTAAACAATTCTTCTGAAAATGAGAACATGGAAAGAGGAGTGTTATATAGCATCCAAGGACTTTCTGTATTCCATAATCTTTCATTTCTTAAACTATAGTCAGGTGTTTATATCTGATCAAGCACCCAGTTAGCGTTAAAAACCATCAAATTATTTTATTTGTTCATATAGTGCCGACACAGTAGGTACAAGACACACACACACAAATGGACCAGTTTTGGTGGAAGTTAATTAACCTACCATTGTTTTGCATAACTTCAAGAAGATAGTCCCTAGGGGATTGTGCTAATCAATAAGGTGGTCCTCCAAGCAAACAACTAAATCCACAATTCAGATATTTACTGTGTATACTTACTCTTTTATTTACTCTTTTGTCAATTGAGCATTGTAGTTGATGCTTGGAATAAACTACCAGCAGAGGTAGTGAGACAGTCAGCAGTAGATGGCTTCAAACATGCTTTGGACAAACATAGAGTATCTCACAAAAGTGAGTACACCCGTCACATTTTTGTAAATATTTTATTCTATCTTTCCATGTGACAACACTGAAGAAATGACACTTTGCTACAATGTAAAGTAGTGAGTGTACAGCTTGTATAACAGTGTAAATTTACTGTCCCCTCACTCAACACACAGCCATTAATGTTTAAACCAGTGGCAACAAAAGTGAATACACCCCTAAGTGAAAATGTCCAAATTGGGCCCAAAGTGTCAACATTTTTGTGGGTTGTTTGCTGTCCCCTCAAAATAACTCAATACACAGCCATTAATGTTTAATGTTTAACATTTCTAAAACGGTCCTGGACATACCTCTTCTAGTCAGTAATATCACCCACTCATTTCTGGTTTGATATTACATATTTGGTTCAAAAATGACTGGCAGGAAGTTAAAGACCCCCCCCCTTTTTTTATAGAAGAGATATACAAAGACTCTTTTAAAAAAATACCCTACTAGAATTGGCATGGGGGCTGAAGGGAATGGGGTGTGATTCAGTTTTACTTTGAGGATTAGAAGGCTGAAAGGCTGCTGTATCACTGCTGAGATGAGGGCACATTTACTGATTGATCATATGTATATATATATATATATATATATATATATATATATATATATATATATATATATATTCATACCTGCCAACTTTGTGAAATGATAAAGAGTATAAAGTACATGTGTCTGCCATGGCCCCAGTGTTACACAGAACCACAAAGATCTAAAATGCAAGGAATGATTGGCTAAACCACACAAGTGCTTTTTTTACCTATATTTTTTCCTTCATATTGGCTTCTCAAAATAACAAATACAGTAATATAGACGTTAATAAAAAGTTAGTACAGCATAACACTTTTGATAGTAAAATAATACTCTTGTATAGAGATGTAACCTTCAACCCAAAGAGAAGAACAACTGAGGCCGCTGCAGGCACAGAGGTATCTGGTCTCAAAAAATGAGGGACAGTTGGGAGCTATAATATATTTGAGTACTTGAATATGCTATATAAATTTGAATGCTTGAACATCCATAGCCTGACCATAGATTGACTTAAAGAAGAGCCCAACTTAAATTGATTGTAAACCCTTACATATACCCAGTGAAGCGCTTGGCCTCAGGTGATGCACAGAGATAAAACAAATCATCCTACATAAGTATCATCCTACATATATGCAGTCTTCTATTCTCTACATCCATTCAAAGTCTAGAATTTACACAACTTGTCTAAGTTCAGCAAAAAAGGGTCGGAGAGCTGATGTTACACTCTGCAGAGCTCAGTGAGGAGAACTCTGAGAGCTGATTAGAGGGATGGACCTCCTTCACACAACACACAGAAACAGAGCCGTCAATCTGCTGGAGGTCCCTCCCCGTCACCTTTTTTCTCTTGATGTAAGGAAAGCTTGTCAGAAGTGGCTCATGCTGATAGCAGAGGAACTAAGCAGCAGACAGAAATGACACTTGGTGCTCTGGACTGAGACAAGTACACACTATAGGGGGATATGCTTTTTTCACATTTCATGTCTAAAGTTTACAACCACTTTAAGTCAAAGAGGTGAATAGAGGTGGGCAAATATGACTACATTCCTGTTCCTTTGCTTTAAAGGTTTTTGATTTGCTCTACAGTTATTCTGCCTGTTGCATCAGACCTATAAATGCCTTTGGGAAACCTTTGATATTCCCCCAGGGATCTGAATAATGAAAGGAAGTTAAAGTATGTGAGACAGGATGTCATAAAGACATCAGCAGGAAGAAAATCATTGTAGTCAGTGATAGTAACATGCTTTATTTTTATGCTAGACTTACCTCAGTTGAGTACAGTCCTGCATTTGTTAATAATGTGCGTTGTATGTCTTAGCAAAATGGGTGCTCTTACTATATCTCCTGTTTCTATTCTGTGTTACTGTAATGTTCCAGTGTATTGTATATATGTCACAGTATAGCTGGATATTACAGTTGGCCAATACTATTTATCAATGAGCAAGGATCCTTCCTACTGTGTCTTATTCCATTAAATGCTATTAGATTGTAAGCTCTTCTGAGCAGGGCCCTCTTAATCCTCTTGTATTTCATTGTATTGTAACTGTATTGTCTCCCCTTTTATCAGTGCCACCTATCAGTGCCCATCAGTGCTGTATATAAGTGCCTCATCATCAGTGCCACCTCATCAGCACTGCCTCATCAGTGCCTGTCAGTGCAGCCTCATCAGTGCCCATTAGTGAAGGAGAGAATTTACTTATTTGCAAAGATTTGTAACAGAAAAACGTTTTTTTTTTCAGAATATTCAGTCTTTTTTTTATTTGTAGCACAAAAAATAAAAACCCCAGTGGTGATCAAATACCACCAAAAGAAAGCTCTATTAGTGGGAAAAAATGATAAAAAAATACCCTTGAGTACAGTGTTGCATGACTGCACAATTGTCATTCAAAATGCAACAGCTCTGAAAGCTGAAAATTGGTCTGGGCAGGAAGGGGGGATAGTGCCCAGTATTGAAGTGGTTAAAAAAATGAACAAACTTTCCTAGAACCTTCTTTTCCTTCTAAGCATCTATGGCCAGTTTTACTAAGGGGTAAAGCAATAAGGATTAATCCCCTGAACTTTTGCAACTTCAATTGCCTGTTCACCATAGGGGTTTGTGGTAATGCAATGTGCAGGAATGTGTATTATTCATGCATTAATATACATTGCAATATTTGAATGGACTTCTGATGATCATTTTTACACAGCGCTCCACAATGCCCAGATGGTTCACATTGTGCTGCATTCCTAGGTCTATTATGTGCCATTCAAAATGAAAGTTTAAAAATGGTAGTTGTCATAATTTTCTCCTGACAAATTCCCTTGATCCTTGCTATCTATTTTTGAAACCCACTAAGTGCCTTTGATTTCAGAGGCTGATGAAACTGTATCAAGGCCTTTTCTACAGCCATAACTAACGAACACCCTGCATTGTTCCAAAGATGTTGTATACATATGACTAGTAAACTAAAATATTAAAACCATATGGGTTTTGGATGGTTTTATTACTCTTTTTTGGCTGAGTAGAGAAATATGTTATATAAGATATGGATTTTAAATAAGTGAAAAGGAGAAAAAGCTGATCAGGAGCTTAGAATGCTTTCCTTATAAGTACAAATGGAGCAAGCTTTATCACAAAGAGAAAAAAAATATAAATAACTCACATCATTTGCCCTAGATCAATTTCATGCTGTGTTTTTTTTATGCAAAATTGCAAACTCAAGATTTAAAGTAGAATCCAAGCTTTCACTGTACTTTAACCACTTCAGCCCCGGAAGGATTTACCCCTTCTGTACCAGAGGACTTTTTGCGATTCGGCACTGCGTCGCTTTAACTGACAATTGTGCGGCCGTGTGATATTCTACCCAAACAAAATTGGTGTACTTTTTTTCACCACAAATAGAGCTTTCTTTTGGTGCTATTTGATCACCTCTGCAATTTTTATTTTTTGTGCTATAAAAATAGCGACAATATAAAACATATCCAAAAAATATATAAAAAAAACAAATTTATTCATCAGTTTAGGCCAAAATGTATTCTTCTACATATCTTTGGTAAAAAAAATCGCAATAGGCATATATTGATTGGTTTGCGCAAAAGTTGCTGCGTTTACAATAGATGAGAATTCATATATGGCGTTTTCACTATTTTTTTTTTTTTTTTTACTAGTAATGGCGGTGATCTGTGATTTTTATCGGGACTGCAACATTGCCACGGACAAATTGGACATTTTTGACACTTTTTTGGGACCATTGACACTTATACAGAGATCAGATCTAAAAATAGCCACTGATTTCTGTATAAATGTCATTGACAGGGAAGGGGTTAACCAGTAGGGGGCGATCTAGAGGTTAACTGTGTTCTAACTGTATGGGGCTGGGCTGGCAGGGGCATGACAGATCTAAGTTCTCCCGATTACAGGGATCAGTAGATCTCTATCATGCCGCCTGTCAGAACAAGGAATCGCCGTGTTTACATCGGCGGTTCCCCGTTCTTCCTCTCTAAAAGGAGATCGCAGGCCACCGGCAGACATCAAGTCCGCCTGACCCGCAGCCACACAGGGAGCGTCCGGCGGCACACACCTGCCCGCTACTTGCGCCTGCGCGAATTGGCGTTTATATACGGCAAAAGCCATGTATTTTTATAAATGA
Organism: Glandirana rugosa; assembly: GCA_018402905.1. Taxonomy (NCBI): domain Eukaryota; kingdom Metazoa; phylum Chordata; class Amphibia; order Anura; family Ranidae; genus Glandirana; species Glandirana rugosa. The sequence continues at coordinate 268,213 of BLSH010296313.1, forward strand.
CTAAAAGGCTTCCTATAATTGGCCAAGGTGGAGGGCAGATAACCTTACAATTTCGGCCCGGCAAATTAGAGAAAGTTTTATTTATTGATAAAAATGCTTCTCCTCAGTGGCAGAGAAGCATTTGACCTGATTCTCTTTAAACGGAGCTCCACCCAAAAGGTTAAGTTCGACTTTAACCACTCCAGGTCCGCGCTATAGCCGAAATACGGCTCCAGCGCGGACCTGAAATGCCGGGAGGACGTCCATGGACGTCCTCCACTGCGCATGCTCCCGCGCGCCCCCTAGCGGCGGCGGCGGCGCGCGCGCGCCGCACGCTGCGCGAGCGTGCCCGTGGGTCGGGCGGACTCGATGTCCGCCCGAGACCCGCGATCACTTTCAGGAGCCTCAGAACGGGGAACCGCCGTTGTAAACACGGCGGTTCCCCATTCTGTGACAGGGGACATAGCAGATCTACTGATCCCTGTCACTGGGATCAGTTAGATCTGTTATGTCCCGGCCAGCCCTGCCCCCCCACAGTTAGAACACACCCAGGGAACATTTGTTAACCCCTTCACTGCCCCCTGCTGGTTAACCCCTTCACTGCCAATGACATTTACACAGTAATCAGTGGACATTTAAATTTCTGATTGCTGTATAAATGTCATTGGTCCCAAAAATGTGTAAAAAATGTCCGACATTTCCGCCCCAATATCGCAGTCCCGATAAAAATCGCAGATCGCCGCCATTACTAGTAAAAAAAAAAAAAAATAATAAAAACGCCATAAATCAATTCCCAGTTTGTAGACGCGATAACTTTTGCGCAAACCAATCAATATACGCCAATTGCGATTTTTTTTTTACCAAAAATATGTAGAAGAATATATATCGGTCAAAACTGATGAATCATTTTTTTAATGGATTTGTACTTTAGCAAAAAGTAAAAAATATTGTTCTTTTTTGCAAGATTGTCGCTCATTTTTTGTTTATAGCGGCGATCAGAAATGACGCAGAGGGGATCAAATACCACCAAAAGAAAGCTCTATTTGTGGGAAAAAAAGGACGCAAATTTTATTTGGGTACAACGTCGCACGACCGCGCAATTGTCATTCAAAATGCGACAGCGCTGAAAGCCAAAAATTGGTCTGGGCACTAGGGGGATTTAAGTGCCCGGTAAGGAAGGGGTTAAGCACTCCTCCCCCCCAAATATGCCTTTTGGCGTGTTTTTTTTTTTTTTTGGGGGGGGTGGCACAGGTACCTAGTTTTGACAGGTACCTGCTCCCACTTCCGCTCAAGCTGCCTAGGCGGCTCGAGCGGAAGTTCTCTTCTCCCCCTCCCTCCCTGCAATCTTCTGGGACATGTTACAGGCCCCAGAAGATTGCCCAACCAATGGGGAGGTGCTGCACACCTCACGCATGCGCAGTGTGCACCTGGCTGTGAAGCAGAAGCTGTCACAGCTGGGTGCCCACACTTACAATGCCGGCCCCGCGGTGAGGCAAGGGAGAGAAGCGAGGCTTCGGACGGCCACATCGCTGGTTTGTAGCTGCTGACTTTTAATAAACACAAAAATGAGTGGAACTCCACTTTACTTCCAGCACCGTATGGTTGGTCGCCTGTACTGCTGCCAAAACACAGTGACACTTGCTGTATATAGCTAATGCTACTATAGTATATTACAGCACATGTAATGACTGCAGGAATTGGTAATGTAAATAAATTAGATCAAAGAAACTATTTAAAGAGGAATTCCAGGTATGTATATTTTTACATAGTTACAATGCATATACAGTACCACACCTGCGGGATCCTTCTAGAAGCTGGAAACACTGTAGTAGACACCCCTGCTACAATGACCACCTACTTTGGGTTCCTGTGCTGAGGTCAGTCACTGAGCACGGGTGTCATTCATAGAATGCTTAGCATTTTCTCAATGAATGCAAAGAATTCTCTGATTGGACAACATGGAAAGTGTGGTGCCACTGCCCTTCCTTTCCACCTTATCCAATTAGAGAACTCTTTGAATTCATTGAGGAAATGCAAATCATCCTATAAATGGTACCGGTGCCCAACGGCTGACTTCCTGCATTCACAATGCATCAGGGCTGCTGCTTGGCACTGGATCTGGAAGCTAGTGAATATCACTGTAGTAGGAGTGCTTACTGCAGTGATTATCGGTTTCTGGAGGGATTCCACTAATATGGTATATACGATTGGTCCAACCTGGACTTTTTACTTGCAATGCAGAATTTAGAGTTTATACATTTGGGCATACAGCACAAGAATTAATCATATTTCCATGCCTGGGAGCCAAAGGTGTACAGCCATGGCCAGCAGCCTTTACTAAACAATGACAGGCTGCCAGACAAAGCAGCTGTATGCCTGTAACTGCGCATCCGAGTGGTTACACATGTACAGGGAGAGGCCTTAGATATAAACATGCCAAAGGATGTTCACTAAGTCGTGTGGTGGTGGAGCACTCATCTCAACTCTTTAATTCCAGCAGCAGACAGGAAATTGCCCATACTGCTGCCAGAAAACAGCACCACTTACTATATGTAGCTAATGTTACTACATTATATTACTGCACACTCAGTCTCAGTACTCATTGCTTAGTAATGGAAATTTTTTGTTTGGGCCCCCCCAGCCCAAACAAACTATTTAAAGTGCATTGAAATTCTATAATACGTAACTAATTAAAACATATTGGTTACCCATCTTTTGAGACTAGTCTGTCCTTTTTATATGTTCTAGCAAAACCTGAAAATTTAGATTGAAATATGCTATCTGACCAAGTGTATGTCCAATTTATTGAGTTCAGGCGTTTCCAGCAAACGGCATTGTCAATGCTATAGCATACAAAGCCATTTTTGACAATTGTGTTCTTCTAATCTTGTGGACAGTTTGGGTCAGACCCATTTCTTTTCAATCATAACTGTGGTCTTCTGTACAATGGTACTCTATGTCCAGAAAGACCTGATTTGATGAGTTTGGGAAGATTTTAAGTGGTCTGCATGAACCCCTCTCTTTAACCCTTTGGGATAAAGTCAACTAATCCTTTGGGATAAAGTGAAATGCCTCTTATTATGAATGCCAAGTGTTCCCAAAACCACCCGCCAGAGTATCACTTTACTCCATTTATTCACAAACTTAATTTAAAACTTCTGAGCAATTTAGACTTGAGGAAGAGCCATTGTATAGAACAGTGACAAGAAGCTTGAATCCCACCTAAAAATCTAGGAAAAGGCTTGCTCAGTCTAGCAATTGGAATGTGACATAAAACTTAGATCCTGAATTTATAAAGAATAACCAAACAGCACTGCTATATGCTGTCATTCACACAAGAAGGGGACTTTCATGTTGTTGGAAGGTTTAAAAAGTCTAGAGAAGCCCTTGTTAGCAATAGCAGCAGAAAATGCATTGAGCTATACCAGACCCAGTATGGTTTAGACCACAGTGTTCGGAGTAAATAAATCACTTGAAACAAGCCTTGAGACTAGCGAGGGAAGGAATTCTCATTAACAACTGCTTTTAATACACAAACAAGACTTTGTATGCGCTCTGACTCATAAATGTTTTCTTTTGCAATTGATGAAATCGCAAGCTGTGAGCAAAAGTCTCCAAGGCCAAAAGTTTTTAATATTAAAAGATTAAAGTAAAGGCAAAGCATCTCTGACATATCCTTTATAGTTGCCACAGTTTGTATTCACTCGGGCAGTAATGTTCTCCACAGCACTGTGCTGCATTTAAAAACATTGTTCTGTGGGTTTTTACATTTTTGTAATTTGTTTTTGCAAAAGCAACATTTGGTTAACAGTTTTTCTTACTATCACATCACAAGCACATCATTGATTAATATGATATGCATACAGTGGTAATGATGCATGTTTTAGACATCTGTGATTGACGTATCGGACTGGAATACGCAGGGCCCATCAATGAATAAAAACTGAAAGCCCCATAAAAGCTATTAAAATTTTTTAAGTAAAGCCACCTACAGACTTGCAGGATCTATAACAATTATGTGTAGCCAATGCTGGAGCCGGTGCATGTAGACAGAAAGTCGTTGAAAAGAGGTTAGCAGCGCTAAGATGCAAAAAAGGATGAAAAAGGTAAAACAAAAAAAAAAGGTATTTTATGCAGAACAAAATAAACTAGACCATTCATTATGACACATGGGGTTGATTTACTAAAACTGGAGATTGCAAAATCTAGTTCAGCTCTGCATAGAAGCTTCCAGGTTTTTTGGTCAAAGCTTAATTCAACAAGCTGAAGTTAGAAGCTGATTGGCTAGCATGTACAGCTGCACCAGATTTTGCACTCTCCAGTTTCAGTAAATCAACCCCATGGTGCTTTAGAAAATGTCATCCAGTTAGGTTTTTGATCTACTTTAATGCATCGTGTCCTATTGCCTGCTAAACAATTAAGGAAGGTCAGAAGGTTCTCAAGACCCTTTCAGTAGTTGAAGAACTGGAATATCATGGCTTACATGCCCTGTACTCATGCCAGCAGAAGGTAGTTTCATCCCATCCTCTACTTTCTTCAGCAAAGGTTGGAAGCATTGAAGTCATTGAAGTAGAAAATGGTGTTAAAGGGGCTATTCTTATGAGGGGAGTGGTGGGAACTCTTACAATTTCCTGTTCTTGAACCCACTGGCCAAATTTGAAGGTTTGGATTATATTTAGTATTTAAAGAAGATGATTGTTTAACATCTGCAAATTTGTGTGAGATTATTCTTTTTCATCTCTTAACAAGAACAGAGAAATATAACTACCAGATAAATGCAGTTAAAATATGCCTAAAGCACTGGAAACTGCACACACATAACTATTTATTCCTGACAGTTGCAGAGTAAGTAAACGCTTTTCATTTATTTTATTTCAACACCAGTTGTTTAAAGTAGCATTAAAGTAATCATGCAGTAGGAATTAACATGTACACCCATGGTGAAAGCTCCAATAAAACTTTGATCATACGCTTAGTTCTCCTGTAAGTTTTATTTTAGTGGATTCTTTCTGGAATGGACCACATATAAAATACAGATTCATTTAGACTATAATATATTAGATAGGGTCCACTTATTATAATTGCTAATGTCATGATCACACTCAACCTATCTGTAGGCACATAAAAGCCCAGGGTGGGAATTTAGCTAGGGCTATTAAAGACATAAGGGGCACCTTTTAAAGTGAAGATCAGTATCTAATATGGAGAAGAACCCTTGTGTAAGCTCTTGCTCAGTCCCAGTCAGAGCTTACACAGGGCTATGAACTGTAGCCCTGCCCCTATGTGACAGCATCGGGTCTATCAACAAGCACCAGTACTGTCACATGAGAGGAAGGGAAGTCAATGATTTTCATAGTGTGGGAAGTACCTGGTACCTATGACTAATGACATAAAGATTGGCTGGGGAATGATGGAAGGGTTGCTGAGAACTAAAGTGAATGTTTTTGCTTTGCGCTGAATGGACAGAGAGCATTAAGCACCCTCATGAGACCATGTAAAGCACTGTGTAAATTGATGGAGATTTCCATAGGAGGATGATATAATATAACATGATGCGCCTAATTGCATGTCCCTAACTGATTTTTTTAATGGGTCTCAACTGTGGTTGGCATTCTTTTTTTTAGCTCTTCTTCATCTGCAGGTTCTGTTTTGGTTGCAGCATTTTTGTATTTCGTATATTGTTAGTAGAATTCAGACCCTTGGTCTCACCGAATCTACTGGTACCATGGTCTTGTGCTATACTGTGGGATTTGCTTAAGCTGGCTTTATTCTATGTGAATTTCAACAGTTTTCTGATAAACCAACTTAAATTTGCTTAATGGGTGGTCCTGTCAACCACCTATTGCCCGACACTCTTTGATTGAAAGTGTTTAGCAGAACAATGGCTGCATCAAATCAGATGCAGCCTCAAAGGTCTGCAGTCAAAATACAATAGTTGCAGTGGGAGATTCTTCCATCCACACTGTAGAGCGTTAATGGTGGAATCAGGTACATATTTTTTGTTAGCCTGCAGACTAAATGAAATAAAAGATTAGCAGCGTATGGCCAATTTTAGTCCTTTCTGTACCTCTGAGTCTTATGTGAGCTATTTCCTTTAACATATAAAACATTTCACATTATCACATGACACAGAGCCAATTGGAAGCATAATAGGAAATGGTTGGTCCCTGAACTGGCTGGTAGATGTGACAAAAGACCTTCCAGACTGTATACCTCCCACACTCCTTTGTTTAAAGAACAGTAGACTGTATAGATCCAAAAATAAAACCTGGCTGATAGCATTTTCCCCTGATATGTTTTTCTGCCAAGTATATTTTAGGGTAGCTTTAGATTCCATCATCACCTAATCTTGGCTACTTCATCAGCATTGGCTAACAGTCATGTAATATCTGCCTTTGCCTTGGTCCCTAACTAATATCAAAGGTGAGACTAGAGAAGTTGGTGGAGCACAATCCAATAACTGAGTCCATCGATGAGTCACTTATGTAACCGTGACCCTAAAATACCGCTGCTTATATGTATATACAATTTCTTGCTGATAATGCTGCCCAACAGTTTCTTGTACATGGTGTTTAAATAAGTTGTGCTAGACTTTGAGACTTCTCTATATTACAGCCTTCTTTCCACAGCTGTTTTTTATGTGTTCTCCCTGCTATAACCTATGTTGATGGACCATGTCAACAGAATGTGTTCTACTGCTCCACATTGAGCAATGTAGTTCAGCCTACAGCTTGCCACTGGATGATTTCACTCTAAAGAGGAGTGAGACTTTTTCCACTGTTGAAATTTAGCTGACAATTTTAAGTGTCTCCAGGAAATTCACTTCCTCTCCAAAGAACACATTACTGGCTGTATTACTGACTCCTGGCTGGTATCATGTTGCTCCTTTATGACTTTTCTGTTCACTGCCTTTATGACAGTGTTGGGGTCCTCCCTTGATTCGCACGTTAACCCCTCCTCTGTTGCTTTGCCATCGGCAGTATTACGCTGTCTGAATGCCAGACATGGCAAAAACATTGTCTTTTGGCTAAGGCCAAGTTTGTGAATATACAGTTCCCAGAAACTTTACGTTAATGCGTTGTATTATTTTTACTTGTGCCACAAAAATGAGCAAACCGAAGGTTGCCTTTCTGGCTAGAGTGGGGCAATAGCTGGAAATTACAGGCATAGGGATTCAATACATCGGGAATGTTCACTTTAGAAACCTTTATAGCTTTACAAGTCTGCACAGAGGGGAAAACTATTAACTTCTCAAGAGTTTTACAATGAAATCATAGACATTATCTTCATTGGTTGCATTATTTCTTATGTATAATGCAGTATAATTTTCATAGAAATTCCTTCAGCACTGTATCATTTTAGTAAAGATTTTCATAGCACAGTTCTATATATGGCAGAAGGATTTACAACATCAGAACCACAACATCAGAATAGTACAGAAAAAAAACATGAGCAATCTCTTCTACCTACTGTACAAAGATTATTTTCAGCAGCATTAAGGGGGCAAGGAAAAAGTATTTTTATTTATTCAGTTTTGAGGTTTTCTGTTTATCTATTAGAAAGGCTCAGTAATAAGAAACTTCCCAGCATGCATTTTTTTAGATTACATAATCCTAAATTGGAGCTGCAACCAAAATATTGATTTACTTTGGACATCGTAGGGGCACTGTCAGGCTTCATTGGTGTTGTGATCCCATTGTAGAAGTTTCATTTTACTTCCTGAAATATCACAAGGAAGGAATATTTTCTCTTCCTCTTATGTACCAGGAAATGAGAGAAAATCTTTCAAATGGGGACACAGACAGCAATAAAATCCTGACTGAACTTTCCCATTCTATAAAATTTTACTTTAAACATTGCCATACAGTGGTGTAACTAGACATTACAAAGCCCTATAGCAAAGATTTTAATAGGACCCACTACAGGAAAAAAAAACAAACATTGGTTGACACCATAATTAGCATGCCAGATGACAAAAGACTGAAGGGGATGCAATGGTGATATTCAAGTTAGATGTGGGGGGGTGGGTCTTATTCAGCTAGAAAAAAGGATAGAGGCTGATATACACACTGGCCGAATATCAGCTGATTCAACAGAAACTGGCCAACCTTTGTGTGTGTGTGTGCAGCAGCTTGTCCAACAGAAGCCGGCCTTATGTCTGGCTTCTGTTGAACGGACATGCTGGAAGATCTGTAACCAATTGGCATATGACTGCGAGTGCTGAACGGAGTGTTCTGCTGGGGGGTATCCCCCAGGGAGTGGAGGCATCCCCCTGTCAGAACACAATAGCTATGCAAGGAAATCACTATACTAACATTGCATAGTAAGTACAGCATGCTCCTCATTAGCTCCTCAGGTTTTTTTTTTTTTCATGTAGCCCGCTGGGTTGAAGGAAAAAAAAAACTGCAAGTGTGTATATGCATAAGTGCTCAACCAGTCACTGCTGTCAACAAACTGACGGCAGAGAAAGGCTTTCACTGCTAACCTCCCCTGCGGCACTCTGCATTACATGATGTAATCTTTCAGAGCCTGTTAGAGTAAGCAAGTGGTGGAAGCAGTCCTCTGTCAGCTCTTTGTTTACCAGTGGCAATCAGCTGAGCCGCCACTGCATCTGCAATCTGCACTGATGGAGTTCTAATGGGGGCATGATTTAACTACAGAAGCACCCACCCATCACCCATTCTGATTTCTGGTTCCCTAACCGGGTGCAGCTAACCAGTGTTGGCGTATGTATACCATGCACATAGCCATACACGGACAGATATCTTGATAACTTTAGATTCAAGAACTGCCTTTTTCTGGCATTTCTTTTGGTGGCAAATTGATAAAATTAATATTATTTTCAGGGAAATTAATTCCTGAATAATAAACATTATTTTCCATTCTGAAATGTTCCTGTAATTAACATAATGATGATATCCTTGTGCAGTTAACTATACATATCTACCTACCATAACTAATACTCAGACTTGTTGCCTAGCTTCTAAGAATTACTTAAACTTGAAGTGAACCTGCAGCTAGGCTATGGAGAGTCATTTAGTCACATATTCTTAACAGGCAGTAAATAGGCTTTTAAACAAACCCTCACTGAACTCTGTAGCTGCAGACACTGTTTAACAATTCATCCTTTAAAATTCCAAATAGTTCTCTGCAGCTCAGCTCCCATGGCCCCTCCTCTCAGAAGTAACTCAGCAGCCTTCCAGCCTTCTTATCTATACTATAATCACAACAGGTGCTCTGGAAGGGGGTAGCAGGGTCAGATGAGCTGTTAAGAGTATGGCTTGAATCACTTAAGTCCTTCTGTGTACTTTGATGAAATGCTGCAGAGTATCTGCAGCTACATAGGTCGGGGAAGGCTTCTTTAAAAGACTTGAACACAAGTCTGAACCGGTGGGTTCAGACACAAGCTGATAGCCAATCATAGGTGGTGGAGGTATGTTACATACATGCAGCTGGGGGGGCAGGGAATTCCTCCGCTGACTATGATTGGCTGTTGGCTTTGACAGCTTCCTGGTGGGATAGCTCAGGCTGGTTCAAAATAGTGCCTGAACCCACCTGAGCTCACCCCTATTAAAATATATGAGTATTTGAAAGTCCAGGGCCAGGCCACAGGTTCAGTTCAAACTAAAAATTGCAGCCTGTCGTTATCTGAGACAAATGTTAACACCCATCATTATGTCTTCCATCAAAGCACCCTAAACCATTAAGTTTTTGCCGTTATGTATTATCTCTTTGGTTCGAATTATATCACACTAATTGTTTATACAGAGTCTGCTCTTTGGTCCTCTTTGTGACTAATGATGGCAGCAGGGCTTGTTTAAAAAAGGTTAAGAGGAAAGAACAATAATTACCCGATAACACTGGAATTAAATGGTTCATGAGGAATCTGAAAAATGACTGATGTTTACTTTAGTAAAGAATCATGGGGGATTTTCAGAAAAGAGACTGAATACAGCCATTATTTTGCTTTCTTGTTGACACCTGTAAATGTGATATATGCTCATTCTTGTGATTGCTCTTAAAGCCCAAACACATGATATTCCATTCTCTGAAATAGGTAATAGGTAGATGTTTCTATATTTTACCTATAATTACTGTGAACATGTTATTTACACCAGACACAACAATATGTGTTTCTTTGCGGCCACTTCTAAGGTTCCCTCTTAGCTCCTGGCAAGGCTTAGGTTGAAGTGCTAATAAATTATCAGGTAACTCGCCACCTTACATGCGTTTTCAGGCTTCAGACATTTTTGTTTTAGCCAATGGAAAGCACTAGGGGGGAGACCAGTTCTTACAGACTACAAAATAGGTGAAGTATGTCTGAAAATACGCACGAAAATGCTTGATTTGAGCATTTACAGGAGATCCTACTGAGGTCTATGGGGCCGAAAATGCCAAAATCTGCCTCAAAAGTAGCTCACGTAGCTTTTGGAGCAATAGGTGTCAAGCTTCAGGTGCCTGAACACTCATGTGAATGTCCAGAATTAAATTACTTTGGATTTTGTCTGTTGAGAGTTTTGGAGTTGTTGAACTTGGAGCTACAAAATGTTCAGGTGTGAACGAGACCTTTGTGAAAAGAGTTTTATTCCAAGGACAAGAGGCTTCAGTTGTGTATGAAGAAATGAGTTAGGCTTTAACTGTGGAATGCTTTTCACATAATTGCTAAAACAATAAGGAATGTAAAAAAATTGAACTGGATGATTGTCAACTTTATAACTACTGTATGTAACTATATAGTCGTGGCAGCCAACTGGTATAGTATGCAAAATGGTAGCTTCTCTTTTTGGAATAACCACCATTTTCAAGGTGTTTCTTCACTCTTTTCACACGTGTGCCAGCGTACAGTGGCCCTATAACCTATATAATCCCATACATCATTTGTAAGAGAACTTGAACCTGTAATGATGGAATAATACAGTGTTTTTTCAGACAATTTTATATGACTTAAAATACACTGGCAAACTGTGTTAAAGGTAAGTATGTTTTCTTTAACACGATTGTGTTTTCTCAGAGTCTTACATGGATAGAGCAGCTCATTGTTGTAAAGGTGTTAAAATATGAGCGAATTGCTACAATATGCCAGTTTCCTAAGATCTATGAAACGGTTCTAAGTGTTTCCAAAATTAAACATTATTTACACTAGTACAGGTCTCGTTGTCTTGAAGGTGTTAACCGTCAGTAGTAACTGTTTTATGTCAATTTCTAAAGAGCTGAGCAATGACTTCATGCCCTTCTGTTTTTAGCTTCATCAAAGAGACTGTCTTGCGTTTGTGTTCACCGTATCTTGCAGGGTTTGGAAGCACTCCGCCTCCGCCTTTTCCAGTGTGTCTCCTTTGTCAGACATTTGATTGCTGATGCAAATATGGCAATTTGTTTGCTTTAGTTTAATAATCAAATGAAACATTTTATATCTGTACCTTGAATTGGTAGCACATTCAAATATACAATATCTCTTTAAGGAACTTGTATTATCTTTTAACTTAATAAACTCAAATGTGATCTAATGCTGGCAATGAAAAAAGTCAATCAAAATTCAAAATTGGTCACATTTCAAAACTGTTGTCACACTAGCAATTCCTTAATTTAATTTACCAGCAACAGGATTGTTAAAGTGGATGAAAAGCATGACTATATCTATTCTTAAAAGTTCCCTTCCCCCTCTTTCTATCATCCTATCCTGTATAAAAAAATGATGTGTGCACTTACCTATGTTTTAATCCACTTCAGTCCAATCATATTGACCTGCAGCTCTGGCTCTCCAGTGAGCTGCTGCTGCAGGGGGGTGGAGGGAGAGCAAAAATGGCTGGGAACCTATGGGTGCTGTCATAGCTTGCGGAATTCAAAGCCATTGTCGAGCACTACCTTGCACAAAGCTGCAGGATCAAGTGACTGGACCAGTGTAGATTAAAAATAGGTAGGTATATATCTGTTTTGTTTTTTAAATAATTAAATTTTTTTATTCACATTTTTCAAAATACATCAAAAGGTGAGTAATGAAAAGCGGCAAATAATTAATTTGGAAACATCATCGGATAACTTGTATAGATTAGGTTGGCCAACAGCCAAGAAAGAAAAAAAAAATCACAAAAATTATACAATAAACCATATCTAAATGAATAGTGTTCAAACCAACAGGAGCAAAAGCATCCCGGTATGTCAGGGATAAACATACATATATAATGGGAATACATCTCTGTTTTAGTCAGGTTTAGCAGAATAGCTGGACACAAGTCCAAATGCTCCTTCGCTTGGGAGTGAGCCCGCTCAAAAGAAATGTATTGTATTAACTCCAAACAAGGATAAGCCAAGTCTTGCTGCCCTCTTAGACCGGGGAGTCTGGTACTCCGAAACCACAAAAGGAAAAAAGAAAGGGCGCACCAATCTAGTTGTATTATCCTTAAAACCATTCTTTTATTGGTAAAAGGTGGTAAGTATTATACTCACAAAATTAAAATGGGTAAAAAGCTCATGCATCGCATGGTACCGTATTACTCAGTCCATGATACATCAACACGTAAGGCAGGAGTTAAGGATCCAAAGGCTAACGTGTTTCGAGGTAAGCACCTCTTCCTCAGAGCCAAAGTTTTTGATGTATTATGGATTGAGTAATACGGTACCATGCGATGCACTTCAGTGTTGAACCATTTGATGTTTTTACCCACTGTAATTTTATGAGTATAATACTTACCACCTTTTACCAATAAAAGAATGGTTTTAAAGTGGTTGTCAACCACTTTAAGCTACAGGTAAGTCTGTAATCAGGCTTACCTATAGGTTCCCTGTATATCTCCTAAATCTGTACTGTTTAGGACATACACACTATACTGGCATGTGCCAACGTCATTCGGCACATGCGCAGTGAAGAAACGGTCTCCGTGCCGTTTCTGCACTGACAGAGTGCCATGATTGGCGGCTCCCACGTGCATGCGCAGAAGTGACGTCACGCGACTCCAGCCAGTCACAGCGCCGGAGTTTGTGGCCCCAGAAGAAAGAGGGCCAAAGATGGATGCTTCCTACTGTGGGGACAGCGTGGGCGTCAATGGCAGGTAAGTGGCACATAATAGGCTAGTATGCATACTAGCCTATTATGCTTTTACATTGCAGGGGAATACGAGGAAGTAAACCCATGAGGGTTTACATCAGGGTTTACTTCTTCTTTAAGAATAATGTACTAGGTTGGTGCGCCCTTTCTCTTTTCCTTTTGTGGTTAGCAGAATAGGTGGGGGGTTCATTTTTAAGAACATATATAATTAGACCTTTCTTTCTACTTTAAAGGATATTTTACCTTTCGTAACATACTCAGGGTGTAACATGTAACATGTTACGGTTGCACCAATCCCTGCAACCCCCCCCGCTCCCCTGTTGTGACAGCGAGCGGGGATCTTCTCTTTGCACTTGCCTGTCACAATTTTAAAAATATCAGTCATTCATTCACAAAGTTCTTTGAATGTGAGAACTACAAGTATCGGCAGCCTTGGTGGCTGTTTGTAGTTCTCAATTTACTATCAGGTGCTGTTGAGCACTCTAGGCAGTTCATTGATGCTTCCTGTCAGTGTGTAACTGTCTGCTCATACCAGGTATGAGCAGACAGCTTACACAGATGGTCTGCAGGAGTCCTGCATTGCACCCACAATCTGCTGATCACAGATGTAATGCTTTTGCAGGCTCCTAGTAAAAAAATAAAGTAAATGGACATCTTATTGCATGCAAAAGATGTGCATTTATTATTCTTTTTACATAGGTGAACTTATCCTTTACCTTACCATCACTGCCTTTGCCAGCAAATTGATGCTTTATTGCAGCTCCCTTGCTAGCAATTTAAATTCTACCACGTTGCAGCCAGCGATGGAGTGACTTCCATTAGGTAAAAATGGCAGTTGTATTTATTGATTTGATCACCAGTTGCCATGTGGTATCACTTTTGTAGATGATGCTGTGTAGTTACTACAACCTGTCAAATTCCAACAGTCACAAGCAAGACCTTTAAAAGAACAATCACTGGCTCTTTGCTCTTCTCCTCCAGCACTCACAGGAGTGCCAGGCTGTGGAGAGGGCGGTAGTCAGCTGCCGATCCAGGCATATGGGTGGATCCCGAATTTATTATTGGGATCCCTTCAGAGCCTGGACCGTCTCTGTGATGTCAGCCAACAATAAGCTTAAGCCCGCTTTTGGCTCTGGATCACAGGAGTGCACATCTAAGTGACAAACAGGAGAAGTTTGACCAAAACAGCTTTGGCCATACTTTTACTTCTACTAAAGGAGCAGAGAATGCAAAGTGAATGTCCAGTCTATTGAATAAGGAAAAACTGTGTACACTTCCGTCATCCAATCAAATGTAAGCAAAAATCTTTTTTTTTCTTTTCTTTTTTTACTTTTGCACATGATTGGGAATTCAGAGACTTTGCTTTATACACTAGGCTATGTGGACATTCTCTACTTCTTTAATAAATTGACTTCACTGTTTAAGAGTACGTATGACTTTTATTTATTAGGAAGTTTTTCTGCACACCACATTTTTTTCTGTATCCCTTTAAGCCATTCACCCTTCTGATATGAAGTATGTGGTGGAAGTCAGAGCTGAGATTTCTTGCTGTGCATTGTTCTCAGTTTACACTGCTTTCTATTTATAAATCTCATTGTTCTGTATATTTCCCTGAAATCTGGTCTGATGCCAGATCGTTGTTGCCAAGAATGTATTAAAGCTAGACTTAAATCACTTAACCCACCCCCAAAATATGTTTATTGTCTTTGTAAGCTTTAATAATATCCATAGGAATGGAAACGTTGGCCATATAATTCAGCATTTTTGTCTTGGGACCGTAGCGTGTTTCTAATGCATATTGCTTTGTATGTTTTTGCTTTGAAGCTTTCCGCAAGGTAAGAATATCGGTGTAAATTTCAGTTCAGCGTAAAGTATATTATTATATTAAATGTGCGTATGTGAGGGCATGTGTTTTATACATTCACCTGCCAATAAATGAAGAGTCATTGGTTACTGCACTGTTTGCAAAGATTTAAGTATGGAAGGACCATTTCCAGTTTCTGTTACACCAGATTGATGTCTAGCCTTTTTTTAACCTTTGGTTATAGTGGAGAAGCAGTAGACCCCCTGACAGGCGGGGCTGCTGTTAGAAATCACGGGGCCCCATACAGCCTACATCACATGGCCCCCCTCCCTTTTTTTTACATATCTTTAACAGCCATGTTTGGAGGCCTTTGGTAAAACATCAGCGGTGTAAATAGACAGCCTCGGCTGCACTGGACAGTGAATGAATGGGAAGCACTCTGAGGCTCCCAGTTAATTCACAAACGGAAGCATAGAAAACACAGTTTACCATGTGATGATTGGACTCGGTGAGTGATCTGTGCCAATTGCTCACCATGTTCATTCAGGAAAGGAAGGGGCTGGTATATAGGGCATATTTACCACACACTCCCTGCAAACATCCCCCTGTGTGCCCTCAGCACCTACCAATCCCTCTGCAGCGCAGACGGAGAAAGAAAAAGGAGGAGAAGCCGAAAGAGCTACAGTGGGAGCCACAAGAGTTGGCAATAAGATAGTACAGCCATTGCTCCTGTTCAGCAGGTGCCTGGGCCCCTCTTTTGAACTGATGGGGCCTGGGCCTGGTACAGGAGGGCTGGCTCTAGTGCCTTATCAGCGGCCCTGTGTTTTTTCTACTATCTGCCTCTCTTTTAGAAAAAAATTCCCTTCACTTACTGTGGCAATTACAATGCTTTAACCATACAGGAAATATGTAAAAATACACAACAGGGACCCACATAATATTAAAAAATTGACAGGGGTCCCAGCCTTACCCTACACTACATGTGCTGCTGTTGCAGATTTTCCCTTACTTCCTGTGTGGTAAAACCATTGTCATCATTACAATGAGGGCAAATCTCTCTAATGGAGTAATGGATAGCAGTAAAAACCCAGCTGGAATTCAGTCCTTCCCCACTCTATCCAAAATAAAAAGAAAGTTTTGGGTGGACATACACTTTAAGTTGTAAAATCCTTTCCTGCAGATTTTTAAAATAAAAAGCAAAATCTGGATTAAAATAACTGGAATTGGAGCTGAAACTGTAAAACTGGAAAGAATATATCAAAAGCAGGGCCGGATTAGGAACATCATGGGCTTGGTGCTGAAGATTTTGGTGGGCCTTTTTATGGAAATAAATACAAAGAAAATGCAAACTATTTTTTGTTAAAACAAATGAAATATGCTGTCGCAATTTACATATCAATCATGTGTACACTGCATACAGAGTAGGGCTGGGCAGTATTAGTGACTCACTTACACCATTGGGCTGGGCCTATCTTAAGGAAGGGGCCTGGAGCTGCAGCTCCAATAGCCCCTATGTTAATCTGGCCCTGATCAAAGGTCAAGTAAATTAATGAGGGAGGACTGCTCTCAATTATAGGGAAAAATTACACAACTGAATTTATTCGCCTTTGAGAAGAGGTAATTAAGGGGTAGATGATTCATTGCTATGAATGTATTAATGGTTCATATATTTAACTCAGTAGAAAGTTGTTCACTTTGGCAACTCCGGCATATATATATATATATATATATATATATATATATATTTTTTTTTTACGTTTTCAAAAAGAGTGGGAAAGAGTTCAATTTCTGAATTTCTGTTTTATTTGTGTCAGTATACTTCCTGGGGAGATTTTCTCTCATTTCCTGTCTGTGATATCAATACAAGAACTAGGGTTAGCTGTTGTGACAAGGCAAACGGTTTAGGCCGCAGTAAAAAAACATTGCAAAAGTTCTAACTCTTTTTTACAATATGTACTGTGCTTTTACTTATGGCTGTGTCCTCATTGGAGAGATTACTTATTAATTCCCTGTCCCCCCAAGAAGTAAGGAAAAATCTCCCCAGTAAGCACATAAACAGCAAAAAATACCTAATAATGGTACAAATCCTTCCCTACTCAGTCCTAATCAATAGTTTGGGATGGAGTTGGGTATTAGGGCCATAACAAAAGTAATGATGGCACTCTTTGCAACTAGAGAAAAAGAGGTTTCACATTTTTGAATAGAAGGATTGTGCACTTTTGGTTTTAAAATTGTGAGTACAAATCTTCATATTTATTAAAATACTCTTGCGGTACTTCACTATGAGTCCCTTCTTTTCTCACATGACGTACCCTTATATGAGATGATCACTGGGAACGTGGCTCATCACGAAAGACTCTCAGCCCTTAGAGATCTATCAATCGGATGGTATATCCATGTGAGGAATATATAGACCTGAGCTGAAGAATTTGGTGTTTCCATATCCCAGGTCGGGGATTCACCTGTAACTGAACACATAGTGTTCTGGTAAACCCCCTTACATTCCTTGGTGGTGGATTCTCCTTTACTTACCAGTGCACTTGTGGTGCTAATATAATCCTTTGGAACAGCACAGATTTAATTTAATGGTGGAAGGAACACTACACCGTTTGGACTTTCTACTCTGTTATTTGCAACTTCAATGTTTTAGTGTATCATCTAGCACAGCTTGTAGTTTGTTTATTGATTTTATACATTTAGTATTTTTTGCTGCAGCTCTTTTTTGGACTTTTAGCACAGTTTATTGTGTGGCAATAATAGTTGAATGCTACCTAGTCTGCCCTAGTCAACATGTTATAAAATGCCAATGTGTCACTGATTTCTTTTAGAGCTTTGATCTCATATATAACTAATGTAAACTTAAAAGAGAGGAATTTCAGAAATCAGAAAATATTCCAGCTGTATTCATAGCCTAGATAGAAACCAAAGAGTATAAAACAATGGTAACATGCAGTGGCTTGGTATTGGCAACAATCTACTTAATCCTTGCTCTAATTTTGACCAAATGCTATATAATAAAAGATTAGGACTCTTTCACAGTGCTCTCTGCCTTTCCGGGAATTCTTCAGAATATGTTTTGATGCCTCCTTGACTTTAGCTTATCTGTTCCCTTTGCCTCTTGTATATTCCCCTTATCCCTGCAGTCTTACACGGTATCGCCTGCATACACCCTTACAAGAGTTCCAGATACTTCACATTTATCATCTGCTCTTACGTACCTTTCCCCTTCCTCCTTCCTAAGCAGAAATATCATGCAGTGGAATACTTCATATACTGTAACTGTTGATCTGATGCATCCTATGCTGAAATCCTTGTTCTACTATGAAAACTGTTCTAATCACTTTTAATACAAAAGGGCATTTTAACTTTTATTGTGTGGTCAAATCAAATATACTGCTGCCATTAGTTCTGGGATCTCTGAGGAGTGTAGAATTTAAAGTGATTTTAAAGGGTCACATTTTATTTTCTAAAAATAACAAACATGTTATACTTACCTGCTCTGTGCAATGGAAGGAGCCCTGCTCCTGGCTCCCCCCCCCCACTTAGTGCCCAGCATAGCAAGCCTCTTGCTATTGGGATACTGGTGCAGGCTTGCTCTCGAGCCGCCTCTGTGAATCCATAAGACAGACTAAATGTGGCTCAGCCCCGCCTCCCCCCTCTCCCTCATCACTGGGTCTGAGCCAATGAGGAAGGAGAGAGCTTCTGCTCTTGTGCACAGCGCTGGATCATGATCGGGCTCAGGAATTGGGGGGGGGGGGGGGCTGCATGCAGAAGGTTTTTCACCTTAATGTATAGAATGCATTTATTCAAAAATCAGCCGTTACAACCACTTTAAAGTAGATGTTCGGCCTATAACTTAAATATCTACTTCTTTTTTTGCTTAATTTGTTTTTATTGAGTAAAGAGGATTCCAGAGAACAGCAATGCATACATTAAGGCATATATAACTCTCATGTCATTCCAGAATAGACTAGTTACATATATAGGAAGTATAACACAATGGATCCTTGAAATGTGTTTTTATCAGAAAGAGAGGAGAGGGTAGGAGAGGATAAGGAGAGAAAAGGGGGGATTAAGTAGGGTGAAACAGATATAAGTAGAGGAAGGAAAGAGGAGAGAGGGATAAGGGGAGCTGGCGAGGTGAGGCAATGTTTCTATAAGTAAGCATCACATAACGCTTCCAGCCTAGGTCAGAGAGAGTCAGATAACATGCATATCTCCGTCTTCGAAACCGCGTGTATATAGAGAGGGCCTCACTTATACTTATAAATTATATTCTATATTCCAGTCCATCTCTGAGTGAACAATGGGAGGTCCGTTGGAGAGGACTGCACAATGGATTTGTATTTGACGGATGTGGTGAATTCACTCCACTTGTACCATGTTACGAAGTGTTTTTTATTTTCACCTCTGGCGGAGTAAGTCAATTCCTCCATGAGGTGAATATCCCCCACTTTCTGCAGCCATAATTTTACGGAGGGTGTGGTTTGTTGGCCCCATAGTGTTGGGATCAGTGCCTTCGCTGCATTGAGTAGGTGAGGAGTGATGGTTTTTTGTATATCTTAGTTGGTACCCTTGTGCAGTGAAAAAGAACCTCCCATGGAAAAATATCTATTTCTATTTGCAGTTACAATTTAAACCTAACCTATCTAGCCCTGTAGAGCAAAAATTGCTATTTCCTATTGCTATACCTTTCCTATAGATTTCCTGAAACCGGTCCGGTCCCATGCTGAACTGCCAGCGGAGGCTTCTCTGTGTAGGCGGGTGCAGAAGAGGAAACCAACAACGGAAGCCCCATAGTAATTCTATGGGGGACGTCACTTCTCAGCCATTGTCAGCTGTCTCCTACACAGAGCTTCTGCCACTGGAGACAGGATCAGAACGGCTTCAGAAAAGGAATGTGTATTGATTTTTGCTTTACAAGCCTAGATAGGTTTTCTTAGATCGTGGCTGCAAGTAGATTTACAGATTTGCACCTCCACTTTAGGTATATTTGTTACAAACTTGGACAATTCAGACTGAACATGTAATGAGAATGCATAAGCAGAGGTTATCTTTAATTTTTCCAGGAAGGTTGGGTTCACATATATATGCGAATTGGATGTGGGTTTCCCCGCATCCAATTCGTGTGACAGGCAAGTGTGACCGACTCTCAATGGAGGCTGGTTCACACAGATCCGGGGTGGGCGCGGAGCATATTGCAAAAGGATCATGTGCGTAAAAGTCAAGTTTGGTCTCATCCACTCCCACTTCCTGATCCTCCCTATTGATCACAGAGGCTGTCCATTACATTAAACTGTACATGTGATTTGTGCATACAGGGCAAAATCAGTGCAGTGAAGGAGAGGCAAATATAAGTAGCCAGGCTAGGCATAAAGTATCAGTGGCACAGTGGGAGAAAGATTGTGTCAATTCAGCAGCCTATATTTTACGGTTACATACTGTAGGGTGAGAAAAGTTACATGTATGAGATTCTTCTAAAATTTGCTTTAACAGAAAATTGATAGATTAGGGTTGATTTACTATAGGATTTGAAAATGTTCACACAATAAATTATTGTCGCTTCAAACAGCAGTTCATGTAAAAACCAAATGCTGATTTACTTTCACTTTTCACCTGCACATGATTGGGTTGCTCGGATGCACTCCTTGTCTGCCACTTAGCTGGCACCAGTACATTGCTGGTATATTTAGATTAGGAAGAAGAATGTTCACCATCCACTCTTAGAGTAAATTATGTTTTTTGTCTGTTTAGCTTTATAGTATTCAACTGAATAGTCTACAATGCTTTCCTTTTCAATGAATGGACAGATTTCCAGTCCAATCAGCTTACTTCACTGCAACTCTTTGCTGATTATGATTATGTCAGCCTACATGCAGCTTCATGCTGACATCACCTCATACATTGTTATTTCTGAAGCATCAGCAAGCTGAGCAAATTAAGTTAAAAGTGTCCCAGGTATAACCTTTATTTTTCAACTGCTGAGGTCCTTAAAAGCTATATAATACAAACCTAGTGGCAGTTTATATGCTGCATCCCAAAAAATATGCATACATATTAAACTGCTGCTGTAGCTTAGGTGATAGTAAAAAACATCTGCTACCGAGGAACCGCTTCAATTGAGAAGCGTAACTAGTTTGAAATTATTTGCCAACATTGTGCCAGGGGCTTTTGTTACTATAAAGTCAATAGAGGTAAATCCATCATATATATATATATTGGTAGTTAGTGAAGCTATAAAGAAATATGCACCAGAAAACCACTTATATTGCTGGGGGATGCATTGGATCTTTCTCTGGTTGTATGTTTGTACTTTTTGTTGTTAACCCTAAGAGAAAGGCATCTGCTATAGATGACACTGTACATAGATCTCATTATTTTCACAGAATAGAACATGAAGCAGTACACCTTACATTTGAAAAGCTGAAGGCCCAAGTGCTGAACAGCCATATCATTTAATAATTCTGAAAACATTGGGGAAACTCCTAAAGGAGACACAAATGCTCTTTAGAACTCCACTTGGCCGCCACATCGAAATTGTCAGTGCTATCACCAAATTCTGTTGGAACTTGTGTCTATACTGGACATTGCTTCTTTAGTGTGCTCCCTCCCCAACTACTGCCCCTGACACACAAACAGGCACATGGACTAAAAGTTTTTTGTAGTGCAGTGGGCTGAGCCTAATTGAGAACTGAAAGACTAGTTGCCCATCAAGTCCGCCATGCTGTTGATTGACAGCACACGGTAGAGGACTGATCCATAGTTGCTATTCAGTCCAAGTGGCTTTCAAATCCACCCACTTTCATCTGCTGTCAATCAAAAAGTAAGGTAGACAGGATGTGGAACTAGTCTCTCAGGCTGCGCCCACCCAACAACATGCACTGCTGATTTGTGGACTAGTTCCCCATCAGGTCTGTCGCTTCTGTGACTTGAGTCATGTCCCAGATATGGCTATTGTCTTATTTGGGTAATGACATCACCAGTGCCCCCAGCCCCATTGTTTACATTCAGTTTTGGGCTAGAGAATCTCCTGGCCAACAACTAAATGAGGCCAGGGATACTGTACTGTGTGAGAAGCTGTCACATTCATGGAAACTCCCCAGCACAGACATGTCCCATCAGGCACCTGGTAGGAGAGCCTGAAATTATGAGGAAGGCCTCTCTTACACCTCTGACTCAGGGCCCCTGGTAGTATGAGCACAAGGAGCAGGAGTGCAGAGTGGCACGAGTGCCTGTTGGTCTTGACAGTAGCAGAGTGGGTATCCACGCAAGGCAAGAGAGGTCATCAGTAGTCTTCAGTGAAGCAGGCGGGCTGGTAGACAGCTGATGGATGACAGACTGAAGCAGGCTTGTACTTGCAATAGGGGGCAGGTGACCCATGCACTGGTAGCAGACTGTAGAACAGCAGGCACAGCAGGATGTGTCAGGAAGCAGATTCAGGCAAGCCAGGTCATACAGTGGCAGGACAGATCAGATACTGAGGAGCAAGCAAGAGCGTTTTCTGGTTACAAGCCGGGTCAGGAGCCAATCAGTAGAAGAGAAGCAAATGGAACAGACAGAAGCAGAGGTCAAGGGCAAGCTGGGGTCGGTGCAGGCAGAGTTCAGAGTGGTCAGACAAGCTAGGTCAGCAACTGGAATCAGAATACTGAATAACATGGTCTCAGGATACATGGAAGACTGAAAAACAAAGCAGCATTGATCCTGAGCACTGATACAATTTAAATAGCTTGATTGGTACCAACATCCATCACCTGTGCATGTGAGCAGGCTGATGCGCACATGTACGCGCACCTTTGCACATGCCCATATGCATGTGCATAAATATTAGCCAAATTCCTACGCATGTGAGAGGAAGCAGGAATTAGCCTGTGGAGAGGCACAGAATTCTGTCTAGAGGAACCATGTTGTTTCCTGGCATGCCCTACCTGACACCCACTCTGAGCACTGCCATATCTCTGTATCTCTGGTCTTAGCTACTGTCAATTTCCTAATCTGTGAGCTGATGGTAATTCTTTAACAATATGTCTCTACCATAGTGAAAGGCTCGGTGGTAGCTAGAACTAGCTTAATTTTGCGCATGTGTTGTTAATGTTACTGAAACTGGCGCAAATGCTTGTCTGAATTAAGCGCAGCCAGTTTTAAAGGAAGCCATTGACAGAAAATAGTTGTAAATGCTATGTTATCTTATTTTCTACACTGGATCTTCTATTAGGATTCCTGCTAAAATACATTAATTCATTAATTAATAGACCTTTGTTGGATATGTCCACTCGGCATGCACTGCATGGAGATCTGTTTATTATTGATTCTTGTGTCAATGTACAATTTAATTTATCATGATGCACTAATGTTTAAATACTTTAACCTTTATCTACAGTGTGATCCCCTTGCATTGCCTTATACTTATTGTATACTTATAGTGCATTTTTTTGGCATGAATAATAGTGTACAGTGACACAGGAGTTATAAATACAAGAACTAATTGGTACAGAGTGAGGCAAATACTCTCGCAAAATGCATACACCAGCATTCATACACACTGCAAGCAACTGGACTAGAGCCTAACAGAGCAATTTACAAATATTGGTTTAAAATTAGGGCATGCCCATGGGGTGCAGTCTTTTCTTAAATCGTTTCTATTTTTTAGTGCAAGAAGGCATATGAACAGCTTAACTGTGCACATACAGAAGCCTTAGAGCTAGTGTCTGGGCAGTCCTGTACATTTATCTGCATGTTTTTGCATTTAAACCATTAGTTTTTAATAAGCCTCTGGTCCTTTTGTATGTTTTCTCAAGCAGAGCCGTAACAGAAGCAATGGTTACTCACTGTACATCTGCGCACCACCTTTTTCTGCTATGTTATAAAAAAAAATCCATCAACATGGAAAAAAGTTTACCATTAACCATCATTTTATTGCTGTTTACTGGTCCATTTTATCCTTTTATTTTGGCTACTGAGGATGGTGGGCTCTTTTGCTGCTTTACATATAAACTGTTGGCTGATTTAAAAAGGATTTAGAAAATCTCTTGGATCCTGTTAGAATATGTATTTGCACTGCTTTGTAATGCCAATAAACAGGGTTAGTATAGTTCAAAGGCCTTGTGTTTAGTGTTCTAAAACATATGATTTGCTTGCCTGTCAAATAAGTTGTTAATAACTAGCTTGCTGGCTATACCTATGACCCGCATACCTTTGTGTGTGTTACTTAATTTACAATTCAGGATGTCTCAGAAAAACATCTACAGCTGAGTCCAGCTGTGCGGCTCCACTGGGACCCATTTCCTCCTTCACTTCCATTAGGTCCAAGGGAATATTTTGGCATTCTTCTTTATTAGTAGAAATAGTGGATGACTGTGTGCAGCTCGGGTGGCCTTTGTTGGTATAGAGTACAATCATGAACACGTGGAGTTCATATTACACAGAAGACAATTAGAATAACAACAGATCTGAATTATTTCAGGGACGAAGGGGAGGGGGTATAAAGAGATACTCCATGGTGGGAATAAGCTGCGAGGTGTGATATCCAAAGTATGCAGGAAAGAAAAATAAGACAAGGTTGGGACATTTTGAAATACCAAATTATAACCTTCGATAATAGCTATAGTGGCACTTTTATGGAGTAACATTTAACTTCTGCTCAAGTTTTACTAACGTCTATAAAGCATTCTCCAGTAAACCAAGAGAGGGCTGGTTTACTCACAGCATGTTTAGTCTCTCAACGTGGGGCACTGGTAAAGGGTAAGCAAATACAGTCTACCGTCTACACAGATTTATGATGGTGATGTATATAAATTTTCAGCTTGTTAAAGGTCATAACAGTTTTACCAGAGCAGTTATGTAGCTGAACTCTAATTTGCTTCTGCTTGCTCAAGATATCAGCTTTAGGAATACCCACCACTTTGTTTAGAAATGTTCTCCGTAAAATGGAAAGAATTGATCGTTAAACTGTATTCGCTGAGACTTCTCCTCCAGGATTTATACTAACTATAATGTATGAGTGTATTTTGATTAAGCGTTCTTAATGACTGCTTGTATGAACAGAGGCCAACTGCCGTGACACCATTTTTCCATGTCCTGTTTGTATGAAAAGAGCAGGAAATGGCCCCGTTTGACAGCTGATAAAGTTATGGCAGCTCGATAACTGTAACAAGAGTCCTATTGTTATCAGATGCTTATTAGAAGTATCTTTACTCCATAGTGGAATATATAAATACACATCTGTAAAAATGCAGACACATTTGGTTATAGCTAAAGCCTAGATAAAATGTTCTCCTAAATTAATACCTCCCTATATTCTATGTGTGAGCTCAATAAAACTCAAAGATTCATTAAACCCTTAAAGCACTGATCAAAAATTATCATATCTTAGAGCAGTGATGGTCAAATAACCAGGTATTACAGTGGCTAAGTAGTTAGCACCTTGGTCTAGCAGCCCAGGGTCGTTGTTTCAAATCCCAACCACAGCACTACCTGCCTGGAGTTTGCATGTTCTCCCTGTGCTTGGGTGGGTTTTCTCCAGTTTCTTCCCACACTCAAAATACATGCTGATAGGTTAATTGGCTCCTGTCTAAATTGACCCTAGTATATATATGTATGAATGTGAGTTAGGGACGTTAGATTGTATGACGAATAAGTACCTGAAAGAAGAAAAGGTAATAGAGGACCTCAGCTGTGGGGCTATACATAATGGCAATGCTATATGTGATGCTACAGAAGATTGTCAGAGACTGATGACATACTATACAACACATTCAGAGACTGGGGAGGTTTAACATGAGACTGCTAGAGAGCATTTCTATTACTAATCAATGCTTTCACTCCCACTACTGACTGTTAGTGTCTTAAGGCTCCACAGCAAGTATCAAAGGGATGCATGCCTTAGAGAAAGTGTCTGTTTTGGTTCCAAAATTATTCAAGATATGCCTTTCAACTTGAAACTGAACAATTTCTATGGATAGCACAGAGATGTGTGTTTAAGATTTCTTATTAACCAAACTTAGTTTAGTTTACCCGGTGTATCCCCAAAAGCAAGTATACTGAAGACACAAATACATACTGTTAGTTCTTCTGTAGATAAATAGCAAGTAGCAGAGGCACTCTTGAGGCTTGAGCAGAAGTCCAAACAAGAGATTTTATTCTGTCCAACATTTCAAAGGATCAAAGTCCATCTTAGTCAAGATTGGTTTAAAATGTTGTTAAGTACTTTGCTAGACTGTGGATGGGTTTGCAGGATTTAGCACAGCAGCAACTCTTGGCAAACACTGTTCATGCTGATCTGCTGGATCACATCCTTCTTCTTTATGTTTGGTTAATGCAGTAGACAATAAACAAATAGGTATTAAGCCCATCTTCTTTTCATGTTTATAAATGTGCACAGTTACCTTATTACCTTATTGTCCTGATGTTTTACATAAAATTGTGGCAACAAATCCATTAGGCTCATTTTAATAAATTATAACAATCATTACTTGCCATACAACCATTATTTTAGCAATAAGAGCCCGTGAGGAAATAACATTAGTTACACTAAATAACACATAAATAATAGCTTAGTGAAATAGGTCTATGGCGCATTATTTTACAATTTTTGTTTTGTTGTGTGGAAATAAGTCAATTAGAGTATACGGTAGAGACACCAAGTAAGTGCTTTCTCATTAGACATTAGCATTTTTACCAATTCTGCTTATTGATGAAGGCAGTTAAAAATCAAAGATTTTAACGCACAAACTCAAGTTATCGATGACAACCAATCAGACCTAAAGAGGAATTTCTCCCAGGGTTGAAAAAAGTACTGTAGCTGCTGACTTTCCCAAAGCCTCCTGGGATGTGTCTGACATGATCCCAATAGCTTGTAAGTGAGGGAGGTTGGGCAGACCAAGCTGAATGTCATCCTCGCATAGGCAAGGATTGATGGTATGGGTACCTACTGGCAAAGGTACTCGCTACCCTCTCCCCAAAAAAGGGTTCCCAATGTGTAAAAGGGAAGGGCAGGATTAAGCAATTAGTAAAAGAAAAGAAAAGGTCCACTTCAAAGCTACATTCACATGAGTGTCCAGTGGCAGCTGCCGGTGGGAATCAGTAGAATATTTCTCTTGGGGCTACATGATGAATGCATACAGTATATGCAAACAGCAGCAGCTGTGAGTACAAATGAGGGGCCGGAGGTACCACTTTTGGCATGTACCCACTTATTCGAGTAGTTACATATGAACAGAACCTCTGACCCACCATGGATACAGATAGTGTGATTTCAGGAATGGTGTTTCTGCGGGGTTCCTATCTGCACGTGAAGTGACCTCAGCTAGCTGACCCGTCTGTATGTGGTCATAGCACAGTGCATTTAGCCACTTCTGAATGCAACAAACTATCTACCCCTGGCCCCCCATGTGAATGTAGACTAACTCTACTGTAGTCATGTTGTCGAAAGATTACTTTTCATTGGTTGCTGTCTATTATTGCCTTTTGTGCACTTTTATCCCATTTCGCTTACATGTGGACGTGGTTTGGAACAATTAATGCGCCTCTATAAAAATGTTTTATGCAAGGAAAAGAACCTATGTTTACTTTTATAAGTCCGACTAGACAGTTGTCTGCCTAAAGTTAAACAGATGAGTTTGAGAAGATGCAAATAAGCTATTAAGATCGTAAAAATATTTACTTTCACTGCTATAAACATTATCTAATGAAGAGAAAATGTTTTCTGTTTTTTATGTGAAATTGTTTATACGCAGCTTGAAGTTTACTATTGTTTTAATACATTTCTAAGAAAGCTTTGCTATTGTTGCTATTTTCTATTCTGTTAAATAATGGCGACTGCGGAATACCGATGACCGAAGATTATTGCAACATGCGTTGTGCTGTCAGTTTAATGAAGGAGAGATTCCTGGACTTCCTAGATTTATTTTGGACAGAGAAATTACCCAAGTGAAAAAATAACCAACACGCCAAGTTAGTGGTTTTCTTAATGAAAACAGTATTTAATAAAAATGCAAACCATAAATTACGTATAAATGAGTTACACTTTGAAAAAACTTAGCCAGCCAACCAATTTAGAAGAGGCAATTAAGTAGGAGTATGATCATTTTATAAATGGTCCGTATAATAAATTCACTGGAAAGGTGTGCACCTTAACCCATTCAGATCCACGCTATTGCCGAAGTACGGCTCCAGCGCGGATCTGAATTTCGGGGTGGACGTCTATGGGTGTCCTGGCCATGTGCGTGCTCCTGGTGCTACGTGGGCGTGCCCACGGGTCAGGTGGACTCAATGTCCGCCCGAGACCCACGATCCCCTGTCAGACCTGCAGAACGGGGATCCGCCGACGTAAACATGGCGGTTCTCCGTTCTGTTGAAGTGGACATGACAGATCTACTGATCCCTGTCTCTGGGATCAGTTAGATCTGTTCTGTCCCGACCAGCCCCGCCCCCCACAGTTAGAACACACTCAGGGAACACACTTAACCCCTTCACTGCTCCCCGCAGGTTAACCCCTTCACTGCCAATGACATTTATACAGTAATCAGTGGACATTTAAATTTCTGATCACTGTATAAATGTCAATGGTCCCAAAAAAGTGTCAAAAATGTCCGACATGTCCGCCACAATATCGCAGTCCCGATAAAAATCGCAGATCACCGCCATTACTAGTAAAAAATAAATAAATAATAAAAATGCCATAAATCAATTCCCATAGTTTGTAGACGCGATAACTTTTGCGCAAATCAATCAATATACGCCGATTGCGATTTTTTTCTTACCAAAAATATGTAGAAGAATATATATCGGCCAAAACTGTTGAAGAATTTTTTTTTTTTTTGGATATTTATTATAGCAAAAAGTTAAAAATATTGTCCTTTTTTAAAAATCATCGCTCTTTGTTTATAGCGGCGATCATAAATGACACAGAGGTGATCAAATACCACCAAAAGAAAACTCCATTTGTGGGAAAAAAATTATCTAAATTTAGTTTGGGTACAACATCGCACGAACGCGCAATTCTCATTCAAAATTCGACAGTGCTGAAAGCCAAAAATTGGTCTGGGCAGGAGGGGGGTTTAAGTGCCCAGTAAGCAAGAGGTTAAAGTGACACTAACAACTTATTCTCCAAAAAAAAACTATACACATCCACTATTTAGAGCAAAAAATAGCAATTTGGAGATTTGGAGGGGGCCGGAAGCATCAGAGTTTAGTATCACTTTAACCACTTAAGTACCGCACTATAGCCAAAAGACAAATACAGAGTGGTACTGTAGTTCTGGGAGTGTCCATAGACGTCCTCCCAAAACCCCGGCCCCTGCGCTCCTCTGGCAGCACACATTAGGCACGCTCTGTCACCGCTGTGTTATTCAGACAGAGCTGATCACAGATCAAGGTAAAGGGCCAATCACAGCAGCTCTTTACCATGTGATCAGCTTGCCGGTTATCGGCAGTCCTTTCCTCATGCGCTGTGTCTGTGTGAGGAAAGGAGTGCCGATAGCGGGCAAGCCTGTCAGCACATTGCTTACACTGTAGTGCCTATCAGTGCTCCCTATCAGTGCCCATAAGTGCTGTCTATCAGTGCTACTTAGCAGTGCTGTCTACCATGAGTGCTGCCTATCAGTGCCCATCAGTGCTGCCAAACAGTGCCACCTATCAGTGCCCCATTATCACTGCAGCCTCATCAGTGGCCATCAGTGCAGCTTATCAGTGTACATCAGTGCCGACTCATCACTGCAGCCTCATCAGTGCAAAATTTTATAAAAGAAACTAAGAAAAACTTTTTTTCAAGTTTTTTGGTCTTTTTCATTTGTTTAGCAAAGAATAAGATACCCAGTAGTGAAAAAAAACAGCAAAAGAAAGCTCTATCTGTCTCAAAAAAATGATAAAAAATTTCATATGAGTACAGTTTTGCATGACAGGGCAATAGTCATTCAGAGTCCGATAGCACTAAAAATTGGCCTGAGCAGGAAGGGGTGAAAGTGCCCAGTATTGAAGTGTTTAAAGTGGTTGTCAACTCTTGACAACCACTTTAAACTACAGGTAAGCCTATAATAAGGCTTACCTGTAAGTCCCGGGAATATCTCCTAAAGTTTAGGAGATATTCCCTGTATCTGCTTGTGCCAACGTCATCGGTACATGTGCACTGAAGAAACGGGCCGCTTGGTGCCGTTTCTATGGGGCTGTGCCGTTACCAACGGCTCCATGCGCGGGATTGACGTCGGCATGGCTCTGGCCAATCACAGTGCTGGAGCCGCAAACCCGGAAGTAACTTCGGGTGGAAGATGTCGGCCCTGTACTCAAAGTGCTCCGATACAGGGCATTGTTCTAAGGTAAGTATTTAATAATGAGCTAGTATGCAATGCATACTAGCTCATTATGCCTTTCTCTTGCAGGATTTTATTTTTTTATTTTTTTAGAGGCTTTACAACCTCTTTAAGTAGGAGTTTTATATATTTCCCCTCACCTCCTGTCTAGTCAAACCACTGTCAGCAGCCATGACATTTATCAGACCCATGTAATGCTTTCTATATGGACACCTGGTCTTTACATTGTCAATGGACATCATCAAATAAGTCACTACTAATAATTCAGTGCTGGTGTGCATTATCAGGCAGCCACAATTTAAGCTCTAGGACATCATCATTAGAAATACACCATCCAACAAATTGGAAGTTCACCATGTGTAGGACCATAGCCTCAATAGAGTGAAGGCCTGCGATGCCTGTTACTTTATGTGATCACTATACAGCACCCTACATGAACTGTGGATGAGCCTAAGGAGTGCAAGAGATACAATACAGCTTCTTAACATAGTTAAGCTGTCCATACATGAATTGAAATTCATCCGGTTCAGCAGGAACCTGCTGAATTGTGATCCATGTATGGTCATTTCCGTTCATGAGACTCTTCATTAACAAGCTGGTTGGAAAATTTCGACGTAATCAGCGCATGCAGCTAATGGGACGCAGCACTGATCAGTGTATTCAAATGGTGGGAGAGTCCCGTTATCGCCATGTTGAGGATTTCCCCATCCACCTCGAATGCATGGATGGGGAAATTGTCTCCGTTTTTTTTGTTCAGCTGGTTGGCTGAACGAAAAATAGTGAGCCATGTATGGCTAACTTTAAGCACTTCTTTGGCTAAAGGAATAGATGATAACAAGCCTTTTATAAAATGTATAAATTTAAAGTTATTAGTGTGCATGTAAGCCAGGTTAATATCTCATTTACATAATGAATGACAATAAATATTTTTCCATTGTGGGATTTGTACAAATTTTTCTGTCATATTTGCATTTCAGTATATTATTAGAATACATTGTTGTGATGTGTTAGCATTCATTCAAGGAACCCAGAAAGGATAAATCCTACATTTTTATCCCCATTTTTAACCAGTGCATAATTATATAGCATACTTCCTCAGAAATAATGAATGTATGCATAACAGGATTTCCTACTTAATTTACAGCATATCATTATTTTTTTGAGTAAAAAATGTGCCCTCTAAAACTGCCGAACTTCAATAAAAACGATTTGCTATGCCGGATTTTTTTTTTTCATATCTTAAATTCCACACCTTCTGAGATAGAGCTTTAGTCTTTTTTATTTTAAAGACAGATTGTAAGTTGAAATGAATTTTTAATGTTTAATTTGTTGAGAAGTCTATAAGCCGTAGATAAAATCTGTCTATATAGCCTAGTATCACTCTTTCTGCTACAAAGGATTAGGGAATTTCACCCTGAGTTATATAAGAGCAAATATAATTTTCACACTTAAATCGGATTTTTAATGCATCCAGCTCTCTCAATTTTTCTTGTCGTATTTTATAAAAGAGTGGCCGATTTAAATAAAATTGATTATCTACTATTCAGATATATGCAAAGCTGTACATTTTTGTATAAGACTGCTTGAATTTTGAGCTTGCCATAATTTCCTATGATTGGGTAGCTGCACAGAGGTAATAGTTTAAAGCTCATTCAGATGGATGATTTCCTCCTCCATGCAGAACCACTAGCAGATGCATGTGCATCCATCTTGGAGCTGTGTGTAGGTAGCCCATAGAAATGGACGCACATGCAGCAGCTGCACAGACATGTCAAACTTTGACATAGGGGCAGGAGCAGGTGCACAGATTCGAATGCACAGTCTCTGCTTAATTGGCTGTCTAAATGAGCCCTTAATGTGAGTGTGGGGGTGTTTGAATCTTAGTGTTTGGTCACCATGAAGGACTGTTTAACTGGTGAGCTTGTAATGTGTCTCCAAAAATCATGCTGCTACCCCAAAAAAGCCCTTAATAATAAGCAGGATGAGATAGAGATCATGTGCTCAGAAAGCCCCAGTACTCAGGTATTCAAGCGTCCAATCAAAGAGTAAAATATCTGGCACCACGATGTCTCAAAAATAACACATATACGATTTTATTAGACCCATCCATTAAAAAGAATCAATACTTGTAATTATTGACGCGTTTCTGCCTCTTACATAGGCCTTAGTCATAAATGACTAAGGCCTATGTAAGAGGCCTGTAACACATCAATAAATACAGGCATTGACTTTTTTAATGGATGGATCTAATAAAATCGTATATGTGTCAATTTTGAGACATTGTGGTGCCAGATTTTTTTCTCTTTGATTGAACTTTTAATGTATGTGCCCAAAGTACTTAGGGGCCCATCACAATATTGTGTGCAGATACAAGTGGTGACAGTGCATGAAAATAAGGCAGTCCATACATGGCATACATAGCAAATTTCTTTCCTGCAACCACGGGTTAGACAGCGTTAACATGGGAATCCCTCACGCCAAGCCATTGCATTTTCCCAGAGGGGGGAGGGAAACCGTCCTCTCCAGGAGAAGACAGTGATTATTTGCTATAGCAGCCACTAGTGATAATCTTATATAAAATCTGGCAGGCTGGTTGTAGCCAAGTTAATCGATCGAGCAACTTGGATACATTCAGCCTGCCCATACATGGTTCAAATTTTGGCCAGTTCCTGCTGAACTGGCCAAGATTTGAACCGTCTATGGCTGGCCTAACTCGAGAGCTTTCCTGAGAATAAAATACTTGCTACCAGCATGCATCACAACTTTAAAGCATACTGTATATCTACATCCAAACTTTTTTTTTTTTGATATATTGGATAGCCTGACAGTTTTTTTTTTTTTTTTAATTGATGTCTACGCCCTGGTTGTGGACATTCAACATCTGTTTTTCCAGATGACCATTGTCCCCTGGACAGAAAGTATTTGGAAATTCAACATTTTACAGATGTTACTGGAACTGAAGGAAACATTTTTCATTGGTCATCTTTTCTGGTGACAGATTTTCCATAGAAGATCTTTCCTTGCTTTTACTGTTGTGTCTGTGGGACAGAAGATGGAGAGAAAAACTTCCCAATGGCACACAGACAGCAAAAAAAATTTTGCTTTAAAGACTTTAACAGCAGGGCTTCGTCTGACATTTTCAATTAAGAAATTTCAACCCAAGTTTAAAATGCTATATTTCTAAATGAATACAGTCTCTTTGCAGCCTTAGGGCACTTTCATACCTATGCGTCTGCAAATCAGCTGCATTTTATTTGCAATTTTTTTTGTAACGCATTATTACTTGATTCCACACATGCATTAATACTCATATGGACCTCACGAAACTGTAGGCAGAAGAAGAAAAAATCAGACAGGTCAAATTTTCCTTTGCAACAAAGTGAACGGACCCTTGGGTTGTGTTAAGTTCACAATAGTCAGCTGGAATTCTATATCATATTGGAGGAAGATCATGCTCTGCCTATGCCAGACAGGCAGAAAGAAGACTTTTTTACAAGCTAACATATTTGTAGAGAAAATGTTCATTTAAAAATAGGTGGACTTATTATTCAGAGATTATTTAAGCTCTGAAATCAATGGTCGCTAATAAAAACGTGGCTTGCAGTAGCTAAGATTGGCGATATCAGTGAACAAAGATGCAGTAGGTTAGCTTACAGGAAATAATCTTCTGATTAAAATTTTTTTTAATTAAATTAAATATTAATATACAGGAAAAGAAAAACAGACCAATACTAATGAACCCTGAATTTTTATTGGTTTCTGTGGGTCAGAGCAGACTAAGGTTGTTTGAACTATGATATTAAAAAGTCCAAAAGTGTTCAGATACTTTTGACCTACAGCATCCAGCAGAGACTCCGGAGTAATATAGTGTTAGTGTGAGTGAAGGTGTATATGTGTGTGCCAGAGTTGACAATAATTTTACAACTGCATATAGTTAGTATATTACATCCTGTGTGTGGCGGAATTTCATCTGGCTTTTTTTAATGGGATTGGCAGAAGATCAAAAGAATCTTACTGCAGCTAAATGTATTCCACCGTGTTTGTTCCACTTCACATCTTCTTATTTATTGCAGCAGTCTATTGAGCAGTGGTACTGCATTGCACTGATATAATTCCTTAATGCTTTGCCTGAGATGTCGCTTGCTATGTGTAATACTCCTCTCTCAGATGTTATTGCAACTTTATGTCATGCTGTCATATCCATTTCTTAGTATGACTTACAGAGACCATGGCTTATTCTCATAACATATCTCTGGATAGTTCTGTTTAGACTTCTTAGGTATCTGCATGCTTATCAAGTGATTCATTCCACGCATGTCTGTACTACAGTAACTCCCATCATCCATTTCCATATTTATCTGAACAAGGTTCAAGTGAGAACTAAGAACCTAGGTTGTGGTGGGAATGTGTGTGCCTTTGACCAAACATGCCTTCATTAGGCCCTCAATGACCATATAAGCATCTTCTCAAATTGTCTTAGAAAAGGGAATGATTCTTTCACTATACAGGCAGTCCCCTAGTTATGAACATCCGACTTATGAACGACTCCTACTTACAAACGGAGGGAGACAACAGGAAGTGAGAGGAAATCTCCCCCTAGGAAGGGAAATTCACTCCTGTAAGAGTTATTATGGGAAAAAGGTGTCTCCACTGATGCTTTATCTCCAAGGTTTGTTTCCACAACAACCCAAAATTTTCTAAATCCAATTATCATTGGGGCAGGAAGTGAGGTGAAATCTTCTCAACAGAAACATAGACAGCAAAACAAGCATTACAGGGGTGTTAACCCTTCTCTATGCTATTCAAAAAGCTTAAACATATTTGTTTTGGCTGAAGCTACACTTAAAAAATGTCCCTGTTCCGACTTACAAACAAATTTGACTTATGAACAAACCTACAGCCCCTATCTTGTTTGTAACCCGGGGACCGCCTGTATGTAAATGTAAAGTGTCTGTGTTCGTCTTTGGATCGATGTCTGTGCTACTATAGAACCCCCTTGGATGCTCGGTTGTACATGGGTTTATGACTTCTGCCAAAGTTGAGATTAAGGCCTCATGCCCACAGGACATTTAAAAAACGTAATAAGAACGTCAGTAGCTTTGTAGTGAGTTTCTCAGCGTTATTGCACTAGCGTTTTTGAGCAGTAACGTTTTTGAGGGTTTTTTCTCTCAATGGATCTAAAATGTCCAAAAACATTGGCGAGCCGAGTTTTTGCATGTTTTTGAGCATTTTTGAGCGTTTGAGCGTTTTTACAGCTGAAAAACTCCTCTCAGAACCCTCTAGTCTTAGTTTTTTTACAGCTCAAAAACGCCCCTGTCCAAAACAGTTGTTTGCATGAACACATAGGATAACATGTTGAAGGGTTTATTGACTGTAGAAAAAAACGTTTGAAGCTAAAAACAGCTGCTGTAAAAACATCAAAAAACATCCAGTGTGCATGAGGCCTTAGGGACAACTGTACCTTTGGTACAAGTTGCCTTTAAATTAGGGCGTAGGAACAGGCTAGAAATAATTGAACAACAATGTGGAAATAAATATAGGATTTTAACATTTTGACCACTTTAAGCAAAACTATCAGGGTGGCAAACCTGCTGCAAAATCAAATGTCAGCAAGAGATCATTTCATGCTGTCCACCCAACACCCTACTGACCTTTTTTATCAGTGTGTTTCAGTAGAATGTAGAAAAATCTCAAAGATTATCTGTAAACATGCATAGTAAGCCAGCTGCCATTGAACATCTTTATGAGGTGTCTATTGAGGAGAGCAGACAAAGTAGCTATTTTAGAGAGGATAAAATAATGACTAAGGCCAGCCATAGATGGAGCAAAAGAAAAGAAAATCCATCAACACAGACAGTGTTGACAGTGGAATCCTTTCCGTGGAGCCATTGTGTTCTCCTGGAGGGAAGGTGGGGGGCAGTCTCCACTGGGAAAACACAGTGATTGTTGCTAGGGGCTATAACAGCCTCTAGCAATAATCACATGTAAAATCCGACAGGCTTGTTGTACCCAAGTTGATCAATTGATCAACTTGGGTACATTTAGCCTGCCCATACATGGTTCAAATCCGGTTTCTGCTGAGCCGGACAAGATCTGAACTGTCTATGGCCGGCTTAAATGCTTGCTAACACCAGATGCATTGAGCTGCATTTGATCTGCATTGATCAGCTCAGGCTATAAGTGGTTGTAAAGTCTTGTTTTTTTTAGATAAAAATAACAAACATGTTATACTTACCTGCTCTGTGAAGTAGATTTACACAGAGCAGCCTGGATCCTCCTCTTCTCAGGTCCCTCGCCGGCACTACTGGCCCCTCCCTCCTGTTGAGTGCCCCACAACAAGCAGCTTGCTATGGGGGCACTGGAACCGAGCCACAGCTCCCTGTTTCCATTCAGACATGGATCCATGCCCTGGTCCCGTGCCCTTTCTCTCCTCGTTGGCTGGCTGACTTTGATTGACAGCAGTGAGGGCAATGGTGCCATGCTGCTGTCTCAGCCACTGAGGAGGGGAGTCCCGACCAGCTGAGTGTTTCGTGCAACATTGCTGGATCTAGAGGGGGGCTCAGGTAAGCATTATGGGGGGCTGAGGGGGGCTGCTGCACACAGAAGTCTTTTTATCTTAATTCACAGAATATATTAAGATAAAAATAAACTTCTGACTTTATAATCACTTTAATGCAAGGGCACATAAAGAACAATTGTTCTATATGTGCCATGTTCACATCATACAGGTGCATTGCATAAAGATGCAACATTTATAAGCAGCGCAATGCACAATAATGCATTACATCGCATGGCAGTGCTCCAAAATGCGCATAAAGTTGACTGAGCTGGGAAGTACTGTTGCTGGAACACAGCGCTATGTTTTGTATGTAGCTAATGCTATTATGGCATATTACAGCATACCCAGCAGAAATAATGGAATGCTATGTAAATAATGGAATAAAAATAGTTTGTTTGAGCCAGTTTGGCCCAAAGAAACTGTTTAAATGGATATTAAAGCTGAAATTCTACTTTACAAGAATGCTAACATTTTCAGAAAATAACAGAAATTTAAATAATAAATAAATCCACACTATCTTAAAAATTGATGCAGGTTTCTAACTTTAATTAAATGGATATTTGTATTATTGATTTAAAACCACATGGTCACATTGCAAATATGTGGGTTTAAAAAAATGTTTGTCACAGATGCTGTAATAGCCTAATCGTATAGGGCAAACATGCATTGTAAAATATTCATTACATTAAACTTTTTAACATTTTTGAGAGCTGTCTTTTAATTAGAGTTGCTTTTGAACTTTTTTTTCCCTTTAAGCGGCGGTCTCTTTTTCTCATTGCCTTACTTGCTCTGCATCCAAATACACATTAGGCTGATCTCATCCGAGATCAGCATACATAAGCACAAGGAAGCAGATTAAGCTTATTCCAGTGCAGTCGAGCATTGTCTCAGTCACAGCTG
The DNA here is from genome assembly GCA_018402905.1 of Glandirana rugosa. NCBI lineage: Eukaryota > Metazoa > Chordata > Amphibia > Anura > Ranidae > Glandirana > Glandirana rugosa. The sequence continues at coordinate 305,799 of BLSH010296313.1, forward strand.
CCCTCCCTGATTGACACGCCAATATCTGAAAAGAAGCAACCCTGCTGATTCAATCATGTTTTGTCTTCTGTCATAAATGCATCACACGTATTTCCCTCAGTTCATAAACCCAAAGGGAGAGCTGATAAAAGCTGCCCCTTGCCACAGCGTCTTTGAACAACTGAAAAAAGTACAAAAAAAAGCAGTTGAGCTCATTCTGCCCTTTGCTGGTGGTCGCGTCCAATGCTTGTGAAAATGAACATATATATATATATATATATATATATATATATATATTATGTAATGTTTTGTTTAATTACAAAGATGATGCTTTAGAGTTCACTATCTTATAAAGATACCATATGGAATGTCAGCAGTTTTATTAAAGAGAGAATGTTCACTGCGTGGTGAAGTGTACTGCACTACATATGAGATCCTAGGCTTATTGAAATAGTCTGCACTTCAATCATTTCCCTTTGGGGTTAATAAAGTATTCTGATTCTGATTCTATACATCTCTCTTTATGCCTTCTCTGTGGCATAAAGAGCTAAGAGAGCTAGAGGAGGAAAAACAGCAGTACACTGATCTTCCCAGTGAATGGGTTTAGTGGGGATATCAGAACATGCCATGATCATTTGAGGAGAGCCGGCTGAGTTCCCAGCATAGTTAAATAGTTTCTATATTTTCCTGCTTGGTGACCAATATGTGGTCGACCCTATTCCACACGTTGAGCAAATGTGAGTAGATTGAATATATAGAGTAATTTATATATGGATATCTTTATAAAATACCAAGGATGTCATATGTACTGTGTCCTTCAACAAATGTTTGTTTATAAGAAATGCTCAATAAAGTGCTTTTTTCTGATTAAAAAAACAAAAACAGGAAAAGCCGCGTATCGGCTTTTCCTCTACTCGCGCTGTCAGAACCGAGTAGAGGAGAGCCGATTGGCTGCTATCCTCACGGGGGGGTCTACACTGATTGATTATCAGTGCAGCCCCTGAGGATGCCCACCCAGAACCGCTAGGGATGCCACCCAGGACCACCAGGGATGTGCCCACCCATGACCACCAGGGGTGCCCACCAAGACCGCCAGGGATGCCACCCAGGACCACCAGAGATGCCACCCAGGACCACCAGGGATGCCCATCAATGATCCCTGCCAGTGCCTGCCAGTGTCTCCTGATTAGTGCTGCCTCACAGTGCCATCTATCAGTGCCACCTATCAGTGCCCACCAGTGCCACCTATCAGTGTCCTTCAGTGCCAGCCATCAGTGCCCACTATCAGTGCCCCATATCAGTGCCACCTATCAGTGCCAATCAGTGCTGCCTATCAGTGCCACCCATCAGTGCCCATCAGTGCTGCTTATCAGTGCCGCCTATCAGTGCCCATCAGTGCTGCATGTAAGTGCCTTATCATCAGTGCCCATCAGTGCCGCCTCATCAGTGCCAATCAATACTGCCTCATCAGTGCCAATCAGTACTGCCTCAACATTGCTTCGTCAGTGCAGCCTCATCAGTGCCCATCAGTGAAAGAGAAAACTTAATTATTTACAAAATGTAACAGAAACAAAGAAAACCATTTTTTTTTTAATTTTTGGTCTTTTTTTATTTGTAGTGCAAAAAATAAAAACCCCAGTGGTGATCAAATACCACCAAAAGAAAGCTCTATCTGTGGGAAAAAAATGAACAAAATGTTGTTTGGGTACAGGGTCGCATGACCGCGCAATTGTCATTCAAAATGCGACAGTGCTGAAAGGGGAAAACTGGTCTGGGCGGGAAAGGGGGAAAGTGCCTGGTATTGAAGTGGTTAAGCATTGATTTATAATTGTATAGTACTACACTGTCTGCATTCAGGGCCACTAACCCACCTCTGCACATCTGTCACATTAGGATGAGCGGCTGTGTCCTTACAGCTGCTGCTTAGCCAAGCACCCTCTCCTTAAGAAGGGTTATTGTGATGTGGTGCGATGTATTACAGGTCATTATTACTGTCTCTGCCTTCCTGTTTTCCATCATTTCTTGTGTTGCTGCCAAAGGACAAAATCTCCTTAACATGGTCAGAAACAGGAACATTCTAACCTTCTAACCAAAAATTTAGTTGGGTTAGGCTTTATGTAGAATCTTATCCTTTAAAAACCAACCAAGATATTCGGGAGACAAGGAACATTACTTACCTTCAGTTAGATATGTCCCCTTGTGCTGCTGTGACCTTCTTTAGTAGAAATCTTCCTCCTCCAAGCTCCCCTCCCCCCACAACTTTGGCAATGGAAGATTACAGTGGTGAGGGGGTTAAAAGAACTAAGGGAGCTGTGACAGGCACTTATCAAGAGTGCTGAACTATGCCCACCCTTTCTGCCCAGCTCCTCCATTCATAACAGTTGGTACTTCAGCTTCTTTGAATGAAATGTGATCCATGAATGGATGACAAGCAGATGATCGATAGGTCTGCCCCCTCCTTTCATAGATCCTGTTTCATTCATAGAAGCTGTAGTATGTCACTCTTGTTGAGTGCCTGTGACAGCTTCTTTAGTTTTGTTAACCCCTGTCACACCAGAAGATTATGGTGTGGGGGGCATCGGAGGAGGAAGATTTCTGAGAACATGGCAGCACTAGGGACACATCTCAGTGAAGGTACGTAATGACCCTTTTTTTTTCATTTTTCTGAGTAGATTTAGGCTTTAAACTCCAGTTTAGTAAAAAAAAAAAATCTTCCTTAGGTTAACTATATATACTATAAATATTTTAAAGCACTCAGATTTTGTTCTGTAGATACTGAGACGGGCCATTCCAGTAAATTTCTTCAGTTAAGTGCTAAGTGAACTTATTGCAATCACATTAGTCCTAACTTTACAGAACTTTTGCTTCTCTGGCATCCCTATAGTTGTTTGGCCAGTATGCCTCTTTCACCACAGTGCAGTAAAACAACAGTGCTATGTAATGTCTTGAATTTTACCATAGGCATGCACAGGGGGTGCAGTCCCGATTCGCCCTACTGCCGGGGCTTTCCCCGTGTTGGTCCACCCGCACCGCTGCTGGCTTCCCTCCTCTCCTCTCCCCCCAGCTGCTGCAGGGGGTGTTTCAGGATGGAGAGTGGGGGAAGGGGCTAGTAAATATGTAATTTACCAGTACCTTCCTTTTCTAAATGAACACAGTGAACACACTCACTCACCGTGTCCATTCATAATGGAAGCATAGTTTACTATGCTTCAGTTTGTGACTGAGCAGGAAGCTGCTCAGCACAGAGCACTTCCCATTCATTCACTGTCCAGTGCAGCTGAGGCTGCAGAGAAAGGCATGTGTGTTTGAGCTTTGGGGTGCACACCTTAATGCAATAGGCTGCACACACCTATACATTTTACCTTTAGCTTTGTTCATGTATTTGGGAAAAGCAAGGAGCCAGTCAAGTGATTAGGGGAATGGAATATCCGAGATGCACACAGCTGCCCTAATAGTAAAGAATTTTAACTGAAATGTTCACAGCTAGCTGTAAATGAATGGTAAAAAAATATGTTATTTTACGGCAAAGACCGTTGCCATTAACAGAAAGTGGCAAAATTATTTTTTCTTTTTCTAAGCTTTAAATTTCTTAGGTCCCATTTTTAGAATTATACATAAAGCCAAAAATGAAACAAAACAAATGTTTAGCACCGTTTTTTTAATAAACAGTCCTGCTTACTTCATGAAAATATACATACCTCTGTGTGCCCCTTATGCTACACCACATACATGGACTGTTTCAGCCTGGACTTATTGCATGATATCTTGCAGATGTTTGGTCTGTCACAGAGGTGCACATCTGTAAAATCAAAATCATTGCTTCAAAGTTCTGCTTAGTATCACATTTAAGGCCCACCGACATCTTTCCATACTTCTTGACCCACAATTAGGAATTACAGAACAATAAACAGACTGTCTCCATATCACGTTTCACAGTTTTACATTTTCACATTTGCCTGCAACTGGCTATTTATGCCTACGTTTTGGAGGGTTCGGGGGCCTGCCTCCAAAGCGGAAAGTTATCAAAGTCATTCATTTTATACCTTTTGAGCAGACCTGTCCCTATTACCTGATGGAACAACTAAAAGACATTTCTCATAACCTGATTGGACTTTAAAAAACCTTATTATGCACTTCATCCTATATTTGTACTCCGACGTGTCAAAGAGAGGTTGCCTGATAAGTGCCATTGTCTTCAACTGATAAACCAGGACCACCCTCATTGGGTGAACAGGTCTTCCCACCAGGTTTAAAGATTTTAACTCATACTTTACATCATTTGCATTCTCAGATCAAAGAGCAAGGTTGTAAAATGTGGAAACTTGTTTGATATGAAAATCCATCTGTCCAAACATAAAGACTGTTAGCTTACAGAGTCTTGCATATGCAAGTTTACTTGTGTTAATTCCTAAAGCCAGCATATGATGGTTTGACTCTAGCCCTGTTCGGCAGAGACTTGCCAAGATTTGATTCATGTATGCCCAAGTCGATCCATCGAGAAATAGCACCATCTATGGTTTGCTTAAGGCAATGATAAAAACCAATTGGTACAAGCAAATAACTTTTTTCATTGTAATCTGAATTACTGTAATTAAAATTTATTGAAAACAAGCAGGCAACATATTGCATGAAGTAACTGGAATACAAAGAGAAAAAAATCTAGTAAGTAAATGATTCCTATTCTGAAGTGTACAGTGTGGGTTTAATTCTGTATCAAGACTGTACAGCACATTTGTTATGAAAGATCATAACAACTTATAGAAGTCCATTCCTTTGCCAATGTTTACAGAAACCACTGCCAAATAGGAACTATTCAGCATACAAGCAACTTATCAGTGGATAATTTGTGAACAAAAACTGCTGAAGTCTGGCCCCAGAGACCTAATTATTTTCCAATTGGGCGCCACCATCTTGCCTCTTGGACAGCATAGCAAGGATGAGGATGCACATCAAAGACGACCTTGCTCTTCCTGTGACAGTCATGATACACTACTGTCTCTATATGCCAGTGGTTTAGGGAGTGGTTAAAGATGGAGATGTTGGCTTAGCTGATGACTTTGGCCAAAAAGTCAATTTAGGATACACAGAGCGCGTTTGAAGCAACTGCTAGAAAAGATTATGTTGATACCTCTATGTTTACATGCTTGGAGATTCTTCCATCTATACTAAACAGCGCAGATAGATGAATCTCCCACTGCGGCTATTGTATTCTGACAGCCTGTGGTTGAGTAGATGCAGACGCTTTCTGGCTCATCATTTTTCATCCCCACACCTTTTGATTTTCCAACCGAAGGTTGTCAGGCAGAATAATGCCGACAGAGCTACTCAGTGCTTAAATGTTAACTTGGTTCATTAGGATTTTGCGATATTCTTATATTCAGTGCATGGCTTAAGAATTTGATGTACAAAAAGCCAAGGCAGAAGAAGGTAAAGACCGGTGGCAGCCAAACACCATCAACCAAAAAACAAGGTCATACCATGTGGAAAATAGGATACTGAATAAGATTTTAGAACATTCATTAAGAAATCTGGGTCCCTATTTTTTAAACACTATGCACAATAAGCAGACTTTGAATCCAGATCATAGTGGAGCTTGCCTGCAATGCAACGTTCGGTTTCGACTAGAGGGTGGCCTGGACCCATGACCATAGTAATTGACCCCACCTGAGGAGAATATCAGCAAGAAACACAAGTGAGAAGAAAGAGATCCAGAAGCTTTCAATAGTTACCTGGAGTCTGCAAGTTCCTAAGCATTATCTATTCATAAAGTGGCCTGATAGTTACAAATAACGTGTCTATTTTTGAGCAGTGTTATTGACTATGAGCACAATTGTCAACCTCTAGGTGGCAATAATGAGTGCTTCCAATGGTCGTGAGAAAATCTCCTGCAAGTGGGTCTGATCTTTAATCCAAAGTAGTGTGAAATTCACCACGTTACCACATTGAGGCCGAAAAATCTGACAGGCTAGCTGTACCCAATTTGATCAATGGATCAACTTGGGTACAATAAGCGTGCCCATACATGGCTCAGAATTTGGCCACTGCTGAACCAGCTGAATTTTGACAAGTGGATTTTATTATTGTTATTATGACTGCAAAAATGCAACAGAATATCCTTTCTTGTGGCATGTAAAAGGCTTTAAATAAAATGAATACTTAAATCAAAGAGGTAATAAACTAGTTGTTATAACTCAACAAATTTAATTGGGGGATTTAAAAAGATCCCCAAAACTTGGAGTCAAGGGTATGAATATTCAGCATATAAAAGCAAATATTAAGCAGTGCTTGGAAATCAGAAATTATGCTATAGCCAAAAGATCTTACACCCTTGGTGCTAAGGCCTCATGTGCACTGACATCTAGAGGCTGCAAATTCCTCATACATACATTTTCTAGTACTTTCCTGCACTTGGAGAGCTGCAGATGCCATGTACAGCTGCCCATACAAGTGAACAGCTGTATACTGCCATACTCGTTTAAATGCCAATCACTTGCGAATGGGCATTTACCCATGCATTCGCTTACAGTCTTATTTCCCCAAATTCAGCATTTGCGCATGTAGGGAAATCACCATACATGCATGCACAGGTAAAAGCCGATGAATATGCTATTAGCGATTACACCTGTATGGGCAGTTGTATGCTGCACCTGGCTCCCCAGGTGTGGGAAAGCACCAGGGATTTTACGCTAGAGGAAATTGCAGCCTCCAGATGTCCATGTACAGTACATGATGCCTAATTGTTAAGTACAGCTATGTGAAGTAACCAATAATAATCAATTGTGTACCAGTCTGACTTCAGCACAGTGAATTCTGATTGGTTGTTGCATGTTAAGAATTGCTACCTTAATAGAACAAGGCTGGTAGAGACAGAACAGCTCAAGCATTTATTCAGGATTACTTCTCTCCTCCTCCCTTATTATACTAATGGAAATATTTCAGTTTTTATGCTCACAAATTGTATTGTGTGTTGTGTTTGTGTTTAATGGGTATTATTTATGAGGGAAAATAAGGGTGTCCTGGTGGAACCAGGAACAAAATTGTCAATGTGGACTTAAGCTTAAAAAATGAAGACTTGCTATATTTTGTGGAACATCTAGAAATGTTAATGGTTTTAAAGCAGTACCCCAAAAAATGTACCTTTTGTATTTGAATTCCTCCTGAACAATAGTAGTGTGGTTCCTGAAATGCAACTGTGTCTAGGCATTCCGATTCTGTAGCCAAAATATGCAGTGTGAAATCCAAGGCACTGCTAGTCTTATGAGATTTGGAGTGAGATTTGGTGTCACTACGGTGCTGCTTACTGTTCTTCTTGCTGGACAGAAAGCAGTACTTGAAAACCTGCATGTGCAAGCATTTCCCTGCTTCTGCTTTATCCATTCTGTGACTTCCTGTTTCTGACACCATTCCTGCTGCTTCTTGAATATTACCCCACCATAGGAGAGGATAGCTCTGACACAAAGAAACAAAACCCTGCCTCTGCAAAGAAGACCACCTCCACATGGTGACACAGTGTAGTGTGGAACAACACAAGGTAAGTTAGTACTCTTTAGCTGAGAGACCACATTCAAAATGGTGACTAGTCCTTTGCCCACTCCTTGCCTTTTTTGGGCACAGCATTCACAGTAAAGGTCTTGTTTATATAAGTTAAAGCCCAACTCTGGAAGGTTGGATATCACCCCTTGCAGTAGGGTTGTGCCCACACTGCAAAGGTTAACAGCTCATTTGCTCTAGGAGAGAGAAGAAGCACTTTAACTTACATGATCCTCTGCTCCGTTGACAGATGATGCTCCCCTACGCTCCAGCTGTGGATTTTCCTTCAGTGTTATCACATCCAATCCAGGACTATTGACCCTCTATTGGCCTTGATGATGTCAAGACCTTAAGGCTGATACACATGGGCCAAATATCATCTTGTTTCTGTTGATATTTGGCCCGTGTGTACAGCTCCCCATCGAACAGAAGTCTATCTCACAATTGGCTTCTGTTGAACGAACATGCTGGAAAACCAGCATCTGATCAACACTCCCTGATCATTGTGTTCTGGCGGGGAGGCAGACCCCCTGTCAGAACACAATAACAATCAGATATGTTAGTTCGACGACCTCTTCGTTTTTTTTTCCATTCAGCCCAGAGTTGAGAATGCAAGCACAGATTTAGGACTTTACTTTGACTTGCCTTATTTTAGACCAGTGACTCAGAAAATGATTAAAACCATTAATAGAGTAGAAAAGCTCATTTTCAAAATTAGGTCAGAAATGGTAGCTCCTCAGTTCCTATAACAGCTAGTTTTCTTTAAGTCTAAGTCCTCATGCACACAGGACGTTTTTACAGCTGCTGTTTTCAGCTGCAGACATTTTTTTTCTACGGTCAATAAACCCTCCATCACGTTATCCTATGTGTTCATGCACACATAGGCACTTATCAACTGTTTTTAGCAATGACATTTTTGAGCTGTAAAAAAAACCCAAGACCAGTGGGTTCTGAGAGACTTTTTTCAGCTGTAAAAATGCTTTGGCATCCAAAAAAATAATAATAAAAAAAAATGCTCATTGATGCCAGCGCTAAAAAACGCTCAATAACGCTCTCTAACGCTCATTAACGCTGCCGCAAAAACGCCAAAAAAAGCTGAAAAAATCACTGATAAGCTACTGACGTTTTAAGGACGTTTTTTTAACGTCCTGTGTGCATGAAGCCTTAAAGGTAGCAATTTGCTAAATAACATAGACTCTTGGAAATGAAATAACACTGTACACCACAAAACAGTATATTATGATCCATTGATAGGCATCTGTCACCTCTCTAAAATCAAGGTGCATAATGTGTGTGCGTCTGCGGCCAGACTTCCCAATGAGAGAGTAAATATTTTCCAAAGAGTTTTGCAACAGTGCTTAAAGTGTGTCAGGGAGTAAACTGTAAAGCACAGAAGGTTTGCGTCCCTCAGGACTTGTGTGCAGCTTGTTTCAACAAAGGCCACAGACCTTCTTTGTAGGGGGCTTGTCATTTACAGCACAGCTCGTTGTTGTGGTGGTGTGAATGGCCTCTGAGAGCCCTCACACATTGTTGTCTAAACTGTGTAAATTAATGAAGTGACAGAGCTGGTAACCCCTTTCCACTTCAAAATGGAACGCAGCTAGGCCCTTCACATGTCCTTTGAGAAGTATATGAAATAGAAAGAACTGCATACAAAGCACTGTATAGCCTGCTTTCATTTCCTCTAACGAATTGGCTGGCTTTGTGCTATACAGTAGATTCAATACAATAGTTGCTGTTTTATTGTATGATCTTATTCTGTATCCTCTGTATTTGACTATTTGCTATTGGGCTTTTTATACAGTGCTGGAGCACACTACAATGGAGCACACTGTAAACTATCTGCTTGTAACAAGCAAGTGAGGCAAGCAGAATGGCTATGTATGCATCATACGGGACAGGGCGCTGTTCTTACCTGCTGTGTGCCATGATTTGAGCTCCTGTGTCATTTGCCACCATGCAACAAATTATTTGGGTTGACATTGTCCTTGGCGCTGTCTGCCTGGTCATTTTGGAAAGCATGAAAAGTGTCCCGAACACTAGATCCTGCCAGCAAAAGTCCTTTACTATATTTAAAGCCCAATCCAAAGAAATGTATTTTGAACAGAGTTCTTAATTTCTCCATCAATGCCCCCCCCCCCCCCCAGTAATACCTTTCCGTCACTAGTTGTCCTCTCGATTGAATGACACCCAGTACAAGGGCATCATCATGGCACCCTACACTCACAGTGCAATGATGCAGAGAGCACTAAAATCATGTCAGCTCCTCTTTCTGTATCATTGAAGACCTCCCAGCCTGAGAAAAGATCCTGCACATCACATGAACGCCCTGTAGACATCTGGTAAAGTTAAGTATAAAACAACTGTATACAGCCAGGAGGCCTCCAGAGGAATAAGAAGTAAAAGTTGAGTTTTAATTCTCTCAATTTGGATAAAGCAGAACTAAAGGCAAAAGTTTTTTTTATACAGTAGGGTTATATTCCCTGTCAGCCACCTGTGTCCAAATGGGAAGACTTCCCCTCACTTCCTTTTTCATAGCCAAAACAGGATGTGAGAGGAGATCTCTCCAAAGTGAGGGAGTCCTTGGTTGTCACCAGGGTCACCAGAACTAGTATCATCATTGGGCAGTTTCCCCTCTATTCCTGTTCTAGGGATAACCCAAAATTTGGGATTTTCTTGTCTTTTGAATGATAACAGTAAACATGACAAATAGGGAGACATTTCATAACGGGGGCATAGACAGCAATACATTTTTGACAGGTGTTCTAACCCTTCTCCACTTTATTCAAAACTAATAAAATGCCTCTAGTTATACTGTACTTTAGTATAAATATTACATACAAACATTTAATATTCACTTGTGAAGGCAGAGCTCTTTATTCATTGTCATGCTGTGTCACTTTACTTTTATGCTGTGAATGAGCTGTAACTTGATCATATACTACTCTGAAATCATACGTGATTCTGAATAAGCCAGAGGTGGGAATGCCCCCTCTCTCTCCCTATTAACTGGATTATGTATCTGTAAAGCTCCAGTTAGACAGAGGCAGAAGCTGATTAATTAACCCAGTATACAATTATTATTATTAAACAGGATTTATATAGCGCCAACAGTTTGCGCAGCGCTTTACAATATTTGACAAACACAGTGGGGTTGATTTACTAAAGGCAAATAGGCTCTTCACTTTGCAAGGGAATTTAGCGAATGAAGTGAAGCCCTGCTGATTTCCATCATCCAATCATATGCAAGTGCATACTGCACTTGATTGGGCATTCTTTGCACAGAGAAATTTCACCACATTCAATACACTCAAGGAATATGCCCTTGCAATGTGAACAGCCTTTTTGCCTTTAATAAGCCATCCCCTCTATCTGTAAAATAGTTTTACACCAGTAACAAAAAGATGATATAAAAGATCAGTTTATAAACTTTTAAACATAGCAAAACATTTTAAATTAAAATTGACGAAAAACAATTATAGGTTCTCTTCAATTAGAGTTTTGCCTTTTCACTGGTTTGAGCTTCAAATTATTTTATCAAGTTGGTTACATGTTCTTGTTGGCCACAGTTGTGCTGATGAAGCAATGAGACCGTTTTGAATGGGAAAGTTAACCAAAATCAAAGCAAATATCATTTGATCTCTTCTAATATTTCATTTATGTTAGAAAAAGTGCATGAAAAGCACAATAGAAGATACTTTCATTTAGGTTATCCAGAAACCATATAAACACAAGAAAAGTATCATAAATCTAGATTGTGATTTGAAGTTTAACCCAGGCAATTTAACAATGCAAAAGAAAACCAGAAGTACTTTACATTACAGATCATTTTTCCTTTTTGTTAGATCAATCTGATTTATTTACAACCTATTTCCAGCCCATTTGTTTTTGATTTGGATAGAGTGGGACGTTTTATGTTATTTTTTTTATCGCTGTCTGCGACTCCTTTGGTTGAGGTTTTCTCTCACTAGCTGTCCCTATGACACTGGGACTAGAAATAGAGTCATTTTAACCAGGACTGGATGATATAGATAAAAGTATTGTCAAAAGCTCTATCCTGTTCCCACTCTTCTGCCCTGTCACCAGTACATGAAGTAAGGGGAAACCAATGGGGGCACATATAGTTTAGGTTAGGTTTAGTTCCACTTTCACACCATTGTAATTGTTTAGAAAAAATTATGCAGATGGATGTAGAGTGAAAAAAAAAATCCCCTAAGTGCAAATGCATTGACTGAAATGGAGCAAGTCCATTACGCTATGGGTTTACAGGTCGTAATTCCGGGCTTTATTCAACTTACTGGCAGAAAGGAGATTCTGGAAGAAATAGCACCACAGATAGGGTAATTTAACAAGATCTGGCCAAAGTATTAAGAAAAAACCTACCTGGAGTCAAATTGGCCATAGACAGTTTCTGGCTGAATGAAGGTGGATGGAGGAATTCCCCCGACCGGGACATTGTATTCTAAAAGTGGGATCCACCACTGTTAGAATATACTGATTAGCAGCTACAGCCAATCACTAAAGTTTTTTCTTTTTTTTTAATCTTTATTTATAAGAAAAGTTTTCTAGCATGCCTGTTCCATAGACGTCAATCTAATCAAGTTCTATCTAACAGGAGCAGCCACATGGAAATTTGACTGGTTCATCAGGAATCCGTCTATGGCCAGCACAGTCCATTCATTTCTTACTTGGAATGTTGGAACACATAAAAGGAGTTTAGAAAAAACAGAATAAGTTATTAACAGAGAAAAGTCAGGTTAATGCTTATCCTTATAACAATGGAAGATATTTCCTTTAACCAATCTCATGCTTTGTGCACTGAAGCAAAGCACTGCGCATACATTGCATACCATGCAGTTCATTTGGATTTGAGAGCAAGGCAGTGCCATTGATCAGCTAGTTAGTAAATGCCTTTCATTTTCTTATGAAGGGATTAATGTTTGCAGTGACCTTTTCCCAGCATCCTGATATCTATCAGCATTTACTGTGTTTACCATAATTACCTTCATTACTGTACATTCCTTTTCTGACCACATTTGTCTCATTTATTCTTGAATGCATCCATTAATATGAAAGAAGACCAATCTTAACATAATATTGTTATACAGTAGTATGATATTCCTTAATTTGCCGAGTGTGCTAACATGCAGTATTTTGTGCACTAATATGCAAGGCATTACGGCACCGCAGTGGTGGTTTTTAACAGATATGTAGCATTTGCAAATAATGCCCAGATGGCTCATATGGCAGTGTGAAATTAGGTAAGTGCGATGGGAATCCATTGAAAAAAAATAACACTGCAAGACACTGCATTGTTTTGTGAAATCAAATTGCTATACTGTGCTTATATATTATATAAAAGTGTTATTTTGTGATTATTTGTATTAATGATGTACAGTTATTAAAATACAATATTATTAATAGTTGTATTTCAGTCACAAACAATTCTCACATTACTTGCAAACTCTTAAGATCTCTGCACTAAAATTCCCAGGTTGACGTTCCTGCTGTGAGCGTCCATCTTGTTGGACTTTGAAAGTCTAATTTTTCGCTGTTTGTCACTTATCCTTGGTAACTTGAGGCTAAATTTAAGAGTTATGTGGATTCTTACTTGAGTCTTGGTGTGCTTTGTGTATTTCTTTCAAACGAGCAGTAATCTAACGTAAAAAATGTCCCCCTGTGAAGGAGATTCCAGTAGTAAAGACCAGTCACTGCTGCTCTTTCTCCTTGCAGAGTGACTGGTCTTGTATCTGCCCCCTCCTGTAGTCTTCTGCAGGTAACCTGTAGTAAGTGGGACTATTGGGCCCCTCCCACAGCTTAACTCTATGCACAGGCTATATACAGCACAGTTACCATATCAGCGCTACTTTTACAAGGCAATACCTAGGAGGACAATGGTATTTGGTGTACAAAATTATTATTATTATAATACAGGATTTATATAGAGCCAACAGTTTGTGCAGCGCTTTACAATATAAAGAGAGACAATACGGCAACAGTACAATTCAAAACAAGAGGGTTAGAGGGGCCCTGCTCCTGCAAGCTTACAATCTAAGAGGGAGGGGCTGGTGAAACAAAAGGTAGGGACTGTGAGGGATGAACTGATGAGGGGAGTAGAAGATTCCGTTGTTAGCTGGAGGCAGGATAGGCCTCCCTGAAGAGAGGAGTTTTCAGGGATCACTTAAAAGTGGACAGAGTAGGAGACAGGACGACAGATTGGGAAAGAGAGTTCCAGAGGATAGGAGAGGCTCTTGAGAAGTCCTGGAGATGAGCATGGGAGGAGGAGACAAGGGAGCAGCTAGAGAGCAGAAGGTCTTGGGAGAAGAGAAGATGACGGTTTGGGTGATATTTGGAGATAAGATTGATGATGTAGCTTGGGGCAGAATTGTAAATGGCTTTGTATGTCATGGTTAGGGTTTTGAATTTTATTCTTTGGAAAATGGGAAGCCAGTGGAGGGATTGGCAGAGAGGAGTGGCAGACACCTAATGGTTAGTAAGGTGGATGAGTCTGGCAGCAGCATTCATGATAGACTGAAGAGGGGATAGCTTGCGGAGAGGTAGGCCAATTAGGAGGGAGTTACAATAGTCAAGGCAAGTGATAACAAGGGAGTGAATAAGTTGCTTAGTAGTGTCAACGGTTAGGAAGGGACGTATTTTGGAGATATTTCAGAGGTGAAGTGTGCACGATTTGGACGGTGATTGGATTTGGGACTGAAAGGACAGGTCAGAGTCTAGGATTACACCTAGTACAAAAGTGGATTTATATCTGCTGTGGCTATTGAGATATATATTTAGATAACAGATTTTGGGTCCGGAATTCAGCTTTAGATTATAGAAGACCTGGATCGGTAAAATTGCACAATAGTTCCTGATTCACGTATCTCAACTAACCATATAAAATTTGAATATCTAAGCCACTAACTAGCATGGATTCTAAAATGCGGTCCATCCCTGATGTTGTTAGTCGCAATTGTTATTACGGAATAGCTAAACTGGAAAGAATTGCAATGAATTCAGATATTTCTGTGAGCAGTTTGCTGCATTATGTGGATTCCAAGATTTATTCAAGATGAGGGACCTTTCAGGATTCAAAGGTGAATTAGTTCAGTGCATTGATGGTTATTCAGCTAGTTTAAACTGCAAATTGGTGTTTTTTTTAAATCTGTGTTTTTGTTTAATTGAATGCATATGAAAGCATTAGAGGGCAGAATACATCTGTGCTGCATATGGATGCTTAACTTAAAGGCTGCTTTGACGTAACTCTTCAACTGGAGTGTAATTCTAGCAAGTCATTACTGTAAGCATAGTACTAGGGGCAAAAAGGAATATGTTGTATGTGATCTCCTCAAACCGATGTATTGAATTGTTTGGGAATGACAAATTAGAAGGGACCAGGAATTGAAGCTCACTAGGCATGCTGCCAGACATAGTCAAGACACGTTACAAATATGACAGAATATGCCTGGAGGAGCACAAAGGCGCCTCAAGCTGAAGAAAAATGTGTTTATGTGTGTGCATTTCTGTGTGGATGAAAAGGGGGGAGGACATGGGATGGCATAGTAAATTTAGTTTGAGGGAGTGCAGTTATCTCCCTTGGTGGGTGACCTAAGAGCTTGCCATTTTTAATGGTGGTTTGCTCCATTAATCATAGGATTTAAATACCCACTGAGTCAGCACAAAGTTGTTCCCCTTTAACTCTTTTATGATGGTCCAAAGAAAAATAAGGCATTACAACCACACATTTTTTTATTATAATTTTTTTTTAGTTAGCTTTTTTTGATTTTCATCCAATGCTTCATTCCTTTTTTTCTTTTCTCCCTTTCTCCCTCAACGCCAAATTTATATATTTCTTCCTATATGTATGGAAATGCTAAGCACAAATACAGTTTACTCTTTAGAACAAGAGATACTTCACTATACTGCACTGTGTGAGGATACTGGCTTGACCAATTGGGCAAGCTGTTCCATGGAAGGTATGTTTACAACACATACTGTGGAACTACGTTGGGTGGCTATTCCAGCGCAGTCCCACCACATGAGCAAGGCAAAATACCCTGTCTCCGATGTACCCTGTTCACACCATTGTGTTGTGGTGGTTTGCAGGCATTGTGCGCTGAGAAAAAGTACCGCATGCAGTACTTTTTTTCAGTGCAGCACAGTGCGAGGCAATCCACTGCAGCTGGCAATTGAAGTCTATGAGATGTCTGTGTCACGTCTCAATTAATTTTGTTTAAAAAGAAGGAAACAGCACAATGCGTCAAGCTGGCCCCATTGCAATGCAGCAGCTGGTGTGAAATAGCTTGGAATCTGTTGGTTGAATATTTATTAAAGAGTTGATATAACAATGCAATTTGGAATAGAAATATGTCAGTTTGGGGTCATGGTTGTCATTGTCCTCATATAATTACATACAGTCAGTATGAAAGTTGTGTGAAATATTGCTGATACACTAGTGGTTCTTGGGTTTGCTGTATCAGCAGGAATAGTAATTATATTTGAGGTTCTCCAAAGCATGATGAACCTCACTCATTCTAGGAAAAACAGATTAGAACAGTGTTGCCAAAACCATTGCCACCAACAGTACATATTTTTGTGATAACCTTGCATATGCACAGCTGTAGTCTTATGTGTCTTAGCAACTCAATTTCATTATCCGTGTGGAAATTTCCAATACATTAACTATTAGTGGGAACTAAGGACAGGTTTTGAACTACTGGACCTTTCAGAGCTGCAAACAAACATCTTTCTTTTGTAGCTTTAGTGACTTTTTCTGCCCCTTTACTTTTCTATTTTCTCTTAACAGAAACAAGTAATGTCTGTGAGACTTTTTTTATTTGCATCACCATCAAATTTTTCAAGACAAGATTACGGGGTGTGCTGCTTAGACTTTGAAGAAGGGGCCACACCCTGAAAGCTTGTCCTGAAAAATTGGATTTTGGTGCACATAAAAAATTATCATGGACAGTACTCCATTGTTTTTGGTGCAAGTACACTTATAGAGCTATAATCACCTCAAGCTGTTTTCAGTTACAGTAGCAAGTGCCCCCATTGTAAAATGTCCCCTTTATTCCTATTTTTCATCTAATTCATTTTTATTAGAGTTTTACAAAATCAGAACATTAGAGAATAGAAAACATGGACAGCCTTATGTGATGGTTATTACAATACTGAAGACAAACAAGGACCAAAGAAGAATTTCTCACTGTAAGCTATCAGAGGTCTCATTGCAGATGATATAACAATTGTGAGAAAGACTGATAATAACTTCCATGTAACCATGAGTCCAAAAAGAAAGAGAAATAAAAATAAAAAAAAAACCCTGAGAGAGGAAGATAGGAAAAAGTCACAGAAGAAGAGGTCAGAAAAGAAGGGAGAAGGAAGAGAAGCAGAGAGGATGAAGGGTAAAAGAGGATACCTAAGGAAACCTTGTGTTTCAAATGGTAGATGGAGACAGAGGATGACTTCCAGGATCCCGTAATAGTGATTTTGGGTGCCAAAAATACAAACTAAGCTAAGCGCCACATAGGGCGTGATGATAATCCTGGTGGTGAGTCATTGAGCAAAGCAACATGAAGTTGTTGAACTGTCCGGGGACCTGTCAATTTGAGAAGCATACAGAAGAAAACTGCGGATCCTGGGGCATTCCCACCAAATTTGGAGCATAGTACCACAAAGGGAGCATCCCCTGAATCACTCTGCTGATGCCGTTGGATACATTCTGGCCAGGTGAGCAGGGACCAAATACCACCTTGTGAGGACTTTAATACTAGTCTCTATCAGAGAGACATTTAATATCTCCTTGTAAGAAATTGTTTTATTCCTTTTTTGATGCTTTTTTCACTTTCAGTTCTGATGAGGTGAAAATAGCTATTAGTCCCCTGAGGGGGACATGCAAGGACAATAATAAAAAACGCATTTGTGCTTGCACATGATTGGATGATAGAAATCAGCAGAGCTTCCCCTCATTTCAGATCCTTCCCTTCAGATCTACAGTGACTGCACTTCCAAGTGCACTTTGCAGTGCACCTTGCAGTGCACAGTGGATTTGCCTTAGTGAATCAACCCCATAGAGTATAAATTTCCCCAGTGGGTGCACAGACAGCAAAAAATAAATAATGGCTTGGGTGCTAAGTCTTCCCGATATATCTAAATGTTAAAAATGGGAAAAATAACGTTTTGGCTTTAA
Source organism: Glandirana rugosa (assembly GCA_018402905.1). Taxonomy (NCBI): domain Eukaryota; kingdom Metazoa; phylum Chordata; class Amphibia; order Anura; family Ranidae; genus Glandirana; species Glandirana rugosa. Next base: position 323,494 of record BLSH010296313.1, read on the forward strand.
ATACTAAAAATAGTTTTTGTGAGGGTCAGAGCTCAGTAAACTGAAGTCTAATTGGTTGCTGTATGGCTAAGTTGTTTCTATTTGCACTGATTTATTGGATAACTAAAAGTATCCAGTTAGAGGCAAACTTGCATTGCATTTTCATTGCGTGTGAACATTGAGCATTGTGCCTTTGCGTAGGCTCTAGCAGATCATTACTGTCAGCTCTTCTCAGCTTTCACATGTGCGTATGTAATGTTGAATCACCAAAAGATGAAAAAGAACAACAGAGTAGTCAGAGACAAGCAAATTAATATCAAAGATCTAATAGTCATATTATAATAGTTTCCTAATCCAAGGATCATCTTTATTTTAATAGCCAGTGGTGTAGGAATTGGGGCCCATTTCCTGGCTGTCCCTCTCGCTTTTGCTTCCCGACCCAATACTTATTTTTAATCCAGAGTGCACTGTGTAGATAAGTATTGATCATATGTTTCACAAGTTCTTGAGGGTCACTGGTTTCCCATGCATACCCTGTACATGGTCATTTTACATCACACACTCATGGTGAAGCATCGTTGCATTCTTTGCCAGCTGTCAGATGCCTCCTTGCTCAACTCTACTGTGTAACATTAGACCAGAAAACCTGTAGCCTAGATGTGTTCTACATTAAAAGTGTTCAGTTGGGGAGCAGTAAAGGTGAGGTCAGGGGAAACCACTTCACGACATGCTTTTGCACCCATCTCTAGCTTTGTAACTATGGATAGCCATATTAGTTTATTGTCTTATTTAATCTTTTAGAAAGATTGAAAATTTCAGAAGTAGCATGGAGTATTTCTGATCCAACTAAAGGGAGAGTCAGAGGATTTGCTGACAACTTTTATAATCCAAACATGTCTTACAGGAGACAGATATTCTGTACATCTCAGGATGTTTACAATTGACATTTTGCCCAGTATTCTTTGCAGTCTCATTCTAATGTTAAAAGTGCAGACAAACATTTGATGGCAGGACAAAGTAATATTACAGTGCAGTCCGTGGGTTGCTTACAGGAACAAGAAAACCTATCTATCACTTTGCGGTAGCACAAAATTACAAGCTGCATTAACATAAAATAACATTTAAATTGCAATGTTCATGTTGGATTTGAAGTCAGAACAAACAGAAGTTGATGGTGTGGGGGTGTATGAGACGTTCTACCGGTCTGTTTGAGTTCACACTGCTATTTGTTCCTAGAAGCTGGTTACAAATTCTTGACAAGTGGGGTGGTGTGACACATAGCTGAGCCATTTATGATGAGTTATTTGCTTGTTGTATGTACTTAGATTGTGTATAGCATGGGGGATTGTAGTGATGTAAATTCACTGACGTCTTTTTAAATCTTCAAAAATATTGTGTTATTCTTATTTGTGGGAAGCATTTTTTTGCATTTTAATGTTATTCCCACATTTTTAACACTCAGCTTGATAGAACCAGGGAGACAAACCTATCAAACATTTAAGTTTTCTTGATCATTACATTATTTTACCCTGATTATAATGTATTGTAGGTGCTGATTACATAGTAAGATAGATAACCAGGTTAAAAAAAATAAACTTTGTAGTTTTAGCTCTTAGCTTTAGGGTAAAGGACCTAAACTTATTGTATAGATTAGTGGAAATGCATAAAACACGTTTTGCTCATGGTAAACTAAGCTGGAACTAAAATTACATTTACTCTTGGGCTAATAAAAATGCAGTTCTCAGATCAAGGCTTCCATTTTAGCAGTTGACAGATGCATATGGGGCATATTTATAAAGCAGTGAACCTGACTGATCAGCAAACTCTTCCATAATTCTTCCAGGTCCATGAATAAACCTTCATGTATAATTTTGGTTCCACTTTAGACTTATTTCATATGGTGGTGCTTCTTGATCACACCATTTCCCTATAAGAGTGAACCAAATGTTATTTACAGTGTACCATTACCACCCAGACCTCACTATTCTGTTTTGATTAGTAGACTGGTCAAATCACATGTTGGTTACTAATATCTCTCAGAAGTGCCAGTAGTTAGTTATCTGTGCCACGATTCCCAGATTTGCCCAACAGATACAGGCATTACAATGCCAAATGATGGCATTACACTCTCAGCTGCCATTGCACTGCCAAATGATAGTATCACACTCCTTGCTATTACAAAGCCAAAATATGACCTCACACTGGCCAAATAGATTTTTAAATGTAGAATAACATAACGGGGCAGGTTAAAAAGTGAAAATTATACCTTCGATCTTGTGGGACACAAGAGAGACACAAAATACTGTTTACAAACCTTATGTTTGGAGTCTGATAGATATAAGGAGTCAGAAGGTGGCTCACCCACATCTGTCTTCCCTAAACTGGTCACCCTTTCTTATTTGCTGTGGTTTTCCACTAACCGTGAATGTTCAAATTAAGTAATATCTAAAGATCTACAGTCATATAAGTAGAATACCAGCCTAAATCTAGCTAGTTTTAAAATGTCCCCTCCCCCTCCTAACACCTACGCTGATTACCCTATGTAAAAAAAGATCTAAATGTTTTTTTATTTTAAGCTCACTCCAGTCAAGTCACATGATCTGGCTCCCCTGTGTCAGCCAGCGGTGGCTGCAGTGGAGAGGAGGTAGCACCAGCAACAGCTGGGACATTGGAGCCTATGGGTGTCGTCACTGCTGCCAGGCATTCACAGCTGTTGCCAAGCGTTCCCTCCTCTTCCCTGCAACTTACACTGCCTGAAACAAGGGATAACATGAGGGTAAATCTCTTCATAGACATTTACATTTTAGATTTCCCATCACCTCCTGTACTGTAGACAATAGTCACCTAGACCAGTAATTGGGCTGAATCGCTCCAGGGGGACACATGCAGCAATAAAACCCAACAGGGGCTCTTCATCCTCTTTATCCAAAAAAAAAAGTTTGGGTCTACACTTTAACACAAATAGCCCTTAATAAAACGTTCCTGCCGTTAGAATTCACAGATCAGTGCTGCTGCTATAGCCTGCAGTGGTAATCCAGAGGAAATATTCCAGCAAGGCGGTTTTACAGAAGATACATTTACTACTGTATAGCCACAGTGCCCATGGATCAAAATTTGGCTTGTCCTGCTGAACCAGCTGAATTTCAATCTATCTATGGGCAGTTTTATACATTTTTATCAATAATATTGGCTGTAAGATATGTGTCAGATACATTACTCAAATGAGAATCCCATCTACTATATGATGGAAGGAATTTTGAGGCACTAAGTATAGACAAATTAAAGAATATCCATAAAAAATACAAAATCTTTATTCATACAAATCTCAGGTCAAAAACAAATTAAAATAACAACATTGTACAAGACCTGACCCCAATACAACATGCCATCTAATTGGATCTGACCAGACTCAAAATATATTGGGTGACCAGCTTCCTGGTTACAATTGTGATAGGCCGTGTTGAGGCTCAAAGCATTTTCTGGATTTCCCATTTCCACATCTTCAGGAGCAGTGGAAATTCAGAGCAACTGTATGAACATCAAAGTTTAAATTAGCAATGGTATGTAACTGACTGTAAGTCACAACATTTAATTACATGCTGTCCATAATACCTTTTGGAGGTTCAGAACTGCAAATCTAGGCCCAGCTGGAGACCACACAGGAGGGCAATGCCATCCAACCGAAGGATGGGCATACCACTGAGGCCAAGCCAGGTACACGCAATATCCATGAATAGATATAATGTGAAATACATACAGAATTTATACAGATAAAGATTTTTTTTTTTTTAAATAGAGGTTATTGTACTGTATGGGGTCAGCTATTACATTTTGAATCTGGTTGGCTCTAAGTAGATGATTGAGCATGTTGTATGGGGTCAGGGCTTGTATAATGTTGTTATTGTAACTTGTTTTTAACTGAGATGTGTATGAATAAAGATTTTATATTATTTTATGGATATAATTTGTCTGTGTGTAGTGACTCCAAAGTCCTACCATCATCTGTATCCATGGGATTCTTATATGGGCAGCTTTAGTTTCATCCAGTTACTTTAGCTTCTCCCACAACTCAAAAATATACTGACTTTCATCCAAAGTGGATCCTAATAAGAATGTAGCAGGAATGCTAGATTGTAAGCTACAGTAAAATAAGAACTGAAGTAAATGTACAACACCCTGTAAGATGATTTTCAACATAGCAGCTATGAATAAATGAATGCATAAACTGAATGCAATAATTGCTAAAGGGTAATATCTATTGTAAACCCACTACAGATGTGTGATGTTGACCTACGGCCATATAGATTCACCTTCACTATTTTTACTCTGTTGGCTTTCACTTTGCATCATGGTGCTTGCTCTCACATACAGTCCTATAGTCTTATTTTACCCCAGTTCACAGCTGTGTTGGCATTGCTTCAAAAAAAAAAAAAAAATCAGTGTTCACTACATATTGCATTTTATCATTCTTTAATGTTTGGATTATTTGAATTGTTCTCACTCCTACAAAAGCTGCCAGCATCACGACAAGTAGGACATCAGAAGTCTAAACAAAAACCTGCTCTGACCCTAGCTGCATACAAATGAAATGGTGCTGGCACCCAGTTTTTTTTTTGTCAAATAGAAAAAGAGGAGCAGATTCACTGATTTAGCTGCCAATGACTATAATAAATAATGCAGACAAGGACACGCTAATGTAATATTCAGGAGCCAGTCACTCCACTGTAGGAGGCAGAGACCAATTTTGTGAGCAAGGGAAATTTTCATAACTGAAAAAAAAAAAAAATAAGAGCCAGATATCATTTTATATCAGGCGTCTTAGCTACATGGCTTCTGAGATTTTATTGTCTCTGAAATACTGTTGTTTTATAATATTTCTTTGATGTTGTGTTCCCTTTAAAACTCCCTACATGCTCAGAGGAGCACAATTATTTAACGTTTACTGATAAAAGAATTAAAGAAAAAAAAAAAAAAGAAACTGGCATTCATCAGGCTTGCAAAGAACAGTGTAAAGTTACGTAGCAAAGTTTGCCTTTGTTTAATGCGACAGATAAAGTTGCCTCTTTTTAAATAAATTTAGAGCTTTGGTACTTTAAATTCTTCCTTTAGATCACAGACAGCATAAACTACATTGACTGTTCTCATTACTTTTTGCGTGTTAAAACAAAAAATCTGAAAGCTCAATAAATAGCAGAGCAACTTACAAGGTGATAATACCTGATATATTGAAAATAACTCTGTGGGTTCGATTTTAAGTAATGTAAACCGTGCAACAGATAGATATCTGCAATTAATTCAGTGGTGGCACATTACATACACTGAACTCACCGTTACCTTCTGCTTAAGCATCTCAGTTAATTGAGGGATCAGAATACCAAAAGCTGAAATTAAAACCTACTTGTCTGTTGATGGGTGAACTTAAAGAGAAGGTTCTCAGTTTACCTCTTTTCCAGACCAAAAAAATAGCTATATCATTCCCTTGTATAGTGTGGGGTACAGCATATTTTTATAGTAGAATTAGCTAGAACATCTGCAGCGTTATACTGACATATTGCCCCCTTCAATAAAGTCTGTAGAGAGCAGTGGTGGTGTTTAAAGTGCAGTATAGTGATTAGTAGTGAGTGAATCTGCCCATCAATTTGTTATGCGTTCTGCAGATCTTGTTAAAGATTTGGCAAACCCAAACTTAGAGGCAATTCCCTTTGAAATCAAAGAGGGGGCAAACTTTTTTGTTAAAGTCTGCTCATTTTTAGGACTAATAGGCAAACAACTGTCAAAAAGGCAATGGACACTGCCATGGGGGACATGTATCAATGCAAAAAAAAAAAATTAAATGCTGTACAATTGGAAGATGTTTTATTGTAGGCTTGAAGGGAAACACACAATTAAAAATGCACAAATTTTACAAAAATAAAACAGCTTTCCATGAATTCTACACATGCTTACCTCATGTTCTTCATAGCTGTTTAAACACACTGCTCGATTACTTCTGCCTTACTTCCTGGTCAGACATTAGGTCATGACACAGGAAGGAATTGACCAGCTGAGGGTAGATGATGCAGAGTGTGTGCTAATGAGATCAGCTAGTCAACTACTTCCTGTGTCAGGAACTTTTCCTTATGCCGGTGAACTTATCCTTTAAAGCTCAAGTGTGCTATCCATTCAGAGCACTGTACTGCGATTGTGACTCCTTTGCGCAGGGAGTGACGCCATCAGGGCCCGGGCCATTCAAATGGCCAGAGTACGTGAACCCAGAAGAAGACCGGGTGAAGATGGAGGTCCTGTCAGTGGTGACAGCGTGAAGCTGTAGGGTCTGCTGTTCAGGTAAGTCTGTTGTAATGTGCTAGTATACAGTGCATGCTAGCACATTATGAAATTAACCTGCGAGGGGCCATTTTTTTTTAAAAAAAAGAGACTTTACAGCTGCTTTAAAACAAAGAGCACAGGCTGAGAGGTTGCTACAAGAAATAAGCTACTACAGCAGTGTAAAATGTGCCAGTGGCAGGAGAGTTTTAATCAGGGATAGTAGGCCAAAATGTACTAGAAGCAGAGTACATACATTGGTTTTACTAAAAGAATTAAGAGACTGATGATGATATAGTAGTATACAACTGACCAACAGAAAGACAATTTTATTCATTAAAGCTAGGTCCAAATGTACTAAAGGCAAAGAGCACAAGCTGGGATTTTATTACAAGAATTAAGATACTACAGAGAATACAGTGTGTTTAATTGACCAGCAGCAGGACAGTTTTAATCAGGGATAATAGGCCTCACTGGTGTATACCTAACCTTTATTTGTCACAATGAGGGTGTTTTAAATGTGAGTGATATAATGTGAGGTGGTTTAGTTGCACACTGTTTTTGCAACTGAACAAATGCTCAGTAACAAGTGAATGATCTAATTTGAGCTCCCCAAACGTAAAAAAAGCCCTATCAACATAAAATTAAAGTTTAAAAAATCCACAAAATACTACCCCTGAAACAAAAGCCCCCTTTTAAAGAAAGGCAACTAAAAAAGAAAAATGAAACGTTCTCTATGGATGGGTCAGCAGCTAAAAATGACTACCAATCTGAAATCAATTACAAAGTAAAATGAAAGACAAAAAGTCTCCCAGTATTAAGCACAATAGAAGGCAGCAAAAATGGTTTGCCCAAAGAGCTAGCAATCAGAATGAAAGTACAGTTTAGTTTTCTAACTGACGCTAATTTCTTCCCTATACAGTTTTTTAGCTTTTCCTTTGCTTTTCCTACAACAGCTTTCAATTCACTGAAAATATGGCTGCTCATTGCCCCTCCTGTTATAGTAAGGGGGGTGACTTAACCAAAAGCCTCCATACTAGTCCTTCCAAGTCTTTTAGCCCTAGTCCAAATGCCATGGAAAGCATTATGGTTGTAAAAAACTCTCCCTAGCAAGTCTGCACATAAATTCACCAAGACTGTGAATTTTAAGCCTGCAGAATTTATGGCAAACCCATAGTAGTGGTGAATTCGAACCTCGGTCCTGATAGTTACCAAAGTTGCAAATATTAGTAATATGTGTTAAGGTTTGGTTGATTTTTTATTCTGATTCTTCACTTTTGTAGAATAGTGGGGTTGATGTACTAAAACTGGAGAGTGCAAAATCTGGTGCAACTGTGCATGGTTGCCAATCAGCTTGTTCAATTAAGCTATGACAAAAAAAAAAAAAATGGAATCTGATTGGTTTCTATGTAGAGCTGCACCAGATTTTGTATCCTTCAGTTTTAGTAAATCAACCCCAGTGTTTCTTATTGGGCTGACTTACCGAATAAGCCAGTTGGGTGAACCGGGGACACATGTGCATTGCTTCCTACTGCCTTCATTTACAGGAACTCTGTATTGACCAACCGTTACATCCATCTTTTTCTGCATGTTAAAACTTATTTTTATCATTTAGTTTTGCTTACTGGACTTTTAGTATATATTGACATGCAGCATATTAAGTTTCCATTTAACAACTTGCTGACCAGCCGCCATCATTATACTACGGCAGGCGGACATGTTCCCATAGCTGAACGTTGGCCTTTTAAACACCTATAGCAGGCATGCACGCTGCACGGTGGGGGAGCTGATGCGCATGGCCAGTGGCCGCGATGTCCGGAAAACAGCCAGAATGTGGATCTGTCGATGTAAACCAACAGATCCCCGTTCTGACAGGGAAGTAGAGAGAGATCTGCTATTCCTAGTGATCAGGAACAGCGTTCCCTCTCTACTCCCAGTCAGTCCATTCCCCTCACAGTTAGAAACACCTCCCTAGGGAACACAGTTGACCCCTTGATCGCCCCTAGTGTTAGCCCCTTCCCTGTCAGTGACATTTACACAGTAATCAGTGCATTTTTTATAGCACTGATCGATGTATAAATGTCAATGGTCCCAAAAAAGTGTCAAAAGTGTCCGATCTGTCCGCCGCAATGTCGCAGTCACACTAAAAAATGCTGAGCACCGCCATTACTATTAAAAAAATAATAATAATAAATTAATTAATTAATTAAAATTACATAAATCTATTCCCTATTTTGTAGATGCTATAACTTTTGCGCAAACTAATCAGTATTTGCTTATTGCGATTTTTTGTACCAAAAATATGTAGAAGAATACATATTGGCCTAAACTGATGAAGAAATTCATTTTTTAATAGATTTTTGGATATTTATTATAGCAAAAAGTAAAAAATATTGTTTTTTTTTTTCAAAATTGTCACTATTTTTTTGTTTATAGCACAAAAAACAAAAACGGAAGAGGTAATCAAATACCCCCAAAAGAAAGCTCTATTGGTGGGAAAAAAGGACATCAATTTTGTTAGGGTACAACATCACACGACCGCACAATTGTCAGTTAAAGTGATGCAGTGCCGTATGACAAACAACGGCTTGGTCATTAAGGGGTAAAATCTTCCGGTCCTTAAGTGGGTAATGAACATGACATAGTTGCATAGATAATTTACTGTTTCCTCAGTATGGAAAGTAAGACCACGTTTACAAAACAGGAATAAGCCGAACACACACGTGAAACATAGATAACAGCACAAAAAAAAAAAAACAATGAGGTTTTTATGACTGGAAGTAGGTTTTTAGTAGGTCCTCCTAAGACATAAGATAAATGCACCAGCAACTGTGTTTAAAATATAGATTTTTTTTCCTTCTAACTGCAAAACATTTTCACTGCTGAATGTATCACCAAGGTATTAAATAGATCAATGATCTACACACGATTAGTTAATGGTCAGCAAAGGACTTAAATTCTTGGATTACGGTTCCTCACCCCATCTATTATCTTAGTGTGAGTACATTCATTTGACCATCACCATGATAAGGCCCACCTGTGTATAATTGGAAGTGTCAGCAATTCCGGTTGTCTAATGTGTCTGGTCACTAGCTTGCCACACTAATTGGGCACAATGGGATCAGTTAGATGGCTTAATGCCCTCCACTCTGTTGTGGTTGTTTTGGCACAGCTATGGCTTATCATTCATCAATAAAAATAATATTAAGTTGTTAGGATATGTGTATTAGGAAACTTTGAAATGTAATCTCATCTATTGGCAAAAAATATATAATTATCCTTCAAATGCACAACTTACACAAGAGCTGTACAATGCAAAAAAAAATGCTCCCAAGAAAGTATAGTATATAAATGTCTAGAGAAGCCTAAATGGTTATGTAATATATGAATCATGATATTATTATGACTTGCTTTTATACCATCGTCATTGAAATAATTCCTTAGGCTTGTTCACTAGATGTTTGTAATTAACTGTTCAATGATGTGATTAATTAGTTGTGCTTATGTTATGTGAAATTTTAAATCTGTTGTGCCAATTGAGCCATCTGCATATAAAGCACAGCATATAATAAACCAGAGGATTCTGTAGAAGGTCCATCTGTCATGTAGGTGTGTATTAATGTGATTAGTAAACTGAGTAATCTATCTTTAAAACATTATCATGACAAACACACTGTCCTCCCTGTTATTAGAAAAATCCGAATGATGTGTTAAATAGTAATTAGGATATTACAGATTTTAACACTGTGTCTGGAAGATAATTAATTAGAATTGCAAAGTACTGTAGCAAATAAGAATTTAAAGTCCACTGAATTAGCTCTGCCAAAAGCCATGGGTTATATTATATACATCTACATTTTTTCTGTTAATAATGTCCATTGTTATATATGTTTTTACATAGCTTGCCATTCTTTACCAATATTTTAATGCTGCCAGTAGATAGGCAAAGTTTATTAATACAGTAGATCTTTGGGCCACAAAATGTTTACACTAAGGGTTATTGTCAGAGTTGAGATTACAGAAAGGCCTAGTGTTGAGCTGGGGTTAAAAAAGAGGGATGGAGTTGCAAAGAGGGTTATTTTCAGGGTTATGGTTGCAGGAAAGGTTTAGATTTGGACTACAGTGAGGGAAATTGTTAAATGGAAAGTTAGAGTCATGGCTGGAGTTGCAAAATTGGTTACTATGAGGGTTAGGAGTTGATTTACTAAAGCTGGAGAGTGCAACATCTGGTGCAGCTGTGTATGATAGCCAATCAGCTTCTAACCTCAGCTTGTTCAATTAAGCTTTGACAATGAAAGTTGGAAGCTGATTGGCTTTTATGCAGAGCTGCAACAGATTTTGCACTCTCCAGCTTTATTAACCACTTGCCGACCGCTCGCCGCAGCGTGACAGTGGCACAGTCCCCCAAAATCAAGGACAGTTGGAAACTATGGTATACTGTATATATTCAAATAAGGTTCTTGTGTGTGTATCTGATCTTTAGAGCATATGGAGTGTTCTTAATTTCACCATAGAGTAGTGTAGCAAAAAAATTCCTTAACTCTGCAAAATTTAACAATGATTAGCTGTAGTGCATTTTCCATAAGGCATATTGCTCCCAAAGGCTACAGTGACCCCACAAAGCTACCTGATGTGCTTGTTCACATTCCCTAAATCAGTGGTTCTCAACTCATGTCCTCGGGACCCACCAACAGACCAGCTTTTAAGTATTACCTTGGGGAGATGCAGACTAGAATACTGCAATCACTGAGCAGCAAATTATATCACCTGTGATGTATTTCAATTATCCTGCAAACCTGGCTTGTTAGTGGGCCCATAGGACAAGAGTTGAGGACCACTACCCTAAATGGTGAGATTGTTGTGTAGCTTATTTTATTCATTGCCTTTAGTGCTAGAATATGTTGTAGCACTTTACAGAGTACATGTCACTTTAAGAAAAAAGAACAGATGCTTGTTCCCCATGCGCTAAGTCCATAGCTCTGACCTCACCTGATTCTAAAGCGGGTAGCCACAAGCAGAAGGATCAGGTTTTAGGAACAGGTTGCTGATATGGTTGGTGCACAAGCTTTTAGAACGTGAGTGCAATATCTTGATATTGTATCCTTTTATTTAAGAAGATTTCACACCATTCCAGTCTGCTCTCTGCTATTTCCTACTAATAGTGTTTTTTATAATATAGAGCTCCTCTGTATATCCATCAAGCTGCAAGGCTGCAATTGTTTGAATTTCTGTCCTTTTGCTGCCCGTGGAACTCCTACCAATTAAATTGTATATAATTTGCTAAGGCATTCAAAGTGATTTTCATACATTGTTGTAATCATTTCTAGTTTGTAGTGCAGTGTTTCTCTACCTTTCTTCAGTTGTGGCACCCTTTAAAATTGTACACAGCATCAAGGCACCCCATTGTAAAATGTGAAAAACTGTATTAATGGTTTTACTTAACACAGCAGCATCCACACATGCATGATACCCAAGACAATACACCTTTGCACACTAGTACTGACTAGTATTTCAGCATTTATTTTCTCCCCCACTTTGTCTCCCTCATTCAGCTAATATGATCCCAGTGCTGACGGAGAGGGTCAGGAGTGGGCCAAACAAAGAGCATCCGAAATGCTCCTTATCAACCGATGAGGTCATGGCTAGTTATAATGCTGCATAATACCAACCTGTGACTTTGTGTAGCAAAAAGGCAAGTTTGATCCACTTAATGGCTTGTGGATAATTTATAGGCAATTTGGAGAAATTTTTAGACATTTTGCCAAGGTACCCCTAAAGAACCCAGAAGACACTCCATAGTGCCATGGCAACCTGGTTTTAAAAGATTGGTTTAGTGTATATATCATGTCCAGTCAATAAAGCCAGACATACGTGGATCGGAATTTGATCGGTTCAGGAGGGCCTGGCCGAATTTTAATCTATGTATGGGCTAGCAGGTCTACACAAGTCAATCTAACGACCAACTTGTGTACAACCAGCCTGTCTTTTTCCCCCCTGAACAATCAGTGCCACTGGGTATAGTCGGCAACACTTATCATTTTATTGTGCTGGTGAGGAAGGCTCCTCAGAATACCGTAGCACAGTGGGAGGATTCCCTCATTCACATCGAATGTGTGGATACGGCAACTGGTACACTTTTGTTTAAGTTCAATCCACTGCTTGAACAGAAAAAAAGTAGAATGTATGGGATGGGCTACTTAACTTTTGTTACATATCACTTTAGTCCCTTGACCAAGCAAGATTAAAATCTAACATCCCTTTCATGGACACACATACATATACTTCCATGTTCAATTAAGGGGACCACCCAAAGAAAACTATTCAGATATAATTCATATTTTACAAATGGTTGCTTGTAGCATGTTTGGTGGGAGTAGAGCCTACATCCCAGTGCTGCAAAGCCACAAACTTAACCACTAATTCTGGCCTATGTACCACTGTAAGATTAGAGCTTTGTATAAAACATCAGTGCTGTTACAAGTTTGTAATTGATTGCCGTCTTGAACTTGATGGATGCTTAGCTGTCCAGCTGAGGAGATAAATTACCGGAAAAACACCCAGACATCTATTTAGATGGCTGAAGCTGTGGGTGGGTGATGTTTTACCTGCTGCGAACAAAAGCCATCTAGAGCCTTTAATTCACTCACACAGCTGTCCCATGTCTGAGTTTGTAACTAAATCTGCGGCATCCCAAAGGTGGCGTTGCTAATCTGTTCAAGGACAGGCTGCCTCCGCTTGTGTTAGTTCTGTATATAAACAGCCATGGGGGTACAAATGTAAACTGGCAGTCAAGATACACTTAAACAATTCCCTGAGGTTATTTAAATATGCGATGATGTTAGCTCAACAGCATTTACCTGTTGCATTTCCTTGGCATGAAAAAAAACAATGGCTTAGATGTGACAAACGCTTGTTTAGTCCTTTTTGCTCATTCCTCAATGCCTTGTATTGTGTTTGCTTTATAGTCTTTTAGCTTGTTAAAATTTGCCTGCAGTCCCAATGAAAACAAAATGCCCCTCATGTGAATTGTACATTCTAAGTAATTTGCCTCTTACCATAACAGACACATGTGTGCATGATATGATTTTGCTGTGCTATAAAACACATGGCCAGACAAGCAATTATTCGCTGCAAGGAGTCGGATAATTAAGCAATAATTACTAATAATGGCATTAGCCTGCTGTAAATGTTGTGCCTAGGGATTATAAGGCTTCAATAATGTGTAATGAATACCGATGAGGAATGCATTAACAATTTATAGTGGTCTGATAGTTATTGGTTGGAATATTGTCTTTTTCTGTTGTTAGTGACTAAAACATACATGGGCTGATTTTTCATTAATTGGGAAATTGTATCCAATATCTTCTACCCATTTGTGTGACTATAGCCAGGCTGTGGAGTTCTATTACCAGTTTCAACAATTCTTTCTGCAGTTGTGATTATATCATCCAGAAAGCCTTCAGTAGATTTCTGTCTGTACCAGTTTGCATGTCTTTCCCTGCATTTGCTAGTTCATATAATACCAAGTAATTGTTAGTGATGGTTCTGTCCGCTGAATGTGTCTCAAAAATCAACCAGTTATAGAAATTAAGAAATTAAGTTCATTGCCGATAGTATTATACGACTGAATTTCAAATGGCAATAGTGTTATTACCTCTATAGACTCTACCAAAGGTAAAAACAAGGAAAAATATTATTTTGGAAAAATGCTGTGAACATGGATATATAGATAATGTGCTATGCTTTAAAGTATGCTATAACACTATTTTGTATACCTGAATTCTTTCATTTTATTTGTACTGTGACAATAGCAATGTAATAATGGGTGGGTTTGCCTTGGAGGGCCACATAAGCTTAAAGTGTATTTAGGTCTAAACATCTTTTTTCACTTTTGATAGAGTGTAGAATAGTTAAAAACCCTGTCAAATATTTTTGTTTTTCCATATGTGACCCATTGGGGAGATTTTCTTTTAGTTTACTTACTGCCCTGTAGACAGAACATGAAGCAAGAAGAATAACTCGAAAGTGAGGGAAGTCCTGTCTTGGACTGCTGTCACTGTAACATGTGTGCAATTAGTTATATGCCCTCTATTTGTGTTTTAGTGACATCATTTTTGGAGAAATAGGAAGAGATAGCTTGACCGCCGCACACCTCACAAAGCCCGAGTGGTTAGCAGGTAAAAGCAGCCTTTGCTTGGTTCATCAAGGCCACGTCCCCAACATGTTTTGCATTGCCCCTGGGCTTAATCATGGACCTCCATGATTAAACCCCGGGGCCTGGGAAAAACATGTTGGAAGCGTGGCCTGGGTGGATCAAGCTGAGGTTGCTTTTACCTGCTAACCACTCGAGCTTTGTGAGGTGTGCGGGGGTCAGGCTATATCTTCAAATTTGTACAGCGTGCTTTGGGTCTGGATGAACCACTCTCCAGCCTACACCCTCACTAGTCAGCAGCATCTAACTCATTGGACCTTGTCAACCTGAGCGGGGGCCCCTAAAAATGTATTGTGGACATCATTTTTTGATGTTTACTTTTTATGAGTTTTATTGACAGTCCTGCTCTCAGCAGGGACATGGACAGCAATGCAAACACAAAAGGGGTCTTGACCCTTTCACTACTCTATACCCAAAAAATTTGGGCCTTAGATACAATTTAACTTATATGGTAATCATCAGCGACACATTAGGATACTAGGCCCTTGAGAACCTTGTTTGATAATGTAATAATCAATATAATTTCAGTACATGTATTGATTAATGAGTGGGATATAAAATAGTGCAACACGTCACACACTTTGCCTCATGTATGATATGGAAAGAGGACCTTCAGAGAATGAGTTATAACCTGTTTGCTAAGGCCTAAGGAAAATGCAGACTAACTGTTAGTGAACCAACATTTCTTCTGCAGGTATTATCTTACTATTGTGCGGTTCTTAAATAAGCTTAATTGCCCTATAGCAAGGCATTGTTTTAATATCTTATTTTTGCAGTTGATTATTTAAAAACTATAGGTTGCCCACTTGGTTTGTGATTAGAGTTGAGCGAACCCGAACTGTAAAGTTCGGGTCCGTAACGAACTTTGGGGTATCCGTGACCCGGACCCGAACCCGGACATTTGAAAAAAAGTTTGGGTTCGGGTTCTAGGTTTGGGTATTTGATCACGCATGTTGAATAGCTGCAGGGCAGCCAATCAACAAGCGTTTTACTGGTTTGCCCTTAGAAGCCATCACAGCCATGCCTACTAATGGCATGTCACAATTAATGGTCCACCCTACTAACCAATCAGATTTTACCCTTTATTCATTCATGATTCATATGTTATATTTGCCAGCAGTTATAGTCAGTTATTGCTATTTATCACCTAACTTTGATAAATATTTTATTGATCTGTGAAAGTTCAAACAGTATATATTAAAATTGTAAACTGTTTGTAGCCTTACACCATGCATGAAACATTTTCTGTAGTGCTTGGTGTAATCTTTAATGTTTATACTGCAGCCATCTGGTAAGATACTCAGTTGTAAGTGAGAAATGTGTCACGATCGGAGGATGATTAATGAGCAGGACATCATGAAGAATAAGAGCTGCTTTCAGAGCTGCAGCTTTAGCATAATGAAATTCAGTACGAAGTCTTCTTATATTAAATTGGTTAACCAAGCAAAGTAAAACAGAAGGTGGAAAATACAGTTAAGAAAAAGGTTAGGTGACTGTATTTCTTTTCTCTGGTTTCTGTGTTGGCAACAAATGTAAATTTTGGAAATCCATTTTACTAAAGGATTTACATGCTCTGTCACCTCAGAACGACCAGTGTTCTCTTTCGGTACCCAAGTTTACTTTTCTCTTAAAGAGACTCCATCATATCCCTTATTACTTGGCTGAGCAGTGGCTAATAACTTCCAGTGGAAACACTCCTTGGCTCAATCCTGGCTGCATTCTAGTTGCCAGACATTCAAGCATGTTTCTCTCTGAGAAACTGAATAAGAGAACAGCACCCCAGAATGAATATATAGCCCGGTCTGAATACAAGTCTTGGCTCAGACAGGTAAGAAGTACACCACAGAGTCCCTTTAAATTGGTGGTTTGAAATGAACATAGATCCGCTAGTGAAAATGACACCTTAGACTAAGCCACCATTTGGCTTGTTAGTTTTAAATGGTGCATTATGGTTTTGGCCCAGCTATTGATTTAGTCTATAAAATATATACTGATCACAAAGGAGCATGCAAATATAAACAAAATAGTTTTGCTTATCTAAATTTCATTAGGTGTTCGTGATTTTTATTTCAAGAGTAAGGTGATTTAATTTTGTTTCTTGGCTGTCTATGTGCAACGTGTAAAATCTAACCGAATGACATTTACTATGCAAAAGGGCTGTGTTATAATCAACTGGCTTTTTTTTTTATAAGATACTTGTTTTCTCCTTTTTTCCTTTTTTGCATCTCAATTCTGCGGCAGTATATTTTTATCCATTTTCTGTCTGCATGCATACATGCCACGAACAACAGATAAAATAGCTCCCCCGTCGGGATAAATTACAATATATAAGCCGATCAGATGTGTAATCACACTCGACCAGTCCGGCCACACATCCCAACTAGGATGGGGTCCCTAGGGCTATAAATCAAGATACAGCAAAATTGTGTGAAAGCACAAAGAAGCCCATTAAGGGGACACTTAAATTGAATAAAACAATTGAAATTTATTGACTACCAATCATAAAATAATAAAGACAAAAATCAAAAATGAATAATCAAGCCATAAACCGTTGAGACACACAGTTTAAAATTGACAAAGTTGTCACTACAAAACGGGAAGAAGTCGGCCGACTGTCATACACATCCTCCACCACACGCACCGCATACACACACAGATGGAAGTATCAAATGGAGTGGCCCCAATGCAAAATGAATAGCAGTCTATTGCGGTTAAACACAATCAATGTGTGTGATGCAGCACCCTATGGTCCCATGGACCGGTTCCTGTTAGTAGATCGTGGCCACCCTAGTTGAACTGCCCCGTCAGCCCACCGTGGGTGAAATTGACAGATGTCAGACAGGTGAGACCGGGATGGATAAGGAGTCTACAGTCAATCGTGTCACCAGGAGAAGGCAAATATGGGGATGGACTGGCAGGAAATAGTAGCAAAGTGGAGACTGTCAAGCCAAAGTGTGTGGCAAATTGGTGAAGAGGAGCTGCCCTCCACGAGTCCTGGTGGATGCCCCGAGGGGAGGTGAAGGGGCCTCCTCAAAGGGCAATTGGGTAGACTGAACCACACACTGACAAGCGGCCCCTCCGGTGGAGCAGGGTAGTGTGAATCCTGAGGGTAGTATGCAGTGTGAAAATAGGGGCCACCTGCACTGACAAGGGTGATGAGCACTGAGGCCAATAAAGGTCTGTAAGGAGTGTGTATGTGTGCCGTAATGATTGCGTTAAGCAGTCACTGAAGAGGCTCACCAATCTTCGCCGGCTTGTCGGCAGCGACCTGGACGCGGGAGCTCAGAGTTGAAAAGTCCCGTAAGAATCAGGGAAATTCTTCGGCTTGCCCGTCGTCGTTGCAGGTCCGGTAGTGGCGGCTGTGGGAGTGGTCGCCACGATCACATGACATATCCAAGAGCCGGACTCACATGGGGGTGGTGGGTGTGAGCTGCTGAGGCTTACCGGAAGAGTGGAATGACAGGAAGTAATTGACGTAATTGAAGTAATTGACAATGTAGTACCTAAATTTAACCACCAGGTGTCAACAACAGTCACTCACCACACCAGTCATTCAGAAAAAGGTAAAGAGGGATTGATTTAACCGCAGCAGCGAATTTCTTTAGGCTCATAACCCACAAAACCTGTGGCGCTTTGAGCGGGTCTGGGAAGTGTATAAATTATGTCAAACAGACGCTTCAGCATATATTGGATGCCCAGATTGGCAAAAGGGTTCAACCAGAGGGATGAGGGAGAACATGGCCCCTAATGTAGAATAAATGCCCCCTGTATTTATCAAAAGTGTACCACAGGGGGTCATTACACCCCAATTCTCAGACTACAGAGGAGATGAGTGTCCAACCGCAAGGATGAGGAAATAATCCCCAAGGGGGGGGGGGGCAATGTACAAGAGTAAGTGTCAGGCTTCAAGGAAGACTGAAAGGTTGCATTCTGTATTTAGCCCTCCTGGTGCCATAGAGTCATACATGCCAGCAATGGCTCCATGATGCTTCTAAGGGTAGGTTTTCTGATTGTAATAATGATGGACCATGCCGGCATAATGTGTGTTGAAACAAAAACTTGTAGTTTCTGTTGTAAACTTCTGTGACAGTGTGACAATGCAGGAGCACGATTGGGACACAGGGACAGAACGTTGTCACCCTAAAACAGGAAGAGCCTGAACAATGACCTTCATGGCAGAATCACTAGGTATTTTCATGAAAGCTGCAAATTTAAAATTGGCTTTTGAAATTACATCAAAAATACTAAAGCTTATCTGAGATTTTATTGACTGAGGTTTCATATATTTTAATTTTCTTATTTCCATACCCCCCCAAAGGTGATGCAAAAGGTGTTGGGTCTGTTCACAAATTACCTGTAAACACATGACAGTACACATTTATGCTTTTCTCTCTTTCTAGAATTGTATACATTTATTTCACACTCACAATCTCAGAATTAAAGTGGTAGTAAACTGCCCCCCCCAAACAATAACAAATTGGGCTGCCTGCAGCCGTTTGCATATGTACTGCATACTAGCACATTATGACTGACTTGCCTGCACACAGAGCCCTCTAGTGCAGCACTGTCACAGCTCTCCAGCTCTTCCATCTTCACCCGGTCTTCCTTACAGGTTTGCAGGCTCTGGCTGTATGAATGGCCTGGGGCCATGACGACATCACTCCCATGCTTGTGCGCAGGAGCCCTGGCACAAAGCTCTGAAGGTACGCATGAGTATGCTGTCCCATCAGAGCGTATGCCCCGGCAATGTCACCAGCTGCATCTCATGTGAATATCTCCTAAAAAGTGAATGTTTAGGAGATGTTCACTGTACCTACAGGTATGCCTAATTATAGACTTACCTGTAGGTACAGGTTATACTTACCTCTGCTCCTACAGTATAATGTATGCAAGGTCCCTTGCCATCATCTTCTACCTGGCTTCTTCTGGGTGCCATTCTTTAGTAGTTCTGTTTGGCTGGTGCAGGATGACATTGCTCCCAAGCATGCACAGGAGTCATTTATCCCAGCACACTAGCACTGTGCCGGAAGTATAAATGGAACTGCACATGCACAGCTCCATGTTCATTTTGTAGAGGATTGCGAACAGGCAGGTAAGGTTATCTTATTGCAGAAGAGACATTGCAGGTCTCTTTCTTCAGAGTAGAATAAAGTAGGAATCTGTTATAAAGTTTGTTAAAATCCATGAAATGTACAATGATCACCCAGGGATTTTTTTCTTTCCTGACAGTATTGTTTTTTTTTGCCAAAAGGGGTGTTACACTCTATAGACAAAGCTCAGTAGGGAGAACCTTAGTTAGAATTTTACAAAATATTTATATGGACTGATCCTGGGGAGATCTTTGGTGACCTATCAACAAGTAATGTCTAGTCCTGCTTTGATCATATTATACCGTGATCTAACATGAATGTACATCTTTACAGACAAGGTAGCATTAGTCTTAAGAGGTATGCTATGCGGTGCAGCATAGGCCCTTCCTTATGCTGACTTGTTTAACCTCTTCCTGACCACACTATAGCTAAATGATTGCTACAGCATGATTGTACATTTCTGGGAGGGTGTCTATTAACATCCTCCTGTGATCGCGCTTCTTGCTTGCCCCCTGCGGCATGCATCGGCAGGGATCTGTTATCATTGTGTCCTTTGGACACAGCTGATCACATATCGGGATAAAGAGCCAATCATAGTAGCTCTTTACCATGTGATCAGCTGTGACCAACCACGGCTGATCAGAGTGTAGACAGGATTTGCCAGTTATCGGTAATCCTCTACTCACAGTGACAGCGTATGAGGAGAGCTGGTAAGCGACAATCCACACAGCGTCATCTACACTGGTAATCAAGGCACTGATCATCAGTATCCTGATTATTAGTGTAACCTCAACAGTGCCCATCAGTGCTGCCAATCAGTGCCCATCAGTGCTGCCTGTCGGTGCCCATTAGTGCTGCCTGTCAGTGCCCATCAGTGATGCCTATCAGTGGCACCTAACAGTGCTGCCTATCAGTGCACATCACCATATATCCATGCCCACCAGTGCCGCCTATCAATACCCATCATTGCCACCTATCAGTGCCCATAAGGGCCACGTATCAGTGCAGCCTCATCAGTGCCTCCTCATCAGTGCCCATCAGTGTCACCTATCAGTGCCCATTGGTGCAGCCTCATTAGTGCCCATTAGTGCTGCCTATCAGTGCCCATAATTGCTGCCTATTAGTGCCCATCAGTGCTGCCTATCAGTGCTCATCAGTGCAGCCTTATCAGTGCCTCCTCATCAGTGCCCATCAGTGCAGCCTCATCAACGCACATCAGTGAAGGAGAAAAAATACTTATTTACAAAATTTGATCACGGAAACTAAGAAAAAACATTTTTTTTAAATGTTTTGTCTATTTTCATTTGTTTAGCGAGGGATAAAAACTCAGCGGTGATTAAATATAGTTTGGGTACAGTGTTGCATGAGCGCGCAATTGTCTTTCAAAGTGTGACAACACTAAAATCTGAAAATTGGCCTGGTAAAAGTGCCTAGTAGGCAAGTGGTTAAAGAAAGCAGTAACAAATGGCACAATTTTCAAAACTGTCTAACTGACCATCAGATTGATAGACAGCTTTTTTGTCAAAACCATGATTTTTTATGCATATTTATTTTTATGTATATTTATATGCATTGTAGAGAAAATAATTCAAAGTCCAGAAAACAGACACATGTTCAAATTGCCAGCACTCTAACATAGACTAACAGCAGATTTTCCTAAACTTTTGATGAAGCTGATGTTAGGTGGACAACTCTGCCGCTAGCAATTTTTCAATATCACCAGCAGCAAATTGCTTGTTTAGTCCTATAAAATTACTCTCTCTGTAGTTGAGGCAGGCAGCAAGATGTCACTCCCATCACTAATGATCAAGATTCTAAAGCGTTTGGGCCAGTGATGGAGCCTATTTAGCAATTCTACTGCTGGTGATTTGTCTTATTTGCAGAATCACCCACCTGATATCAGCCTTACTAAAGACTGAAACCAAACTGTAGATTCTTTGTAGTGTTCTTTGAAGATCTTTGAGAATGAATGACCTCACATTCAAAGCAACTAGAAAGATTAGTGATGGCTTGTTTTAAAGCTACTTTACTGATTGTTAAGAATATATAAATATTTTACTATGCCTTGTCTAGGCACATGTGCAATTTATCAATATATTAAAGTGCACTGTAGAACAATTATTAAAAAGGTGCAAGTCATAAGCTACAAGCAAAGCATGTACAAAGACAGGAGGCCAGAAAAAAAACTTGATGCTGTCCTAAAAGAGCACTTTAATACTACCCAGCAGTTTTCAGGGTTTTAATTAAAAACTACATTTGGAGGTTGCCTTTATTTGTTTAGTTTTTGTTTTTTATCAAAAAGTAGTTGAAAGTGGTTAAAATTACCGTTGGTATATAAAAACAAAAATATAATATAATGCAGTTTGCCAGTCCTTGATGTGGTGGCTGTATTCATTTTCTTTTTGATCTAGCTTTTTTTCCCTTTATTTTATCACTATGAATAACACATGTCCTGTGCTAGGATGGCTACGCTTACTCCTCTACTGTATCTACGGAGAGAGCTGTGATTGTCACCCAAGCTTCTCTAAACATATCTTTCTCACTTTTTCTCCATTCAATGAGGGCAGGGGAATTACCTGTATACAGAACAAAGTTGTGAGGAAGATAACCTTGTTTGTGCTTTTAGTTCACTTGAAAGGAAGTTACAAGGGCACTGCATTTCTGGCAAGATCAATAGCTATTTCCGTACTTGCTAAAAATATTCTTAGCCTCAATAACTAATGTAGCCACACAATAATCTGATGTCTGGTGAGTTGCAATATAATAAATTTATGTTCTTGGGTTTAGATATCTTTTAAATATAAGAAAGCTACAAGGCAGGTAAGATATCGATTACTGCTGAGTAATGACATGAAAAATAATGTAGCAAACACATGAAAAAAAGTCAAATATGAAGAGTTACATTTGAAGGGACTGTTTAAACATTGGGGAGGACTGTAAGGAAAGAAAAATACAGCAACTGAAGGTTACCTGGAATATATATTTTGACCAAAAAATAGACATTAATATGCCAGTGGAGACTTGTGATTTAGAAAATAGTTGTGTATAAGATCAGAAATAAACATAAGGAGTGTTTCGTCAACCTTCTATCTGTCTATTTATGGTCGGAGCCCTCCCACGAGATGGGTGTGAACCACACAAAGACACCACAAGACATACAACATAGACCTGAGGTGTGCCCTGGTCAGCTGGTTGGTATGCCAAGTAAGGAGGCATACCCAAAACAAGTAAGGGTTGATTGTAGAGAGATGTCAAGAACGCACCCTGTAAAAGGGGAGGGTAACGCGCACTGGGACCGACACAGAACCACTGGGAGTGGTTGCTGATATACTCATAACTTCAGGCCAGTTACACTGGCCTTCTAATTTATTGGTCTTGGAGTGGAGGTCAGAGGTGTACCTGCTGTGGTGTCAGTTGTGTTACGAATTAAACTTTCCTATTATACTTTGTAAGCATTTTCATTTTGATTCAACTTTTTAGAACCCTAAACCTTTGTAACCTGTTTCAACTTTTTTCTAAGCAGTATGGCTTCATTTAAAAAAAAAAAAAATGTACATGCTACATTACCATAATACATAGAATATATAGCTTAAAAGATGCATAAGTAACAATATTATTATTATTGGTAAAAAAAGAGGCATTTAGGTGTTTGGTCATGGAATACATAGGAATACTTTACATCTCATTCTAGTCTATGTTTACATTCTCTTCAAAGTGAAGTTCATCTGTCAAGGCATAATCTCCAAGAGTAAAATAATCTCCAGGACCCTGTAAAATATTCATGTAGCACAGTCAATGCCCTCTTCGAGGTGTATCACCTTAATGGGTCAATGTTATGATAAATAAATAAATAATGACAAGAGCATCACAAATTCTACATATTTAGTGAGGATTTAATTACCATAAATGCTCATCCAATGAGGTATTGTAATATCTCTCACATTGTATAACTAAGGCAACTAAGAGTAAAATGTTTTACTATTGTTTTATGTTTTGTTACATTTCTTTTAGCTGTTGGCAGATACTACCAATAAAGAAAAGCAGAAGCTCTAATTGGTTACCCTGAGCCATACCTCTGCTTTTTAGGGCCGGTTCACACTAGTGCGATGCCAGACATTGCATGTGACTCGCACCGCATTGCTGTGCAGATCACATGCGATGTCTGTGCGATCCAAATTCAGCCATACAAACTTTATGGCTGAATTTGCATTGCATTTGGACCAAACTCGTGCAGGACCCTTTTTTTTTGTCCTCATCAGAATTGATTCGCATTCGTTTTCACACCCATGCCATCTGATTCTGTAAATCGCAATGCGTTTTGCAAACTGGTGTCATTAGCTTAACATACTCTATGTTTGCATGAGCAGGTTGCGATTTTGATGCTGTGTGGTTTTGCAGCAATTCGCTGTGAATTTGCACAGCATCTAGTGTGAACCGGCCCTTACACACAATATTTATGAAATTACCTTATTTGTATATAAAATGAGTCTATTTCTATATCCTACTGCTAAATGAATTCAAGGATTCCGTCTTTTACACAATATTGGCTGGAACTAAGATGATTCTTATGGGAAAATATCATGTTTGAATATAGTGTAATGTGTACAGTCATCACTGGTCCTTGAGCTGTGGGTGAGTATGCCATAAATTAGTAGCTTAATTTGCTTAATATAACTAAAAGTTAGCTCCCACAACATATTTCCATAGGACATAGCTTAGTTCTCTCAGAAGGTTGTCTCACAAATTAATTAAATTATTGTGACCTGCTCCATTATTAATAAAGATTATTCATCATTTTTGTCACATGCTTACCAAGCCCTAAAATTCTAATTTGATAACAAAATATGATAGAACAAGCATTCCTAAAAAGCAACTGTAGTCATTTAATGGAGTGAAACCTCCCTCCCTTAGATCTCTATCTCTTAGTATGCAGTAGATTTCAGTGAATACCTAGATGGGGTCAGAGGCATAAATACATTATATTGTCAAAAGTATTGGGAAGCCTGCGTTTACACGCACATGAACTTTAATGGCATCCCAGTCTTAGTCTGTAGGGTTGAATATTGAGTTGGCCCATCCTTTGCAGCTATAACAGCTTCAACTCTTCTGGGAAGACTGTCCACAAGGTGTAGGAGTGTGTCAATGGGAATGTTTGACCATTCTTCCAGAAGCACATTTGTGTGGTCAGGCACTGATGTTAGACAAGAAGGCCTGGCTTGTAGTCTCTGCTCTAATTCATCCCAAAGGTGTTCTATCGGGTTGAGGCCAGTCAGGTTCCTCCACCTCAAACTTGCTAACCCATGTCTTTATGGATATTGCTTTGTGCACTGGTCCAAATCATTTGGTGGAGGGGGATTATGGTGTGGGGTTGTTTTTCAGGCTTAGTTACAGGTAAGGGAACTCTTAAGGCTACTTTCACACCGGGGCAGATAGGGCATCAGCGGTAAAGCACCGCTTGTTTTAGTGGTGCTTTACCTCTGTTATAGCAGAGCTTTGGTGCGGCTTTTCGGGTGGTAGCGGGAAGCTTATAACCCCCAAGAAGGGGTTTAAAGCACCCATGTTGCGGTGCTTCAGAAGCACCTTTCAGACACTTCGTAAGTGGTGCCTATTCATTACTATGGGCAAGGCTGTGTGGGAGCGGTGTGCCTACACCTACATCGCTCCTGCACCGCCCCAAAGATGCTGCTTACAGGACTTTTTTTCCTGTCCTGCAAGCACACCTCCCCACTATGAAAACATTCAGGCTTTCTGGTGGAGGCATTTATCTGGTGGAGGCACTTTTATTTGATGAGTGGAGCACCAGGTGAACCTTTGAACACTGTTATCAACACTCATATAGCATGTGTCCACGCAAGAGTATCTATCAGCTATTACTCTTATGAACATTTTTTAGATCTCGGTTGCTAACCACAACCTTTGCGAATGGGACTATTCCGATTTTTCATATTAGTGTATATCCAATATTTTAGCCTTTCCGCACGACTGATCTGGTTTTGTGATTATCTCATTGTATATACCAGCTCCACATGCTTTCTAATGCACTCTATGGACTTTACTTCTGACATTGCGTTATATGGTTTATTTATTTCATTTTTTGCAGGTGGTTTCACATACACTTTATGAACTGTGAATAATTATTTTTTTATTTTTTTGATTCCACACAACACTTTATGAACTGTGATTCACTTCATATTATTATTACGTTTAATTAGTTTCCAGCGCGGCCACCTTTTTAGATTTTTTTGTGGGAACAGTTTGGGGATGGCCCCTTCCTGTCCCAACATGACTGCACACAAGTGCACAAAGCAAGGTCCATAAAGACATGGATGAGCCAATTTGGGGTGTCGAAACTTGACTGTCCTCACCTCAACCCAATAGAACACCTTTAGGATGAATTAGAGCGGAGACTGTGAGCCAGGCCTTCTCATCCAACATCAATCCCTGACCTCACAAATGTGCTTCTGGAAGAATGGTCAAACATTCCCATAGATACACTCCTAAACCTTGTGGACAGCCTTCCCAGAAGAGTTGAAGCTGTTATAGCTGCAAAGGGGGGCAACTCAATATTGAACCCTATGGATTAAGACTGGGATGCCATTAAAGTTCATGTGCATGTAAAGGCAGGTGTCCCAATACTTGACTATAAAGTGTCTTTTTCTTTTTCTTTGCAATTCTTCTGAGAATAGACAATGCAGTTCAATGTAATTTCTGTGGCCACCCTACCCCTTGCTGTCTTATATGGGGTTTTTTTTGTTTTTTTGGTGTCTCATATAAACCATATCCAACACATCTGCGTACTTTGAATCTTATAAGAGTATATGCTCCGACATTTAAAAAGCTCCTCCAACTTTGATATTTTGGTTTAAAAACATCAGTTACTTGTTATCTCGGTAATTGCTGAACCTGTAAACGTTACAAACACCCATTTGACAAAATAAATTGATACAACCGAGTGCTGTAGCAAACCTCTAGAGGACATGGCAAGGGAGGAGTGAGAACACACAGCAAGCCAGCCATGAAATATGTCGGCCCATTAACTGCACCCCTCTGGGGGGTCTTCACAAACACTCCTTTGGTGGCTGACCTTGGCTGAACACTCTTTGGTTACTGGTTCACAGCTATAGGCACATTAATCAAATGCCCCTTGTTTTTTTCTGCTGACGTGATGAAACTGCTATTGGACAATCTTTCTTGAATGACGAAGTCAGTTGCATTCATAATACAGAAACTTGCTTTTATTCTTGTATTATTGATTTATTTTTTTTTCAATTTAGCATTTTTTGATGTGTTGATATAGTGTTCCTTGGTTTCTCTACCATTCATAAACCTAAAAGAGACTAGGTTGGTAGTAGTATCCCAAGACAGATCAATTGCATGTTTATTTCCGATTTGCTTTTTTTTTTTGCATTTAATTCATTTTATCTAATGTTTTATTGGCTTTAGGAATTTTTCCTCATTCCTCATGCTTTCCTGAATGCAAAACCAATGTTTTCTTTTCATTTACAATGTAATATTGTGTTTGGATGCAGTTGTTCTGGCTTAGAAGCTGTAAACTCCCAGCTACAGCTAACACAAGCTACTCCTGTAATTAGGGAACGTTTCAGAGACAAACATTTTTAAGCAATTAGGGAAGGGAAGAAAAGGATTTACAAATGAGTGTGACCAAATGTTCCTTATCTTACATCACTTTTAATGTTTTTGCATTCCATGTTACTGAAAATGTTAACAAAGTACAACAAACCAAATTATTTGGAGACCCTAAAAGCAAATAGCTAACTATCAAGCTGATGCTACTAATGGGGGTTACTGAATGATTTCCAGATCCAATTCAGCTCCCAGGCCATGAAAAACAGTCCTTGGCATCTCACAGATGTAAATAGTTGTGTCAAGGTCACCAAATGTGCTGACATTATGTATATGGTGTCTGAGGTCTAATATGATGAAATGAGTCACCCTATCTTTCACCGTATTTACTCAACTGGTCTTATTAAAGGTACGCTCTTTCACATTAAGCATAACAGCTTAAAAACAAAATATTTTGAAAAGTAAATGTTTGCACTACATTAAAATATTAATAAATGATCTGCCTTTGCAATTGTTTAAAAAAGACGTCCTGTAATAAATATAAAATACTTTTAACAAACAAAGACATATTACAGGGACATAAAGATCAGCAACCAAAGCTGATCACATGATCTAACTTAAGCATTTTATATGTCTAACGGTTTATCCAACAACAATAACAGTGGGAAAAAAAATTTGGATAGTAATTTTCTGCAGAATTCCTTATCAGATTGCGGTGAAGAATGCAAGTATGCTGCAGTCTTTGGTGATATTGTAGAATGGCATATGTCTCCAAGATGAAGGCTGTGGAGAGTTAATGTGGTATATGATTTTGATGGGATATAAGGATTGATTTTCTCTTTGCAAGGGACTTTTCACTTTCAAGATCGTTTTCCCTCAGCTTAGTGAATGTGGGGAAAATTCACTTGCAAAGAATACCCAATTACATGCAATAAAAATAAAAATCAGCATTTGTGGATGATGGAAGTCAGTAGAGCTTCATCTCATTGATTGAGTCAAGGGAAAATTCCATTGTGAAGTGAGGAGCATATTTTTCTTTAAATCTACCTTATAGGGTGTGTGTGTTTGTGCCTGCTAGTGTGGGTACCAATGTCATTGTACACCTGTGAAGTTTGTGGGATTTATTTCTTGGGAGGGAGTGAGGTTTTTTGTAAGTGAGATGCAATATTTGTATGAAAGACTGACACGTTTTGGTTTTGGCCTTTTGTGTCTGGCACAGCATAGTTCTTAGTGCAGAGTCTTTTTTACCAAAAATAAGTTCGCATTCCTGACCTATCCCTCAAGACTGTCCTGACCCTAACACTTAACCCTCTCTTAACCCCAAAACTTATGCTTAGAATAAAAACAAGCTATAGGTACTTAAAAGGGAAGTATGGGTTTCTATATTTTTTTGATTCATACTTACCTAGGTGGATGCAGCATCAGTCCCCCAGCACCTCTACACTGAGAATGGAGTGATCAAACACTGCCAATCACTCTGCAGTCACAGCTCAGTGAGCAGAGAGCTGCTGACTGTCAGTCACAGGGGAGAGGGTGGGAGCGGCCAGCTCAGGCTTTCAGCGGCTCGCTGAGAGGCTGAGCTGGGTTTCGGTCCAGGGATCTGAGGATTCCGACCCCATGGTCATGATGATACGGAGCCTGGACCGACTCTGTGACATCAGCAGAGAGTGGACTTCAGCCGCTCTTTGCTGAAAACAGGTCCCAGGAGTGCAAAACAAATTGCACCCCTGTGATCCACAGGAGAGGTACAGCCAAACAAGCTTTACTTCTCCTTTAACCTTAATGTACATCTAAAGCCCAAAGTTTTATTTTAGTTTCAGAAAGAATGGGGGTGGCTTAAGACTCTTGTCAGTTTTTTCTTTTTTCTTGCTATGTCCCTTTGGGAAGAATTCTTCACTTTCTGTTCTGGAGACACAACAAGTGAAAGAAAATTTCTTTAAAGTTCTCCATCACAGTCATCACAGAGACAATAGTCACTAGAATAAAAAGAGAAGGTAAATCAAACCAGCAGAGACTCTGGCAGAAATAAAAACATCACATGGCTTCTGATCCTTCCCTACTCGATCCAAAGCTGAAAAAAAAGTTTTGTCATTAAATCAACCTTTTAATGCTTAACCTGAATCTGTATTCTAATTACAAATTAAAAAGACGTATGGGATTATAAAAAAAAAAAAAAATCATATTTACGTAGATGGCTGCAGCATTGATCCCAGCTGCGGTTGTCCCCTGCTGCCCCTAAGACTGAGAACTGAGTGACTAAACACCACTGATTGCTCAGCTCTGGGTCTTCAGCCTGCAGAGAGCCATTGACTGTCAATCACCGTCTCTCTGCTCTGCCCCTCCATCGTTTACTGGAGCGCTGGGCTGTGGAAGGGGTGGGAGCGGCTGGCTTAGGCTCTCAGAGCCTCGCTGGTGGTCCAGGCTTCCGAGCAGACCCCGATTAGATGCCCAGGATCTTTTCAGAGCCCCTCATGCTTCCTTTTCCTACACCTCTGGGATACACTTTTTTAATGCTTGACCATGGCTATACCACGCATAACGAGAACTACTTTTGACCACACCAAGGATGTCTCCACCTTTTTTAAGGTCCTCATACCTGTGCCCTAGCAGCTGCAGATATTACTACCACAGCTCTGGGGGCAGACGTCCCCAGACAACCCTATGTTCACACTATTATGTGTTGTTCGTAGAGCTGATCTTTATATCTTGCATCTGCTCCTGAGGAAGTGGAACACAGTCCATGAAACGTGTCAAGTTCCAGGGTGTCATTTTCTTACCACAATCATGTTTCTGAATTATTTACATATGGAATTTTGGCTAATCATGCACCAACTTTATATTGTTTCAATCAATCCAGAATCAGCTCCTAATCCAACAATCCTTTGTCATAGTGTGGCATGTTTCAATCATTGATGTACTAATTTTACCTTATGTATGTATCAATATCTTCTAGATTGTAAGCTCTAACGAGCAGGGCCCTCTGATTCCACCTGTATTGAATTGTATTGTAACTGTACTGTCTGCCCTCATATTGTACAGCGCTGTGCAAACTGTTGGCGCTATATATCCTTTATGATAATAACAATAATAATAATAATAATATATATAAAAATTTGATAACATTTTCATTTGATCTGTTTCCGTGAGACCATTTGTGTGCACATATTTATGATATGTTAATTTACCCATCCAGTCACCAACTGCTATGCACGCGCCTCATTCAAAGTCCTAACCTTCTTTTTTCCATTCAAATATTAATGGAAGGAGACGCATGGCCATATATGCTCTGTCCCAAAACCCTCCTTTACTGAGCATAGAACTAACTGCACTCCTGTGATCCATAGGAGAAGTATAGCCAAAAAAGCTTTCGCTATACTTCTCCTTAAGCTTTGCTAAAACAAAATCTCCCCAAACCCTTAACCTTAGAACTTAATCTGAACCCTCTAACCTAACCCCTAACACTGAATTAATTCACAAAATACTTTATTTACCTTACTGTGCACTCAAACACTCAGTGCTAAAAACTGTCACTGCTTTTCTGAGATGTTAGTGCTAAAAGCTACCAAATGTACAAGATAACTGTGGGTAAGAACCAATAAACCGCACAGTACTATAAAGATAACAAAGGAGACAAATCATCTGCAAACAAAACCTCTACAAACACATAATACGAAAAAAAGAAACCTACAATATTATATTTTAGAATGTGGTAAATGCTATATATATAAAATTATGAATTGACATGGCAGGTGTTGTGGATGATTGGTTACTCTAATTAATGAGTGCAATATATATGTAAAGCACTGCGTAAATTGACAGCCCTATATAAGTCCCCGTAATAAATAAACAAAATTAGGAGTAAAAAGAAGATGGATAGGCTCATTTGAAGGTGTAGATTTGAAAGAACTGTTTATAAATATCAAAGGTGTGGATAGGGGGAGCATTCATTTTGAAATTGTAGAGAAGAGAATTCCAGATAAAGTGTAATAGGATGGGGAAATCTGAAAGAAGCCATGCATGGGATGAGGTCATGAGTAAGTTGGCCATCGGGCCATATTAAAAACATATGTACATACATATATATATATATATATAATTTACCACTGTCAACATGGTGGCTGCAAAAAGATGATAATACTGGAAGACCTGTAAACAAATTGAAAAATAAGTCACTAAAGTGATGAACTTGAAATCTGAGGCCCAAACCCTGAGTCCCAAATGGTCATATCCTTACAGTTCCCTGGCGCAGACATTTGACAGCACATGACCCATAGTTGACCATATATGGGCTGATGCCTGACTGGCTCTTAGTAGTAGTATCTGATTATATGTATGTATGCGGCTAAAGGGCCATAGTCAGAAAAAAACAAAGACAATTAAATGCTAGCTGCTAGCATTGACTGTGATAACATTTTCTTTGTGATTAATACCACATGTATTTCAGCTCCAGAATGTAATGAAGATGATTTTGAAGTGCTTGCTGGCTGCAAAATTTGATGCTGTCTACATGATGATTCACTTAAGTCATGATCCACATATTCCTTCATTTATGTGTTACAAATGTGGAGAGAATGCTCTAGCTACCATATTAACACATCTGACACACTTTATTGTACAGAAAAACATGTAAAATAATGTATTTATATACAGTAATTGTTTTAACACAAATGAAAAAGATGTGTTTTTAATGCACAATAATGGCAAAAATTCATTATTTTAGTAACCTTTTATTATGCAATTTGAAATGCTACAATGTAGAATGAAAGCTTGCAGAAGATCAGTAGACGAGGCATCTGTTAACTCACATGTCTGGAGGATTACCAATTACCAGTTTGTTAAAATAGCCATAGACTCTTTCATACTTGCGGTGCCCTCTAAACTCACATTCAGACAGGCAGTGAATAGTGGTTATATTGCCTCCTCACCACCTGACTAAACCCTGTAAATCAGTACTTGATCAAGTTAATCTAGTGCCCAAGGCAATAATATGGAACTGCACCCCTCCCCCACTGATAATGCATGCCGTAGAATGGGTTTACTGCCCTGTGTCCATTCTCTGCCTCCTTGCTCCCCTCTTGCCCAGCCCTTTGTCCCGGCCCTTGTGTAAATGCTTCTCTATTGTATTGCAATTGTGTGCATTGCATGCTGTTGCAGGTCAGTTGTGGTGCAGCCACATTGATCTCAATAGGCAAGTTTGACAGGCAGGGCCGCTTGTCAAATTCTGCAACCCGAGTTAAAAATACCATAACGTGAATAGACTCGTCATGTTAAAATTTGGACATGTGACCAGAAAACAGTAAAACTGCAGCTCAGTTTTTACCACCTGCCTGTGTGAAAGAGGTATAACTTTCCAGGGATAGCCGTGCTTCCCAATATTCACATGTACTCCCGCTCAAAGCACAGATGCTCTTCAGTCTCCTGCCTAGGCTCCGTGGTAACATGGTAACATTATCAATTAAAAAGTTATTTTGTTATTTTAAAGTTGTATGACTTATGGATGTTATAGGCACTGGGCTAAACCAGTTTATTAGACAGCATCTGTAGGGCCCTGATAGCCTTATAGGTCTGCTCTGAAAGAAGGAAAATACTATGAACTAATATTTCCAAAGACATGATGATAGGTTAATTGGTTCCTGACCAAATTGGCCCTTGTATGTGCATTAATGCGAGTCAGGGACCATAGATTGTTAAGCTCCTCGGGGGCAGGGAGTGATGCGAATGTACAATATACTAAATACTAGTAGGGAGGGAGTGTAACGCGCACTGGGACCGACACAGAGGCCCTGAGCATGGCTGCTGGTATACCCCCCTGCCCTGGGCTCCTCCCATAAATTCAGGCCAGTTATACTGGCCTTCTAATGTATATATATATATATATTTATTTATGGTTGGAGCCCTCCCACTGAGATGGGTGTGAACCACACAAAGATGCCACAAGACATACAACATAAACCTGAGGTGTGCCCTGGTCAGCTGGTCAGTATGCCAAGAAAAGTGGGCATACCAAAAAGAAGTAATGGTTGATTGTAGAGAGATGTGAAGAATGTGCCCTGTAAAAGGGGAGGGAGGGAGTGTAACGCGCACTGGGACCGACACAGAGGCCCTGAGCATGGCTGCTGGTATACCCCCCTGCCCTGGGCTCCTCCCATAAATTCAGGCCAGTTATACTGGCGTTCTAATATATATATATATATATATATATATACAGTATATGATACAGTATACTAAATATAGTAAAGCACTGCACAAATTGTTGGCGCTACAGTATATAAGTATATGACAAAACATAAATAACATAACCAAACACCAATTCCTGAAGGGGATAGGTTATACTGTTACAGTTCAGTAGTGGACATTTAGATTATTACAAATGCCCATTTATGACCAGTTACCTTCAAAGTGAACCCGTCACCAACTTGTACAGTTCATACTACTAAAATTAAAAAATGCTTTACAATAAGTTGCCTATCAGGACCAAAGATCAAAATACAGGCAACCAAAATTCCCTTCATAGGTAAAAGTTGAGATTCCCCCTACCCCTTCCCATCTTCAAAGCCTTCTTATTGGCCTGTTAATGGGTCAGAGGAGGAAGCACCAAGTTGACATTTTTATCTAACTTAATTTATAACTTAATATCTCTGATCTAAAAATACTTTTAACACAATTTCCACTATATATTAGTTTTTCATAATTTGTTTTAGTTTGAATTGTCCAGTTTGTGAATTTATACATACTGAAAAAAACATAGCTACATAGAGAGCTAACATGCACTCAGATAAATGACTAGTAATAGAAAAGAAAAAAAAAAAACGTGTGTTTTGTGGAGTAAAGAGCTGCCTATGGATTATGTAATGCATCACCGAGTGTTCATTGCCCTGTTTCTCACCAAAATGAATAGAGAAGTTCAATGTATGAAGCAATTCTGCTGAACTTCCTGGCTATTTGATTTAATCATGGCTTACAAAAGCATTGCTTTGGCTCAGGCTCCTGCTGTTGCAGATCATATAAAGGACTTTTATATATTTCCTCTAAGAATGTTTTGAGTTTCTCAAGATTTCAGTCAAGCATCAACAAAGGTGATGAAGGCAGCAGGTGCAGACAGCTTCCTACATTATATACTTAAAGGATACAGCAGATTGCTTATGTATATCTTTCTTTCTGCTTTCTTTTACTAGAATGGATATACAGTTTTCACATGTGCTGCCCTTCTTATTCAAAGTCCTATTTAAAATGAGACTCATTTAAACTTCTCAGGCTTTCCTTCATAAGTTCAGACAAAATTAAACGTTTGTCTCCTGTAAAAGAGTAGTTATTAAAATGTACAAAATTGTACAAGTTACATTAGCTTAAAGCCCCACTAGGGGCCTTCATTCCACCCCTTCGGAACCTATACTAATAGTCTTTTTACCCCCCTTTCTTGGTGAAGGCATAAATATCTCCAGGTCCTTCACTGTCACTGGTTTCGGAGCAATCTTGCCCCAAGATCGCTATCCCCTGCCGTCCCCCTGTGTTGACATCATTCCCTTCTCTCTCCTGAGAGGACTCCGTCAACAGCCATTCGATCAGAAGTATCCACTACTCACAGACAGTGACGTGGATACACTAAGAAGGACCTTTCCAGGAAACAGAGGAGGAGAAGACTTAGGGTGGTGATCTCATGTGACATTTGGCTTTTTTTTTACTAACTGGATCAGTTGAGGGGGTGGTAGTATCCCGCAGTGGGGCTTTAAAGCCCAAATCCAGGTAAAATGTTAGAACTGTGCAGATTAGGAGGTCTGATGTCTAATTTGTATGTTCGTAGTGGATAAATGAATCAGAAACTACTGAAGCCATTGACAGCTAGGCCATTAGTACTTTTTAGACAATGGCACCCATATTTTTCTTAGTACAGGTATCCTCTTAAAGAACTAAAGATTTAGATAAAATGTCAACTAAATAGCCCTGTTCTTTTACAAATAGGAATGGTCTGTTTAAAAAGGGTTAAAACATGGGCAGATTATGAATTGGGAATGGACCTTATTGTGTCCATTTTCTAATATTGAAATGTCGGGTGGTAGGCCGAATTTAGATGTGGCCTTGGAAAGAGATATTACAATTTATTTACTACTAGCCATTTTTTGAAAGAATATAGACATATTTGGTTTAATTTACTACAACTGGAAAGTGCAAAATCGGCTGCAGCTGTGCAAGGTGACCTTCAGCTTGTTCAATGAAGCTTTGACAAAAAACCTGAAAGCTGGTTTCTATACAGAGCTACACCAGAGTTTGCACTCTCCAGTTTTAGTAAATCAAACTCATTCTTGGAAACCTCCTTTACCTAAAGCAGGCATCCTCAAACTATGGCCCTCCAGGTGTTGCGGAACTACACATCCCATGAGGCATTGTAAAACTCTGACATTCACAGACATGACTAGGCATGATGGGAATTGTAGTTCTTGAACAACTGGAGGGCCATAGTTTGAGGACTCCTGACCTAAAGTCACCTATCTTATAGACCAGGGATAAGCAATTAGTGGACCTCCAGCTGTTGCAAAACTACAAGTCCCATCATGCCTCTGCCTCTGGGTGTCATGCTTGTGGCTGCCAGAGTCTTGCTATGCCTCATGGGACTTGTAGTTCTGCAACAGCTGGAGGTCCGCTAATTGCATATCCCTGTTATAGACCAATAGGCTGCACCTCTGGCCATACATTGTAGGTATGGTGACAGACAGCTGCAGTCTGCTTATCACAGATGTTAAATGTGACCATGAGTGC
This sequence comes from Glandirana rugosa, assembly GCA_018402905.1. Classification (NCBI taxonomy): domain Eukaryota; kingdom Metazoa; phylum Chordata; class Amphibia; order Anura; family Ranidae; genus Glandirana; species Glandirana rugosa. The sequence continues at coordinate 359,416 of BLSH010296313.1, forward strand.
AGCAAATGATGTGCATTCAGAACAACAAAAACAACAATATTTATTATCCCATAAGTCAAAATTGAGGGGTACAATTTTAAAACATGTAAACATTAATGCCACATTTGTGAATACAACCAACAAGGCCAAAGGCAATGGTGGTATTGACATGTTTCGCCCAGATTGGGCTTCTTCAGGATCCACTTGATATTCACATAATGATAACTAGTAAATAATAAAAACAATCCAATATTATTACATAATATGTCTACAAATTGTACAATGTCTGTAATCAACCACATTAGAATAACAAAAGCAAAGGTGATAATAATTATGTTTAGAAAGAAAAAAAGAAGCCAAGGCACCTGCAGGCAGGAGACACTCACGAAAAAAATAATAATGAAAATATATAATATATTATCTAATAAATATAAGTACTTGAATATGACCTGGTATCTGCTTCTTGCAGTCCCTGTACAGTTGAGTTGAAGTGTGAGAGGAAGCAGTACAAGGATCCAGTGCTGGCAAGAAACATGCTGATGGGCAAAGACAACAGAGTAACAGAGAGATGAGATCATAATTGTGCTGCTTCTCTTTTCACTGTCCAGTCTGGTCCATGATAAATGGGCTCAAATGAAGTGGGTTGAATGATGTTGGCCATTAGACTGAGGACATGTAGCGGCAGCAAAATAATTTTTAATTGGAAGTTAATAGTGCAGCTCAACCTGGTTTTGTTCTTTTACCTTTTTTTGTCTTTGATATACATAGTTCCAGTACAGATCAGTAATCCACATCTTACCAGTGTTTTTCAGAAATGTTTTGGTGACAGGGATTTACTACTGTAAAACACATGATTTGTTTAAGCAAACTTGATTGTGACAAGCAGCAATGGCCGCTGCATGAGGCTAAGCACTCATTTTAATGAACCCAAAAAGGGTATTTGTTTCTTTTGCTCACCGTGTTTTGTTTTTGTTTCTGTAGTATGGCACTAATCCTAATTCATGCACCCAATCCTGTTCTTGATGGAGGATATATTTAGTATGCTTGAATCTTTTTAGACCTTTAATACCTTGAAAGAAATAGAGATAATTGGGAGCAGGCTTAGTAATAAACCAATTCAACTACCTCTGTGCAGTCCCTATGTAACAATTTATACTTCAATCCCTAAAATTGAGCCACAAAGTGTGTATTGCTTTTACATTTCCAAAATTGGCTATTATGTATTAGCTTTCTTGTGTTTTGGATGTTGGCTCATAAAATGTCACAAGGAATTTGTCGGAGTTAGTTTACTATAGTTTGTTATTAGCTGGTTTTCTTCTTCAGTACACCGTTCTAAAATTGCTGTGCCTTTCCCTCCATACTACTCAGTTCTGATTCATGTACTTTCCAAACTGAAACATTTTTGCTTCCATCCCAGGCCACAGACTACACCCACATTTGATTTTTATTATACCGGGCTTTTTCACCACGTGCATATAAATCCTCTGGGCATGCAATCATTAGATCTGAATATGCAGGGGCCACTGATGTCCTCATCAATGTTATTGATGCCTGTTATTGTTAGGTGCCATTGAACAAGAAAAAACAGCAAATTGTTACACATCAGAGACTGTCACACATAAGTGCAGCATAATCCTAATGTTACAAAGTGTGCAACTGACAGTTTACTTTTTTGCATAAAAAAAATTAATATACTCTGACTACAGCATTTATTAACCATTTCAGCCCTGGAAGGATTCCCCATGTTAGGACCAGAGCACTTTTTGCGATTTGGCACTGTGTCGCTTTAACTGACAATTGCGCGATCGTGCAATGTTGTACCCCAACGAAATTTGCGTCCTTTTTTTCCCACAAATTGAGCTTTCTTTTGGTGGTATTTGATCACCTCTGAGTCATTTCTGATCACTGCTATAAACAAAAAAAGAGCGACAATTTTGCAAAAAAAATAATATTTCTTACTTTTTTCTAAAATACAAATCCAAAAAAACAAAAATTATTCATCGGTTTTGGTTGATTTATATTCTTCCTCATATTTGTGGTAAAAAAAACGCAATCAGCGTTTATTGATTGGTTTGCGCAAAAGTTGCCGCGTTTACAAACCATGAGAATTAATTTCTGGCATTTTTACTATTTTCTTTTTGTTTATTAGTAATGGCAGCGATCTGCGATTTTTTATCGGGACTGCGATATTGCAGCAGACATGTCTGACATTTTTGACACTTTTTTGGGGCCAATGACATTTATACAGCGATCAGAAATTTAAATAGTCACTGATTACTGTATAAATGTCATTGGCAGGGAAGGGGTTAACCTGCAGGGGGCAGTGAAGGGGTCAACTGTGTTCCCTAGGCGTGTTCTAACTGTGAGGGGGCTGGGCTGCCAGAAGCCGAGTACAGAGATCAGTAGATCTCTTACATGCTGTCTGACAGAACGGGAACTGACGTGTTTACAGCGGTTCCCCGTTCTGGCTCTGTTACAGGGCATCACGAGTCACTGAGGGGGCATGTGGCGGGCACGAGTGACGACTATAAGCAGCGAGTCACGGGACAGAGCCACGCTGTCACTGCTTATAGTCATACGGCGGTCAGCAAGTGGTTAAAGCGGTATTAAACTCAAAACCAAAAATGCAATATATTACAGCTTACTTTAGATGTGGTGGCTGCATTCATTTTCTAATTATTTTTTAAGGCTTTTTTCCCCTCTGTTTTACCTGTTGATCTGGCCAGTAACATACCCTCTTTACTGGAGTGCCCCCACTCTGGATGAAGGAGCACAGGGGGCACATTTTGGACAGTGGCATTGTCAGTCTGCAGGAATGGGAGTGTTAGATGTCTAAGCAGATTTAAAGTGATACTATACACACACTGTTTTACCACTTCAGTCCCTGAAGGTTTTACCCCCTTAATGGCCAGGCCATTTTTTGCGATACGGCACTGCGGTATTTTAACAATTGCACGAACGTGCGATGTTGTATCCAAATAAAATTGATCTCATTTTTTCCCCACAAATAGAGCTTTCTTTTTGGTGGTATTTGATTAGCTCTGCGGTTTTTATTTTTTGTGCTATAAACAAAAAAAGGCAGAGGATTTTGAAAAAAAAAAAAAACAATATGTTTTACTTTCTGCTATAAAACATATCCAATAAAAAAATGTAAAAAAAATCTAATTTCTTCATCAGTTTAGACCAATATGTATTCTGCTACATATTTTTAGTAAAAAAAAAAAGCGCAATGAGCATATATTGATTGGTTTGCACAAAAGTTATAGCGTCTACAAAATAGGGTATAGATTTATGGCATTTTTATTATTTATTTATTTTTTTACTAGTAATGCTGACGATCATCGATTTTTAGCGGGACTGCGACATTGCGACAGACAGATCGGACAACTAACTAACACTTTTTTGGCAACCAGTGACATTATTACAGTGATCAGTGCTAATAATATGCACTGACACTGTAGTAATGACACTGGCAGGGAAGGGGTTAACACCAGGGGCAATCAAAGGGTTAAGGGTTTTCCCTTGACTTTCTTACTGTGTGGGGGATGGACTCACTGTATGAACACCAGATCTCTCTGTTCATACCTGACAGGACGGCGACCTGCCTTGTTTACATCGGCAGACTGCCACCCTGTCTCTCTGAAGAGTGGTCGCAGGTGGCCGGAGGATATCGCATCCGCCGGACCCGCTAATTCGCTCCCCCAGCGGCTATTGCACGAAATGACGTACAGGTACGTCATTTTGCCCAATATAGCTGACCTGCTGCAGTATATGTACCCTTCTATTTCTGTATAATTATGATAACACTGTAATTATTTAAATACATATAAATAAAAAACAGTAACTTTTTCCTAAGCAATATACGGCTGTCACATGACCCAGCTCTTCCCCAGCCTGTCTGCAGGGAAACATAAGCAGGAGGAGCTTCTAGTCCTCTACTACTGGTCAAATGTTCAAAGTAAAAAAAAACTGCCTTTGGAATACAGAGTAAAAATAAATAATTATTATCAGTAAACTGTTTTAAATTGTCATACAAATATATTTGAAATCAAATCTTTACTATTTTTTGGCAATGATGGTGTGGGTGTATTTCTGCCAGTCACAGGTTGTGTCATGCCCCTCCAGCCTGGGTCTTAGAACAACAGGGAGGTGATTCCTCCATCAATCCACATGTAATATCCCACCCCCCATTGGGTTCAGCTAGGGGGCATTATTTTCAGATCTATTGCTCTATATGTTCTTTACATATTCTATATACTGATTGTATTCACTGACATAATTCAACATGCCTAAGGATTCCCATGATTAGGCCCTGCTGTGCATGAAACATGTTGAGGGGCATGGCTTTGGGTTGGAATGAGCCGTGTGCAGACATTGCAATAAACCTTGGCTGGAGTTGAACATCTTGGGTGTTTGGCCCGTTATTTGGATGATGGACTACTGTGGAGCAAGCGTGGACTCCAGGGTCCTAGCACCCGGCTGATTGCAAGGAAAGGAGGATAATACAGGCTGGCTGAGGGTGTTGAAAGGGGTTTGGTTCGTTCAATGCCTAAGGATTGACTATACTTTCATTAATTTTTGGTTACTAATACAAGCTAGCTCCACGTTGTAGATAATAGGTATTCACCCATCTTTTTAAGCCAGTAAATCTTGTTCCACTCCCCTTCTCAGCAGAATTTGCAATTACGAAGTCCCATTTTATTACTTAATTTACTTTATTGTTCATAGAATTCCTTTAATAGAATAAGTAGGTCGTCCCAATTTAGGACAAGATGATTTTAGATCAAAGTTATTGAAACACTGTGTTTTCTCTGTCACTAATAGACTAAGGGGTTGATATGTTGGAGGGGCAGAGACCGTTCCCATGGAAAAATGATTGTTCACTTTCCATAGTGTCTGTTCACATTGCAAATGGGGAAGGATTTTTGTTAACACTGGATTGTTCGATGGTAACACAGCTTCATTATTTGTTAAAGCAATATAAAAGAAACAACATTTATTAAAGTGCTTGTCAACCCTTGACAACCACTTTAACCTACAGGTAAGCCTATAATAAGACTTACCTGTAGGTTCCCTGCATATCTCCCAAACCTATACGGTTTAGGAGATATGCAGTGTACTGCGACGTGCCTACATCATCGGGTACATGCGCAGTGAAGAAACGGCCTCCGTGCCGTTCCTTCACTGAGATCGTGCCGCGATTGGCAGCTCCCATGTGCGTGACGTGACTCTGGCCAGTCACAGAGTCGGAGATTGCGGCCCCGGAAGGAAGAGGGGCAGAAGATGGACACGGCCTGGAGCGGGGACATTGCGGGACATCGCAGGCTTCCAATGCAGGTAAGTGGCACATAATGGGCTAATATGCGATGCTTACTAGCCCATTATGCTTTTACATTGCAGGGTAATAAAGAGGAAGTAAAACCCATCAGGGTTTACTTCCTCTTTAAATTGCAGCTCACCAGTTCTTAGATGTGGTAGTTGTGTAGTGTGGCCTTCGTTTTGCTTTATTTCACCTGGTGATTGAGCCAGCAAGGCCGGCCATACATGGGTCAAATTCCAAAACAATTTTCTTTCGTAAATCTTATCTAAGAATTTTCGTTTGAAATTCACCCTATTAGTGGGCCACAGCAATGACCGATTTTCATGTGGCCATCAAAATTGACTGATCGGGCATGTTGGAAATGATTTGAAAAAAAGAACAATTTTCTAATGATGGGAGAATTGTGTGAGAAATGTAATCGAAAAAGAAATGAGCATGAGCACAAGAAAATAAAATTTCCAGAAAGAAAAGAAGATTCCCAGGCACAAAAATTATTTTCTGTAGCAACAAGAGGTGAAATTGAAGGCTTAGTTGATTAAATTTCTAAATCAATGGTGATATCATCGGATCACAAAATGCACAAAGTTTCTGATTTTCGAAAGAAAATGTGTTCGGAATTCGGAAGTCTGTTGTTTTTCAGCTATAACAGACCAAATTGCCTAGACCAAGTAGCAGTTAGAGGGTTGAGACCATTTATTACTGACAGTGGTTCTTACAATGATCAGCTTTTATTCATTTATCTAAAATCTTTAGCCCAAAATGTTTTGCTGTAACTGTCTATAAAGTGTTAGCTGAAGTTCAGCTTTAATTGGTTGGTCAAGCCCATCTAAATTTGCTAGTCTAAAGCCTGGTACACACAGGAAGTTTTTTTTTTTTTCGTCCAACCCAGCAGGCTGAATGAAAAGAGCTTAGGAGGTCGCTGTACTAACTACACAATGTTAGTACAGTGATCTCCCCCACTGTGCTATTGTATTCTGACAGGTTCGACCAAAGCTGGTCATGAGACCAGCTTCTGTCGGACAATGGGCTGTACATATGAACTGAAAGTCGGCTGGTAACTGCCGAACCAACCGTTTTCGGCAGATTTTTGGCCCGTGTGTACCCAGCTGAACACTATCCTTTCCCCAGACTAATAATGCCGCTGTCCATAGGTGTCCGCTCTACTACTTCTTCCAGCATCCAGAGACCCTAAGGCTTAATAGACACTAGCAGCTCCTAAACTTGAGTTTAGGGGCTTTTGGCGTTTTTTGCCAAAGCTCCTAAACTCAACTCCATAAAAGGCTGTGTGTCCATGTAAACTTAGGCTTTTACGATAGTTTAGGAGATGCTGCGGTTAGGGGAGCTTCAACCTCCCTTAACCTCCCTCTCCTGAACGCAGAAAAATCGAGTTCAGGATAGGAACGTTTTGACCGCCGGCCACAAAATCACAGTAAAATTGCAACACAATTTTGCCACGTTTTGCATTTTCCTGCGGCCGGCGGTCAAAGTAGGCTATGTGTACGTGAAGCCACATAGGAAGTGTGTTACTTCCTGGATCACCTGGTGAAATATGGGGCAATTCATACCATAAAACTCATATATTTGACAGCCCATTCATTTCAATGAGCTGCCAAATGCGCGGGAAGGCACAAAAGAGTACAGCAGGCATGTTTAAAATCGCAACGCACCATACTGCATGGTACTCTGATACCATGGGTTTTAGCGACTGTAAATGAGCATGTGTTTGCTAAATGCTTGGGGCGCCATTAACAACTAATGATACCCACGTGCATCAGCAGACGACAGCGTTGGTATACAATTGCTCACAGGAAGAGCAATTGTATACCAAATATCTGAATTATACTGATATAGGAGCTTTTATATCCATTGTTGTATATGTTATTATTATTTTATTTTATTTGTTAACTTATATAGGGCTGTCAATTTATGCAGCACTTTACATGTATATTGTACATTCACATCAGTCCCTGCCCACAAGGAGCTTACAATCTAAGGTCCCTCACTCACATTCATACATTTTTCATTTGGGTTTCTTGCAGGCTTCTAGATTTACTGATCCTCTGCACTCAGCAAGGCTGAAGATAACAGTAATAAAAAGTAGAAATTCAAACCAACTTCTATTCTCAAACATTCACCATATTTGCTCTATTCCCCTCTAATTGAAGTGCTAGACAAGCATATTTCTGGAATTTACTAATTAACCACATTTACATCTACACTTTAGCATGCTAACATAACTTATACATTATAATAAAATTAGAAAAGATGTGGTAAAGCAGAGTCATTTATTTCCCTGCAAGGATCTAAACGATTACATATGTGCTCAAATTAAGTGGATTGTTCATGTACTCAGCCATTCCTTTGTTTCTAAGGTTTCTTTCCACCAAACTAAGGATTGGATTTTTTTTTCTCTAGGCTTTGCCTGTTGTGAGACTCACACATATAATAACATGCTGCATATGTTAGCTTCTTTGCATTTACATTGGTAATGTCTGCATCAGAAAAACTTCAAGCTTCGAGCTAAACTCCTTTATTTTAAAGATAGAGTAGTAGAGAACCAGCCCATGTTCTGAATGTTGGGTTACACAAACAACTCCATAAGATATGTAATCAATTTAATGGTGAAATAATATGCACTGTTCAATTTTAAAGGCAATTTACAAACATAGTACAACTTGCACATGTAACATCCAATCCTCATTCCAGTTGTGGCCCAATGAGAGCGAGTTGATTGGTTGTTGCACTCCTCCAGCTGGGAACCCACTGCACGTTGGTGTTAATCTTTTCAGTATTCTGCAAATATTTCAGAATCACTCCAAGATTATAGATGTGCATTGTGAGTGTGATTGTTAATCATTTTCCCCATGTTTCTGTAGGGCTCTGCCATATATTTTTTTGGGGCACACATTTTGCGGGGCAAAGTAGGAAAGGCAAAATGAAAAATGCATTTTTGACATTTACTATCTTCATAATGGTTTAAAGCAGCATTAAACCTAATACCAAGAATGTAATATATTGCGGCTTACCAATTATTAGATGTGGTGGCTGCATCACTGCGCCCGAAGCCCACCCAGTTGTATGACAATAGTGAATTAGTATGTCACACTTATTCTTCTCCCACCCAATTGGGAAGCGGGTCCACTCGATTGGCCGAAAGGAGGCAAGGAAGCAGCCGTTTGTAGCCTGGAGAGAAGCCACCGCCCACCACCCAGATGGCTGCCCAGGAGGTGGGGTAAATGCAGGGACCCAACCTACTGACTGACTAACCCAGAGGGGGTGCCACCCGTGAGGGGGTGGTGGCAGGTGAATTGTTTGCCACCCCCCCCCCCCCAAAAAATCCCACCAGCCGCCACTGCCTGCTGACCTTGCCAGTGGGTCCTGAGACCCATCACCTGATTGGCTGAAAGGAGGCAAGGAAGCAGCTGTTTGCAGCCCGGAGAGAAGCCACCACCCACCACTATGAGCACTGCCCGCGAGAAGGGGTGCAGGGGCCCGACCTACGGACTGACCAACCCCGGGGGTGGCAGCGGGTGGATTGTTTGCCGTCCCCCCAAAGAAAAACCCACCAGCCGCCACTGCCTGCTGACCTGGACAGTAACACACCTCCTGTATTAGAGTACCCCCACTCAGAAAGAAGAAACACAGGAGGCACCCTTGGACAGCAACATTGCTTGGAGGGGAGTGTTAGATGTGCTAGCAGATATAGATTTTTACATTATAAGCAGTTACAGCAGCAGTTTTTATCCTTTTGTTGGGATGATTGGAGGATTAGGTGAGTATATCTCGGCTCTCAGAACCCCTAGACCAAAACGAGCAGTTAACACATGTAGTATGGGTACAGCCCCACTGCATGGTAAAAAAAAAAAAAATTGTCCGGAGTTCTGCTTTAGTATAAATAAATAAAAGCTAATCATTTTAAGCACCCCTGTATTTAGTATTTGGTTTGTCTCATCCAAATAATATATATCATATGTAGCTGGTAAAAAAATAAAGATTGCCCGGAGTTCAGCTTTAATATATATATATATATATATATATGTTGTAACAGCGTCCTTTGTTTAAAATTGACATTTAGGGGTTGATTTACTAAAATTTGAGATTGCAAAATCTGGTGCAGCTCTGCATGGAAACCAATCAGCTTCCTGACTTTTTTATTAGTTAAAGCAGTTATAAACCACTGGACATTTTTTTTCCCTTACCCTGCAAGGTAAAGGCATAATGTGCTAGTATGCATCGCATACTAGCACATTATGTTAAGCTTACCTTAAAACTAAGCTCTTCCAGCACTGAGATGTCAGAGCTGCAGGCGCTCTCATCTTCACCCGTCTTGCTTCCGGGTTAGCAAACTCAGGTTCTGTGACTTGCTGGAGCCGCAATGACGTCACTCCCACGCGCGGGAACTGTCGTTAATGGCACAGGGCTCTGAAGGAAGGGCACAGGTGGCTGTTCCTTCAGAGAACATGCACCAGTGACGTGACTGGCTGCATGTACGGTAAATATCTTCTAAGTGGCGCATGTTTAAGGAGATATTTACACTACCTGTAGGTAAGTCTTATTATAAGCTTACCTATAGGTAAATATTAGTGATGGAAGTTTACTTCCACTTTAAAGCTTAATTGAACAAGCTGAAGTTAGAATCTGATTGGCTACCATGCAGAGCTGCACCAGATGTTGCACCCTCCAGTTTTAGTAAATCAACCTCATGCACACAGGACGTTTTTTGACTGTTTTTCAGCAGCTGTTTTTAGCTGCAGACTTTTTTTTTCTACAGTCAATAAACCCTCCATCACGTTATCTTATGTGTTCATGCACACACAGGCTGTTATCAACTGTTTTTAGCAGTGACGTTTTTGAGCTGTAAAAAAAACCCAAGACCAGAGGGTTCTGAGAGATGTTTTTCAGCTGTAAAAACATTCAAATGCTCAAAAACGCTCAGAAACGCAGCTAAACGTTGATCCCCAATGAAAAAACACAAAAAAAAAATGCAAAAACGCTGGAAATATAATGCTGGTAAAAGCTGAAATCACTGATAAGCTACTAACATTTTTAGGACGTTTTTTTAAAGTCCTGTGTGCATGAAGCCTTAGTCTTTGAATGCTTGTAAACTAGCTATATACTCACTTGAAACACATACTGTATGTGAATTGCTTTACCTGCAAACACATCAGTAATTCTGTACGGCAATTTTGTGATTCATACACACCTGCCACAGTGCATAGCTTGGAGGCTAACACTGTTTTCTGTAAAATAATGAGAGTGTTTACTTTAGTTTTACAATTATGTTATAAGAGAAAGAAAATCATATTTTTCATAGAATTTCCCTTGCACATGAAAATGAAAAGTGGACATAACTTCGCCCTATTTACTTAGATCAGCAGACATACATATGCCACGTAAACTGCCTCTTTCCTTTAGTAAATCAAGTGACGCAGAAAGCATTGGTTCATGAGAGCCAGGCACTAGCATTTTCAAATGGAGGTTAGCGGAACAGATTTTCCTAAAGCTACAACGTTTAGAAATTTCTAAAAAAAAAATTTGTAAAGAAGACGTTGCAGCAAAAAACAATAACAATGTGCTTGAAGACATTTGAGCAAATTATTTCGAGTCTGAATAACTTTATGGCTTTTCTAAGTGGTGTCCTGACATCAAAGGTTAATTAGCGTTTAATGACATTTTTCATTTTATCACATTCTCACAAAGTGCCTGGCTCTTGTCTGCTGAGAACACATGGAGAATGATGGATCTGTCCTGGAGACCACCAATAAACACAGTAAACAACATCCTCACATTGAATCGGTTACTGGGGCTGGTGTTTACACTAGCAGACCTTATCATCCCATAGCCACCATGTATAGCACTGGAAGCAATTTACCTTCATAGTTATCAGAGACAGAAGTCTTTATGATGCTTAGTCAATGAGGGGTACAAATAATTCCATATGTGGCTAGGCTTTTGGTTTTGTTTTGCTTTAGCATTGTTATTTGCAATGATTTTAGTTAAGCAACTTGAAATGAAACAACACGTAATTGATACTGTATTTTAAAATGAAAACAGAGAGGAAATGCATATCCATTTGCCATGTATTTATTTTGCTCATTTACGTAGCACTTCGTTATTCAAACGACATTTGACGTATACAGTAATGACATGTAATACCCCTGCAGCAAAACACACTACACAGGAGAGCCAATGAAGGGATGTACAGGCAGATAATAGACGCACACTATAAACGTTTGCAGATCATCCTGACTGGTTGGTAGTGTCCAAGCAAACAGACTTGTTGATAGTGAAAAGAGTACTGGGTGCACATTTCACTGTTCATATATATTGCAGGGGAGTACTTACCAGGCTTCAATAGCATGCATACTGCTTTCTGCCTTTTTATGTGTATCCCCTTAATAGGAAGCTAGATAATCTATCGGTATAAGACCATGGAAGATCTCAGTTGAGTCAGGGCTGGCTGGATCTGGGGGGCTGTGCCCCCCCCACATTTCAGCCATGCCCCTCCAGGACCAGTGATGTTGTATTAGGAAGTGGGGAGGTTGAGGGTATGACTGCACTGTGCCCTGCACACTGTCCTTAGATTATGTCTGCTTCCTGCCCTCTATTAGGAGGGCTGAACATTTGAAGACAGAACTCTATTTGTGATGGGGGCTTACACTACATGTGATGAGACTGACTCTAATGTAATGGGGGGGGGGCTATAATGTGAAGGGGGAACTGTGACATGATGGGGGTTGACTATAATGTGAAAGGGGATCTCTGACATGATGAGGCTGAGTCTGATGAGAGTCTAATGTAATAGGGGTACTCCCACCCTCTATTATGATGCTGCAGCTAGGCTGAAGATTTGAGGATAGGTCTCTATTTGTGATGGGGCTGACTCTGTTTGTGATAGAGGCTGACCCTAATGTGATGGAGCTGACTCTAATGTAATGGGGGACTGTAATGTGAAGGGGGAACTCTGACATGATGGGGGTTGAATATAGCGTGAAAGGGGACCTCTGACATGATGGGGCTGAGTCTGATGAGAGTCTAATGTAATAGGGGTACTCCCACCCTCGATTAAGATGCTGCAGCTAGGCTGAAGATTTGAGGATAGGACTCTATTTGCGATGGGGGCTGACTCTGTTTGTGATATAGGCTGACTCTAATGTGATGGGGCTGACTCTAATGCAATGGGGGGACTTAATGTGAAGGGGGAACTCTGACATGATGGGGGTTGGCTATAATATGAAGGGGGCCTCTGACATGATGGGGCTGGGTCTGATGAGAGTCTAATTGAATAGGGTGCTCCCACCCTCTATTATGATGCTGCAGCTAGGCTGAAAATTTGAAGACAGGATTCTATCTGTGATGGGGGCTGACTCTATTTGTGATAGAGGCTAACTCAAATGTGATGGAGCTCATTCTAAAGTAATAGAGGGACTTTAACGTGAAGGGGGAACTGTGACATGATGGGAGTTGACTATAATGTGAAGGGACCTCTGAAAGGATGGGGCTGAGCCTGATGAGAGTCTAATGCAATAGGGGTACCCCCACCCTCTATTATGATGCTGCAGCTAAACTGAAGATTTGAAGATAGGGGGCTGACTCTATTTGTGATAGAGGCTGACTCTCAGATGGGGGATCACTCTAATGTGAAGGGGACCCCTGACATGATGGGACTGACTCTGATGGAAGTCTAATTTGATAAGTGGACTGTGACATGATGGGGGCATTCCAATGTAAAGGGTAGGGGGAAATTCTCACATGATGGGGACTGTCTGATGGGAGTGTGATGTGTTAGGGGGACTCTGATGTTAAGGGGGACTCTAATGTGAAGGGCCAGGATTCTGACGAGAAGGGGGCTTACTCTGATAATGTGGGGATGAGAAGGGGGTTGATTCTTATGTGAAGGTGTAATGCTGATGTGGAAGGGAGAACTCCCTCTTGTGCCACCAAGAAGTGAGTGGCACTGGCACTAGCCTAATACTTATCGAAGTTGCATAGAGACACAGGGAACTACCACTCCCTGTTTTCTCCTGCCCTGTTTCTGCACTACTCAGATGCAATGGCAGACATCAGTTCTGTGGCATGACTTGTGATACAGAAACGCACCAAGTGAAAAAAACAGGGAGGTTAATTTACCAAAACTGGAGAGTGCAAAATCAGGTGCAGCTGTGCATGAAAGCCAATCAGCTTCCAGTTTTTTTTTGTCAAAACTTAGTTGAACAAGCTGAAGTTAGAAGCTGATTGGTTACCATGCCCAGCTGCACCATATTTGCACTGACCAGTTTTAGTAAATCAACCCCAGAGACTTGCAAACAGCCAGTGCCAATGGGGAGAGTTGGAACTGGATAGACAGAAAAACAGGGAGAGCAACGAGGATAAAACAAAGGTGTGTTGACATTACACCCCCCTGACTTTTTTTACAGTACCCCCAGATAAGACAGGCTAGATCTGGCCCTGCTTGAGTTGCTGGCAAGCCTAAAAAATCTTCATACAGCAGACTATATTTATCCCATGCTGAGCTCCCGGTAAACACATAGTGGTTCAATACATTCCTAGTATGTAAGCATGTATATTTAAGGGAGGCGTGATATTTTTTGGAGTTCGCCATTAGCTGACCTCCCAATGCCATTGAGTGGTAAAGGGTTAGAACCCCTGTCATATTTTTGTTACTGCCTGTCTCCCCATTGGGAGGATTTCCCCCAGTTACTGTCTTTCAAACACAACAGAAATTGAGATGAAATCTCACCTACTTTGATATTGCAAACATATTCCTCAAGAAGCTATACTGCAGCAGCTTATTGTACCTCCTATATTTGCCCCAGACCCAGACTGTGCAGTTAGTTAGTCAGAGGGTCTGGCAACTGGGCCTCTTTACCATTTACCTTCACACTTTCACATTCATTTGTGGTGCAGTCCCACCTACCCTACACATGCCCTACATGTGTGGAGCTGTCATGTTAAAAAATCCAATTTATTTAGAATGGCTGCCAATGTATGGTAACATATGGTTACTATGTACCTATGTAATGAAAACCATGACCTGCTATTTTTTAATGCAGCACTCCATAAGTCCATTGGCAGCTACTTAAGAAAGACATGTCTACAGTTTTGTTTTTTCTGTACCATTTAAATTTTGTTTTTTTTTTGTGTTACTTTTACTTTTAAAGTTTTATTAAAATATACTTTTAAGAAAAAGTTAATAGTTAAAAGAAAAAAAAAATAAAATTTGCTTTTTATATATTTAATGGTAATAATTTGTTTTAGAAAATAGTAAAAAGCCATTTAAAACCATTGTCCTTTTTATTCCATTTTTAAAACTAAAATAAGCTCTCTATCATTGAACGCTTTATATTTCATATGCTTTTGCCCTGAAAAGGAAAATGTTTTTTTATTTTTATTATATGACCCTTTTTTGCAGTCCGTGGCTGAATTCCAGTCTTGCCTGATGCACATGCATATTTGTTCATGGCTACAAACACATTTAAGTCCAAGGAACATATGCTGCTAACTGCCAGAAGACATTTTGTGGTTTTTGGTTGCTGGAAACAATTGCTTTCTTAGTTAACCCTCTATGTCTGTTTAGAATGTGTTGATTTCTGTTATTATTTCATTATAAATCTTGCAGAAATGTATATAGAAAAATATGAAACGAGACATCTAGGCATAGTTTGTCTAAACTTGTCCAGGTTTGGGGTAGAGTTTTAGTTAGATTGCTGCTTTTTTTCAATGAACTGGATGAGATAGATGTTTCAATCACATTTTGCGTGGTTGTCACTTGCTCTGCTATAATAAAATATTATATATATATATATATATATATATATATATATCCCTCAGTTTTGCTTACCTGCTTTTCCCAGCTGAAGTCTGTTAAATTAGAGTATACTTAAATGAAAAGGTCTCAGGGGCCCTCAGAATTATTAAAACCGGAAAGGTTTAAGAGAATTACAAAGGGATTTCTAAAACAGACACCCCAATTATTCCACATTATTGGAAGATGGAAATTTTGCTAGGAGCAAGCATCCTTCAAAGAACAGGATCTACCATCCCTAGACAGGTGACAAAGAACACTAGAAGAACTAAAGATCTACAAGGGGTCTAGCATAAGAACCAGTGAAGCAATTCTTACTGGTTTTCAAGCTTGGCAAATACCAATGTTCTTTCGCTACTGGAACTTTTGTTAGAATTTACACCTTGCTATTGTTTGAGAAAACAACAGAAAATACATTATTTTTAAGAATGGCCTAATCAGAGCACTGGCCTCATTTTAGCTGAAATGCTGTAGATACCTTAAAATATGGTTGCTCAACCTGTGACCCTCTAGCTGTTGTGGAACTACAATTCCCATCATGCCTCTGCCTTTGGGAGTCAAGCTTGTAACTGTCAGCAGCTTGCAGTGCCCATGGGACTTGTAGTTCTGCAATAGCTGGAGGGCCACAGGTTGAGCACCCATGCCCTAAGATATACAAGAACTAAAACTGTTAAGATACCACCTAATTGCTGTACAGGTTTGATTAGCAAAGTGTTTGGTAGAGGTTATTGTCAATAAAGGATAGTTTACTAGAAGGGCCCTTTTACACTGATCAGTTTTTCTTCAGTTTTTGCTTTACTAGAAGCAGAAGAAAGATGCATGACCATTAAATCCTATGGAACTCCTTATACCAGTTAGTTGCAAGTCAGTTGGGTTTTTGGTGCATGCTTGGTGTGGTAAAAAACTGCCAAAAAAAGCATGTGAAAAATGCATCAAAAACACAGCATGTATAAAAAATGCACCCATGGTCGCGTCTTTCGTGCATTTTTTAAAATCCTTTTTTTCACAGGTGCAAATTGTGCCAAAAACGCGAAAAGAACGCGTATACATTTTTACCACATTTTTGCATTGGAGCAGTGTGAAAGAGCACTAACTAATTTTATGTTTCCTGGCTGATATGATAATCCATCAGATAATTTACCTGGATCACATATGCAGATCATCATAGTCAGAAGAAAGTGCATACTTATGCTAGGTTATTGCCGCATGATATGGAAGCAAAACTGCCAGGCAACTAGGCAATTAGGCAATTGCTGTAGAACTTGGTAAATGAGGTAAAGTTTAACTTAGAAAAGAATAACCAATCACATGCAAGGAAAATACAAAAAAAAAAAACAGACTCTATGCTTGCACATGATTGAATGATGGAAGTCAGCAGGGCTTTCCCTAATTTACTAAGCTCTGGAGCAAATTCCCTTGCAGGGTGCAACTGTTCTTGCAAAGTGAGCAGCCTATTTGCCTTTAGTAAATCAACCTCACTGTGTTTCTCCTCCTGTCTTGAGAGGATTCCTTTAAAACCTTGGTTCTGACCAGTGGCGGTCCACCCGCCGCAACCAGCCCCCCATCTAAAACCCACCCTTTTTTGAAGCCTATTAGAGCCTCTGGCTCTAATCACATGCTTCTAAAAAAAACCACTGGAAGCCACCACTGGTTCTGACATTGGTAAAGCAATGTAAAATAATATTCTTTCTTGCTAAGTAATAATAAGAATAATACATATTATTATTGACTGACTGCTCAAATGTATATTCGGTAATCTCTGTTTATATTCCTACAACTCCCATCTACCTTAAATTGAATATTGACTGACTGCTTAAATGTATATTTGGTAATCTGCGTTTGTCACTGCTGTTTTCATCTACATCTGTAGCCATGTTCACATTATTTTGATGTTTATTTAGCCTTTAAGCCTTACCTAACTTATGGATTCCATTATCTTTACAATTTTGGCCTTTTGCTCCTCTTGCAGTTTGATTGTGGTGTGAAAAGTTTTGCTGTGCTAGCCTAGAGATGTGCTAATATTACCTCCTAATTGATTAATTGCAGGATTCCATCCACACTCATCACAGTATAAAACAAGGCCTTCTTTATGGAAAACACATGCAGGGGGTGACACATGCAGAGGGGTTCTTCCAAAAAAGTGGGGTTCTTTAAATAAGTGGGCACTTCTGTTCTTGCACTTCAGCAATTTGCACAAAGCAAGCATCAACAGCAACCTACTTTACAAACCACCAGACTGCAGGTAACTTCATTCCCAAATCATTTCACCTTCCTCTCTGCAACATGCACTCTTTACCTCTCCTTTTCACAATAGCAGCCTCTCTCCTCAAACTCTCTTTTCTTCACCCCACTTCCCCACCTCACAATCTGTACTTATCACCTTTACTTCTCCCCTCTCCCTATTGCTGCACTCATCACCTCTTTCTAACTCTAAGCCCATATGCTAACAAATCCCCCAGAATGCTGAAGCATGTCCCCTCATATAAACCGTATTCTCATATTACCTCCCTTACTCTTCTGCTTCTCCTAGCCTCTGGAGATATTTCCCCAAACGCTGGGCCTCCCCTATTTAACTGCACCCAACACACCCATTACCATCGCCCCACACCCTCTGGCAGTAATCACAATCTACGCAATTTAGTCTCCATTCCCCTTCTTCCCAAAACCAGCCCACCCTTCTCCTGTGCCCTCTGGAACACCTGCTCTGCCTGCAACAAACTCACCACTGTTCATTACCTCTTTGTCATGAATTCCTTTAATCTACTTGCTGTCACCGAAACCTGGCTCCATGAATCCGACACTCCTTCTCCTGCTTCCCTCTCCCACAGTGGCCTTCTCTAGACTCACTCTCCTAGGCCTAATGGAGGCAGAGGGAGGTGGAGTGGGATTCCTCCTATCCCCACAGAGCACCTTCCAGGTTCTTCACTCTCCTCCCTCTCTTTCCCTCATCATTCAAAGCTCACTGTATACGTCTATTCTCTCCAACTTCCAAGAATTTCTGTGCTCCACTGGCCTCCTGGACCATTGTCAGCTTTCCTTGATGAGTTTTCTGCCTGGCTACCCTACTTTATCTCTTCTGAAATTCCCACAATCCTTCTTGGTGACTTCAACATCCCTGTTAATACAAACACTCCTGCTACTTCTAAACTTAAATCTAACCTCCGCATTTGACCTAAAGCAATGGGTACAGGCTTCTACTCACTCTGATGGAAACACTCTTGACCTTGTATTCTCCTACCTATGCGCTCCATGCAACCTCTCCAGCAATCCTTTTCCTCTCTTCGACCACCACCTTATTAGTTTCTCTCTCTCCCTGTCTTGCGCTAGCTTTCCCTCCAATTGCACCACCACCACATGTAGAAACCTTTGCCACTTCAACCCTTCTCTCCTCTATTCTGCTACTGACCACCAATCTCCCCTCTATCATGCCCCAACCAAGCCACTTAGATCTACAATAAATCCCTGTCCTCCACCCTGGATGAGCTTGCTCCCCTCACTACATCCAGAATCAGGCCTCGACTCCTATAAACCCTGGCAAACAGATGATACCAGAAATCTCAAACAATGTAGCTGTGCTCTTGAGCATCTGTGGCACAAGACTAAACCTCTCAATGACTTCAACCAATACAAATCTGCCCTCCAAAAATACAATTCTTGCCTTTACACTGCCAAGCAGACCTATTTTACCACTCTTATTAACATCTTCTCATCCAGTCCCCGTCAACTCTTCTCTACCTTCAACTCTCTATTTCGTCCTCCACTGCCTCCACCCACTAACTCCCTCACTGCCTAGTTAACACCCCATGTCAGGTACAATTGACACTCCCCTTTTTTAAACCTGCTACTATAGACGAAGTTGCTAAACTCCTTTCTAACGCCCACCTAACCACCTGTCCCCTGGACCCTATTCCCACTCAAATACTACGGTCACCTAATAGTCCTCTTCGTTCCTCCCAAGACCTCCTGCTCTCCAGCTCCCTCATCACCTCCTCCGACATTCGCCTCCAGGATTCCTCACGAGCCTCTCCCATCCTCTGGAATTCCCTACCCCAATCTGTCAGACTGTCTCCAAATCTATCCACTTTTAGGTGATCCCTGAAAACTTTTCAAAGAAGCCTATCCTGCCTCCACCTAACAACTGCACTTTGATTTCCTTCATCAACTCATCCCCCACAGTTATTACCCTTTCGTATCACTTGACCCTCCCTCCTAGATTGTAAGCTCTAATGAACAGGGCCCTCTGGTTTCTCCTGTATTGAATTGTATTGTAATTGTACTGTCTGCCCTAATGTTGTAAAACACTGCGCAAACTGTTGACACTATAAAAACCCTATATATTAATAATAATAATAATATTATTAATTACTACATAATAATAGTAATCATATTTTGTATTATTTCTTAGACTGACATAATATTACATTGATGGTGCCATTTATTCAGAAACCTCTAAAATTCCTAATAGTTTACAAACATTTCTCACAACTATAGATGGTAAACTTTCCTTTGGAAAAGTTGACATGATACATGCATTTGCCTATTTGACCTTACTTGCCCTGTACTACTTAACATACAGCATTACTATCAATCTCTGAGTAGAGAGGACTGACAGAGAATATAAACACATAAACTACTCAGTTTACACTAACTGTGGGAGTTCCAAGAAAATAGAAACCCTTTGTTTACGTGATCACAAGGGGAATTATTGCAGATAAAATCAGAAGATATATTGTAACATCATTTTCACACACAACCATTTACTGTTTAACAATATTTACACACACAAGGATTTGATAGGTTGCTGCTGTGTTCTGTGGCTTGGGAGGCATGTGCGCTTAAATTTCTTTGGCTATACGCTTATAGATTTTTTTTTTCATTTAGCCTGCCAGCTAAACAAAAAAGAAAAATAAAACCAATAGATTCCTCCATATACACTAACAGTCTCCCACTGTGATCTGCTGTATTTTGACAGCTGGCTGTCATAATACCCAAACAGTGCCAGCATTTGACTGGATGAAGCCACTGTTTGGCCATCAATTTTCCACCGTGCTTCTTTGGCAAAAGAAAAAACAAATAAAGTTTACACCTGGGTTCACATTGCTCCGACATGGAAGTCGGAAGACTTCCAATCTGAATTTGCCCTACAACTTCATACCTGACTTCCATGTGACTTCAATGAACTGGATCCTACTTTAATCCAACCATACCAGGCCCTTTGGGTTTGGTATGGATTTTGAGGAGAAACCCCACACCAAAAAAACAAGAAACCCCGTCCCCCCTCCCAAAATCCATGCCAGACCCTTATCCGAGCACGCAGCCCGGTAGATCAAGAAAGGGGGGACGAGTGAGTGCCCCCTCCTGGACCATACCAGGATACACAGGCCACATGCCCTCAACCTGGGGGAGTTGGCGCTTTGGGACGGGGAGGGGCTGTTGTGTTGGCTCCCACTGTCTGCTATTTCTCATATAGCTCTTTGCTCTGCGCCCCCACCCCAAAGCAGCTTGTCCCCATGTTAATGGGGACAAGGGCCTCTTCCTGATAACCCTGGCTGGTGGTTGTGGGGGTCTGTGGGCAGGGGCCTTATCAGAATCTGGAAGTCTCCTTTAACAAAGCCCCCATATGTGAATGAGTAGGGGAACATTGTACCCCTACTCATTCACCCAAAAAAGTGTCAAAAATAAATAAAAACAGTACACAGGTTTTCAACAACATCCTTAATTAAAAATAAAGAATGTCCCCCATCATAGCTCCAATGTGTCTTTCTCCAGTACTGTCTTCTCCCTCTGGCCTTCTCCCTCTGGTTCTTCTCCCTCTGCTGATGTCTTCTCGCAACACTAGCTCCCACTGTTTGGTTGGCTCCTGCTGTCTGCCATTTGTTTTGATTTGACCATCCGGTGACATCATCCAGAGACCCCACCCCTTGTGACGTCCCCGCGCCGTCATGCCTCGGGTGGTAGTGCCACAAGGGGCGGGGTCTCCAAATTATGTCACTGGATGGTCACACCCCATGGCTATATAAGAAATGTCAGACTGTGGGGGCCAATGCAACAGCCCCATGTTAAGGGCATGTGGCCTGGTATGGTCTAGGAGGAGGGGCCGCTGGCTTGTACCCCCATTTCCTGATCTGCCGTGCTGCATGCTCGGATAAAGGTCTGGTATGGATTTGGGGGGACACCATGCCATATTCTTTTTATTTTGGTGTGGGGGTTCCCCTTAAAAATCCATACCAGCTCGAAGGGGGGGTTCCCCTTCAAGATCCTTATCGCATGCCACAAGTTGGATCAGTTAAGAGGATTATCCAACTTGAATGCAACTTACATTCAAATCAATAGGCTGAAATCTTGCCCAAGTCGGACCAAAGTTGAGCAGGAAAAATTTTCCAAGTTGGACTGACACATGTTGTACCAGTTGAGACGGCTCTCATAAAAACCATCATGCGACATGTGCTCAAAAAGTCGCACCAGTGTGAACCGGGCTTACGTCAGTTTTTCTTCAGTTTTACATCAGTTTCTTACAACCTCCAGCTGGAGTCCCAGAGTCAATTTTTCATGTACAAAAACAGATGTTGATGGAAGCAGATGTAACCCAATGTACATGAATGATCAACCATTTACATCCGTCTTTCCATGGGGATGCATAGATGTCAGTTTTTCGTCCATCATCGGATAGATGAAAAACAGACAAACGATCCGAATGTGTGAATGGGGCCTTTCAATCAGCTTTTGTCAAGCTGGGTGGAGCCAATAATGGCACACATGGCTTGAATTTTGGCTGATTCAATGTGAGCCAGCAAAAATTTGAGCCATGCATAGCAACCGTAGGTGTTATTTGACATCTTGTAGCAAATTAAGCTGACATCCATCCAGATATAAAGGACTCACATCAGCTCTGTATTATATTTGTTAAAAACATCCATTACTGTATTTGTTTTACTGCAAGGAGTGTAAGAACCTGAATTTGACTTGGCATCGGTGTCTTGCAGTCTCTATACAGCAGAACTTATACTGGGGGAAGGAGAAGCAGCGCAAGGAGCTAATCAATTGTGTTGCAGATATTAGAGAACAGCCGAAGGGAGTAGAGAACAGAGCCATATTTAGTTGTTTGCATGAAGATGAACCTTAAAGTATTTGTTCTTTTGAATATATTTTTTGCACACTTAACCTTTATAGGCCAAGAGTTTCAGTGTTTGATTAGACACATTTAATTGATCATAGTTGATTTCCAAAGCAATAGTTGCATCTCCCTTTTTAGCTCAAACAAAACAACATTGGTATTTTGGCAGCACTGGAGTGGGTTTCGAACATTTATTTTTACTGTAAGCATTATACCCTTTTAAGGCAGAAATCATTTTTTACTACATTTAGAAATGAGGCAGAAATTCTGTCCTTTCATAGAGAACATTCTTATATTTTTAAGGGTTTTTTTTACCTGTATTCATTTATGTTTGTTTACCTTCTGTCTGTACTTCTTTACAGTCAAAGTCTTTTTTCCATTATATGCAATGAAACAGGTTCTATCACATGCTGTCCTTGGCTGAGTTTTAGAGGCTGTTGGCAGATTCAGATCTCACAGTAGTTTAAATAGTAGTTACCTAATCTCTCTGGTGTCCCCCCTCTCTCCTCCTTCATGTATGTATTTGCTGCCTGAGAAACTAATTGACTGAAGATAAGTTTATTTCCTAGTATTTATAGCAGTTTCTATCCCAAACAGGGATGCAGAATTGAGGCAAACTGGTCCGTGGTCTTATTTTAAATAACACGTTTCTGAACTTGAACATTTAATTAGCAAAACAGCCCTTTAAATTAAAAGGCAATTTCAGTCCATAGCTTGCTCTCACACAGTAATATTTATATATATATATATATATATATATATATACAGTATCTCACAAAAGTGAGTACACCCCTCACATTTTTGTAAATATTTTATTATATCTTTTCATGTGACAACACTGAAGAAATGACACTTTGCTACAATGTAAAGTAGTGAGTGTACAGCTTGTATAACAGTGTAAATTTGCTGTCCCCTCAAAATAACTCAACATGCAACCATGAATGTCTAGAATGTCCAACATGATATTGACCCCAAACACAGCTCCAAGACGACCAATGCCTTGCTAAAGAAGCTGAGGGAAAAGGTGATGGACTGGCCAAGCATGTCCCCAGACCTAAACACTATTGAGCATCTGTGAGGCATCCTCAAACGGAAGGTGGAGGAGCGCAAGGTCTCTAACATCCACCAGCTCTGTGATGTCATCATGGAGGAGTGGAAGAGGACTCCAGTGGCAACCTGTGAAACTCTGGTGAACTCCATGCCCAAGAGGGTTAAGGCAGTGCTGGAAAATAATGTCGCCCACACAAAATATTGACACTTTGGGCCCAATTTTAACATTTTCACTTAGGGGTGTATTCACTTTTGTTGCCACTGGTTTAGACATTAATGGCTGTGTGTTGAGTGAGGGGACAGTAAATTTAAACTGTTATACAAGTTGTACACTCACTACTTTACATTGTAGCAAAGTGTCATTTCTTCAGTGTTTTAACATGAAAAGATATAATAAAATATTTACAAAAATGTGAGGGGTGTACTCACTTTTGTGAGATATTGTATATATTACAAACATCACAAATCCATTTGTATTACTATGAGTAGCATTGGTTCTAATCCAGTTTGACAATCCATTATTAATTATTTATTGTAGACAATATCATAATCAGGGAAATGTTCCTGCTGCTAAACATTTTTTCAACAAAACAAATGAAAGATAATCAAGGGGGCTAGTGGAAATTAAAAAA
The DNA here is from genome assembly GCA_018402905.1 of Glandirana rugosa. Lineage (NCBI taxonomy): Eukaryota > Metazoa > Chordata > Amphibia > Anura > Ranidae > Glandirana > Glandirana rugosa. The sequence goes on from BLSH010296313.1 coordinate 383,316, forward strand.
GAAACACTTTATCTTGCATTATGTGGAATATTTATCTTTTAATTACAAGAAGTTGAGGTTATTGGATTATTTGTCACAATTTGCAGGTAAAGACCTTACTTTACTTACTTTGAGCTGACTCGAGCGTGGAAAGAGATCCTTTCCTCGGTAGGACTGTTGTCCCTGAGTATGGAGTCAACTGTAGCTGGTGTTCTGTCAGGGAACTCCTTATGGAAGTTTGGACTTAGCTGCAGACTATTCCTAGGTCATCTAAGATATACTCATGGACGCAAAGACAGATAGGTGCCTGGAGATCTGAAAAGCTGAATGTGTAATGCAGGTATTAGGGTGTGCTGGAAGCAAGATGATACCGGTAGTAGCACTGGCAGCAAAGCCATAGTGGAGCTGGCCATGGTTGACTGTTGCAGGACTGATTGTAACAGGCTGTAGCTTGACTGTTTGTTGCAGAGAGTCGCTGAACTGTAGTGGACTGTAGTTGGACTGTAGCACACTGTGGCTGGACTGACTAAGACAGACTGTAGCAGGGCTGCAGAGGACTGTAGTGGACTGTTGCAGGACTGTAGTGAACTGCAGCAAAACTGTAGTGGACTGTGACTAGACAGATTGTTGCAAGAGTATAGTAATAGACTGAGGCAGGATATGACTGACGCTGACAGTGGGAGATTGACAGTTATAGACTGTGGTAGGGCTGATTAACATGCAACACAGACTTGGGTGCCAAGGCACTGGTGACCAGGTCCATGGGAGAGAGAGACAAGGTGCCGGAACTGGAGTGTTTTACATTTTTACCTGTAAACTAGGACTTTATGTTAACAACAATGTAGAAAAAGCCAATAACAGTGTATGCAATGTATTATAAAGCTAGAAATGTACCTTCCCAGATATTTTGTACAACTGCATGATAACTACTTTATGTGGCTGTTGGGCCAACTGCTTCTGGGTTAGCCTTGTGTGGCTACAAAGAATTTGAAAACGCTACAAAAAAAGCCAGGAAATCTTTGTAGCTTGGTAAGTTTTGTTGCCGAGCCTTAAAATCCATACAGCAAATAATGAAGAAATGTCATAGGGGTAGCTTGGTGTGCAGGCATAGGAACAAAGTGGTTATACCAGCAATTAGGATCCCCTAACCCCATTCATGCTTTTTAAAGTCATACTTATTATATTGATTTTGTTTAGTGTAAGCAAATATTGACCTATAGCCGATCATACTTGTTTACTTACCCCTGCCTAATAGGTTCCATCTGAAAAGATGGATAGATAAAGAACATTTTAGGGCTGATATTTTCCTTACACTATATATTAGATTCTGCTAGGGGTTTTTTATTTTAACGTTTTGCTTCCCCACCCATATTTACAAGACAGAATGTATAGACATTGATATAGTTTGGAGATAGGCAAACTGGCACTGAGAAAAAAAATGGATGAATGAAATGGATGTGATTGTCCAATACTGGCATAAGAGGAAACCAAAAGGGCAACTAAAGTTAACAGTCCAGTTGACTGAGTTGAAAGCAAATTTTCACATTAAAAATCCTTCATAGAATGGCTGCTTTAACCAGAACAAACATATGCTGGCTTTAAGTTTAGCCTTTAGCTTTCTGGAATTGTCCTTCTTGGTTACTGTGACATATCTGTTTGTATTTGTACACCGTGAATGCTTTACTGATTGGGTTATACACTTTTATTAAGCATTTGGCACAGTTAACTGAGTTTGAACATGGATAAAATCTGAAGCATATGGTCAAATATATGCTGGCATCTAGAGTTTAAGCGTACAAGAATAAGTCGGAACCATTTGTTTGTATTTCATGTCAGATATCTGTGTTGTGTTTTCCAGTGAATTTTTGTGGATTGTAAAATATTCACAGAATTTGGCATACTTCGCCAGATTAGAACAAAATATTACGACTAGGCTTGTTGTTGTGTTCCAAATGAAGGTTATTAATATGGCATTTTACTAAATTGAAGTGCTACAAGCTATATATCCTGCAGTGTAGGTAACAGGACAGTTTTTTTTTCAGTTAAAGGTCCCTTATCTGACTCTCTTATCTGACAAGTATCTGTAGAGATTTCCAGTTCCAGCCTAAATGCCCTTTAATTTACTTTGCTATCACAGCTTGTGTGCTAGATACTTGTGTAGAACAAATCCAGGAGCAGCATTTGTTGATCTCTAAGTCTGCTGTCAAAGTGCAAGTGTTCTTTGTACTTATTCATTCTTCATTGTGCATGTGCCTTTTCTTTTTTAAGGTTTTAGTTACCATTCACCTTTTAGTATGTTTTTTTTTAATAATGACTATAAGTGACCTGTAAATGTACCTTAGAGGAAGCAGAAAAAAGGGCATTGGCCTCAGGTCCATTGAGAAAGAGAACCAACCATGGGATTTGCAAATAACTGCTTGAATTGTAAGATTGTACTAGAACCTATTAAAAAATGGCACTCTCTAGCAAGCCAAAATACAATATGTTCTTTAAGTTTAAATGATAGTTTTGTTTGATTGTAACTTACATGTATCCTTTTACTAAAATGTTCTGTAAAAGTTCTGTAACCCGTGCTCCCTAGCCTTCCTAGGAAAACAATGCTTTGGATTATTCACCTTACAATACTAAAGGTTGCTTGATGCTTCCTCTTAGGCCTTGAGACCATCATGTCACTATATTTTCCATTGATTCAAATTAATTCAAAAGCAGAAGTTACTTTTTTCTCATACACACCTATGATCAATCATCGATAAGAAAAAGATCTATAGATAGCTTTAAAATCTCTGATCGCTTAGGTGAAGCCATTTCCAACTATCATCATCACCTTTGGTGGTGTTCTAAAAAAGTTAGGTTCAAGCTGAACTCCAGGTAAATATCAAAACCACCCTTGCAGTAGGGTTCCTTGCACAGCATAAATGCTCATTTATATCAGGGTACCTTAAAAAGGGTTTTTGCTTACCTTATCGCTTGCTAATGCAGGCAACAGTGCTAGTTTTGACAATTTGCTGGAGCCCAGCTTGAACTAAACTGTACTCCACCATAGCTGATGGGCCTTATGTGCCCATTAAGGATTGTTCATGGTCAAGTTCTGTATGATGAATATTTGACTTCTGCTTTTGAATGTAGAATGGAAACTGTAGTGCACGATGGTGTCAATGATTGAGAAAAGATGTCAAGCAACCTTGCTTGTTGTATAGTAAATAGTCCAAAGCATTGTTCTTTGTTTTGTATGAACAGATTAGTTGGTCTGGCTGGACACAGGTAAGGTCAGGCAGGCCTATCCATTAATGCATGACCAACTTAAAAAACAAGTTACCGTATATACTCGAGTATAAGCCGAGTTTTTCAGCACATTTTTTGTGCTGAAAAAGACCCCCCTCGGCTTATACTCGAGTCAGTGTCTGTGGGTGATGAGTAGATTCACATTAAACAGAGCCGTGCTGCTTCTAAGAGCCGTTCTGTGCTTTGTAAGTGTGATTAAACACATTGGAATGCAGAGAATGCTGAGAGAGGTGTCAGATTCTCAGCTTGATGTCGGGAGGTGGGGGAGGTGGGC